>JAZKJV010000437.1:140365-492865 GCA_037367405.1 Ottelia alismoides
ATCCGCCTAAAACCGAACTTGACCCGATTTGGGTCCGATTAACCCAATAAAGTTATCTGACAACATTAGATAACCTAAAACAATCAATAGTCGTGAATCAAAAGTCGTTCAGGTGAAATCGACCAAAAATCAGTCGCATCGTAATTCATGCCGCGAAAAAAAAAGCCGTGACGTAAGTTCGGAAACCGCAAAACGAACCAAGACCGTCATTAGATCCGATTCGACGAAACAAGACTAACGGAATCGACCGTTCGTCAATCGGAGGTCGTTTGATAGTTTTAAATCACAAAATTTTATCTTAAATAAAAATTGTATCCGAAAATTTCGGTTATTCAAAACCCGATCGAAAGTATAACAATATTATACTCATATTGACCGTTGTTCAGAGACGATCAAAACGAGATGTTTCGCGTCGAAATCCGATGCTCGAGGCGCAAATACAGCATTAAGTTTTCAAATAAAGAGAGTTTTTGTAAAATAATAATTATATTAATAAAATAAAATACAGCAGACAGTCTGCTCGTTTAAAAAAAATCCAGCCAAGTTGGCATTTCACTCCAATGCAAGTGGCTTCTTTCCTTCCTCCACATGTCAAACCTTGAACCCTCTCTTCCCTTGTTTATAACTCAAAGAACCAGCCCTTCCTTCCCAATTCTATAGCCGTAATCTCCCTCCTTCTCTATTCTTTTCCCTATCTTCTTTCCTGTCCTCTCTCTATTCTAAGTTCCCATCGAAGAGCCTTCTCCCTCCTCTGTTTTTGCTGCAAAACAGCTGCTGAACAGTAGCTCCTGGAGCTATCGTTTCCACTGGAATTGTAGGAACTGTTGCATGCTTTGGATCCCCATTTTGGAGGTCTAAAATTAGAGGTACAATCCGCACTCCTTCTTTGCTGCCATACATGCAAAAATTAAACCTTCATTTGTCTCTCCATAAAATTTTTAGTTTTCCTTTTTGCTTACTTCAAACAATTATGATCGTTTGTGTTTCATTTAAATATAACTGGATAGAAGAACCCATGTACCCAGGTTTATAGAATCATAATATATATACATACATGCATTTATTTATGGGATCAAGTATTGATAACATGCAGCAGTGTCTCCTTTGTTTTTCTTGGTCTTTCGTTAAGTACAATTAATGTCATTAATATGCAATCGTGGAAATTGTATTATCTTCTTTGGTTCAAGTTTGGGTCTGCTCAGACGACAATCTGGCCAGACAATCTGGTTGGACAGATTGTATTTTTTCTGAAAATATAAATTTCTTTTTACCATTACAATATGTTTCTAATATGGGATGCCATCATGAATAATCCTTTAATTGGTCACCTTGATATATTTTTTAAATATATATATATAAAGAATCTTGCATACTGGTGGTTGTCGAGGATAAATTCGATATGTAAGAAGTTACATATTTTTGTGCAAATTAGAGAAATCTTTCAACCCTCAGTTCAATAATCATGATGATGTTGAATTTATAAATCAATTCTTAAAATTAAAAAAAACTTTCTTTCTAGCAGTTCGAAACCTGCTAGCAGATTGTTCTTGCTTATTATGAGATAAAGGTCTCTTTCATGTGGACATTAAGGATGTGATGCCATTGAGAATAGTTTCATTTGATAGCTATTGAAATCAATCACGGCTCTAGAACTTGTTTAAACCATACTGACTCTGGAACATAGAATATTGGAATCTGATTCTTTTTATAAGGTATACAGTAGTATATGAAATCGTAATCTGAACTTTTATGACTATTGATATTGCCAAATCAAAGGAGTAAAAGAGGTATGTACACGGTTAGTGGGATTAATACACAAAGATGTATTGAGTTCAGATTACTAAATAAGACCTAATTGATATAGATTAATGTGCAAAACACATGAAGTACACTCTATGTTCAGATTAATTAAAGAAGACAGGGTTGGTATAATTGGAAGATAATTAATATGCAAATGGGACCGAATTAAGATCACTTATATAGTTAAAAAAACTAAGTACATGAGTTAGAAATTTAAAGAGAATTGCATAGATGTTAAATATTAATACTCTTATGAAATTAACAAATGATTTTCTAAGATTATTAGGAATAGATATCATTAACCAATTGATCCTTGAGTATATAGTATTAATTGTACATATAAAAAAATAGAATACTAAGGTTTATAAAGCTAACCATCGAATAAATTGAGAAAGGATGGATTAGTCAAATAAGTGAATTTGAAGATAATGCACTGGTATCAATAAGATCGTTGACTACAAGACCTAGATCTATACAATCAACTACATAAAGGATTGAGAAAGAATTAAGTGGTTAGGAAAGTAAAAGTAGTGGTGAATCAATGATGGCAATTAATTGTGCCGGTCATGGTGACTTCTATACCTGACCGTGCAAGGGCGCGGTGACCCTCAACTGGACGGAGGAAAGGAAGCCCAGCTAGGGCAGCGGTCGCCAAGTACGCGGGTCTAGGATCCCAGTCCTTTTTCAGGTTTTACGCAAGCTCGCGATGTTTTTACGCCTCGTTGGGATTCCGACTTTAGACTAGTTCCGTTGATCCTCTGTTTTAGGATACCCAGGCGGGGGATCCTCGGTTTTTCAGTTTTACTTACAAGCTCGGTTGCACGTATTGTTCGGGCCGTTTTCTAGAGTGACTTTTCCGGGAAGACTCTCTCACCCGTCTCAGTGGCGTAGTTTGGGAGTAGACCTATCCCTCTATTGGACCGCACTTCCAAGTAGAGGGCGAGACAGAAGAGCCACTTGTAGGCTTCTTCACCGCTTGAGTTTTTACTTTCGCCAACAGACTTGGCGATTCTACATCCAGATTATCCATATCTATATCTACATCAGCCACAATTACATCTGAGACAGTTGCACTTGAGGTTTGAAGGGATTACAGTTAAAGTTGAGAAAATGGTAGTGACTACAATCTGATCCCATTAAGCTAGTGGACGTGTTGGGAACTTAGTTAGGATGCTTATACAACACCGCATGACTACGGAGGTACCCCAACCCTAAGACATTCCTCAAATCTTAGAGTCATAGTGTGAGGTTGCACACTAACCAAGACCACAGACTATCCACTAGAATTAAGAATCTAAATAAATCGAGAAATCTTTCCAATCTCAAACTCTTCCATCATCACTCACAAACATGATCTTTGAAGAAAATGATGACACATACTTACGCTCATCTACTCATATATCATATATGGGAAATGCTGGGTTAATGGGAAATCATGAAAGATGCTTACAAACAACTTGAAAACCTTTCTACTTACGCAAGTAGATGTAAATTGTGCTTGTTCCACCTTTCTACTTGCTCTCTTTTGCACATAATAAATTACTTGTCATTTATTTTTAAACTACGGATTTGTATTCACGTTTGTGACTCCGTTTCTTTCTTAAACATGTTTTGGCAGGCAAACAGCCTGTTGTTCAGTAGCTGTTCATGCTTCCAGGAGACAGGGTATACACCAGATGGTATGGTTTATTTTGTTTCAGTTTTTTGTTTAGTTGATTATGTATAATGCTTCTCTTCTGTTCAGTCAGATTTTTTTTGGATATTATATGTACCAGTAGACATTGTACATGATGTAAAATTATATGAAAATTAATGAAATGAAATTTTGATGTCATTTGTCTCTAGTAGCTTGTGGTTATGATTGTGGATGTGAATGTCGTGTGGAAATATATCCGCGCGAAAAATTTCCCTGTTTTTCTGTAGCTTGTGCGAATCTTATATGAATAAAATGCTGCGAAAGTAGCGTAAACGGGTACCCGGATCCTCGGGGGCTCACATCTACTATTCATACGATCTATTATATATAGGATGTTATGGCAAATGATCAGAAAATACTCCATGCGAGGTCAGCAGGAGCAGATATTGGCACAGTAGACTGAGACTGCCGACAGACAGACAAATATAGAGATGAGGTTTGAGGACCTATCAGATTTCACGTACCATCCATCACAGGATGGAACTCGGCAGGACCAACACCAATCTGTTGAGGTAGAGCAACTTCATCCTGATGATCCACTTGAGGAGGTACCTGAGCATGGAGCAGATGATGGGGACTTTGACAGGGAGCAGGATCCTGTGGACTTGGCAAACGAGGATGCCCACAAGTACTCAGCTATTCACAGGCACCAATCCGTTTTCACATCCTACCAGCATGCCAACATACCCTTGTTCGAGGGCACAGGTTCGCCAGATGTTGCTGAGCAGTGGCTGAAGAGAGTGATGAAGGTGCTCAGGATGATTCGCGCGCCACGAGACACGTGGTTATCTTTCATGGAGTATTCATTGACGGATTTTGCCGAGAGATGGTGGGATGCCGTAGTGTCTGAGTTAGGCCGAGAGCCTACATGGAACGATTTCGAGACGAAGTTCAGAGCCCGCTTCTTTCTGCGAAGTGGAAGGAGTCCCAGCACCGACTTTTTCCAGAGCTTCGTCAGAGACAGATGACAGCCAGAGATTACTTTATCCGATACACAGAACTATCACGACATACACGAGCAGCTAGCGCATTTTCAGAGGAGAATCTGGAAAAGTTCATTAGCGGCATGCGAGAGGAGGTACAGGAGAAGCTGGCAGGACTACACATCACTTCTATCTCCGAGGCTACCGATGTTGCGGAGAAGTTCGAGGACATCGGGGAGGCGTTTCGGGAGCTCGTCTGGAGCAGCGCCTAGACCGCAGCGATCTTTTGGACCGATACGTCGACCGTTTCAGCAGAGGTTAGATAGACGGTTCCGATCTACATGTTCGTCCTTTACAGGCAGTGCTCGCTCTTTTACATCGACTATTTTAGGAGGAGCACTTGCCAGACGTGGCACAGATTCCGCTCGACCATCTGGGTCGCGGCGAACAGACAGACCACCTGTAGGACCAGCCCGGAGCACAGACACGACTACTCCACCTACTAGACCAGTCCGGTGTTACCGATATCACGAGTGGGGACACTATCGATCACAGTGCCCACAGACTTCTGATGAGCCTCGCCCACAGCCATAGCCTTCACAGTCGCAGCCTCAGGCACAGCGCTCAGGGAGTTTCCGTGGCAGGAACTCCAACTTCAGACGACCGCAGCAGAGACAGACGCAGAGTGTGGCAGGTTCCAGTGCCGCACCAGCCAGGCAGGGGCAGATACATGCAGTTACTGAGGAGTAAGCACGTTTAGCGGCTACAGTAGTGAAAGGTATGGTCTCAATCTTGGGCCGACCTTTCCATGTTCTATTTGATTCTGGTGCGACGCATTCTTTTCTTGCTTCGAGGCTACTTGCTTCTTTAGGTAGAGTCGCAGAGACTTTTTCTTCCCTATATCACATCCGAGGGTCATGTGGCCAGTTGTTTATCATTTCCCAGATAGTCAGGCACTTGCCTGTACTAATTGGTGGTCACGAGATGATCGCAGATTGTCTACTTCTACAGCTTGATGAGTTTGGCTTGATTTTGGACATGGATTGGTTATCCGCTCATCATGCGCTTGTTGATTGCTTTAGGAAGACGGTTGTCTTAAGAATTCCAGATCTACCCGAGTTCACTTTTGAGGGTATTATAAATGACTCCACCATGGAGTACATTTCAGTGTTGCGAGCCCAACGACTTATTGATCAGGGTTACGATTCATATCTTACATTTGTTCGGGAGGTATCTGATCAGAAGCCGATGGCACAGGACATCCGAGTAGTATTAGAATATCCAGATGTATTTCCTGATGAGCTACCAGGATTAACTCCTGAGAGAGATCGAGTTCGAGATCACATTTTTACCAGATACACAGCCGATCTCTATGACACCATATCGCATGGCACCAACCGAGTTGAGGGAGCTGAAGGTGCAGTTACAGGAATTACTTGATTTGAGATTCGTGAGGCCGTGCACTTCACTTTGAGGTGCTCCGGTTCTATTTGTCAAGAAGAAGGATGGATCCATGAGACTGTGCATTGATTACAGGCAACTGAACAAGAGAACGGTGAAGAACCGCTATCTTTTGCCACGCATCGATGATTTATTTGACCAGGGATCTTCGATTTTCTCGAAGATCGATCTTCGCTCAGGCTACCATCAGTTGAGGATTCGAGAGTCTGATATTCCGAAGACCGCTTTTAGGACTCGCTATGGACATTACGAGTTTGTGGTGATGCCGTTTGGTCTCACCAATGCACCTGCGGCTTTCATGGATATGATGAACCGGATCTTCCGTCCATACTTGGACAAGTTTGTAGTGGTGTTCATCGATGATGTGGCTCATATACTCACTAAATGAATGGGATCAAGCGAACGATCTACGGATTGTTTTGGACACATTGCGAGAGCACAAGTTGTATGCCAAGTTGAGCAAGTATGAGTTCTGGCTATCTCATGTCTCATTTATAGGGTATGTTATTTCTGGAGCAGGCATCGCAGTTGATCCTGCGAAGATAGATGCAGTTATGTCTTGGGAGCAGCCCAAGACTATCACGCAGATTCGGAGCTTCCTTGGGCTAGCAGGTTATTACATACTCTTTATCAACGGATTTTCACGCATTGCTCGCCCTTTGACACGGTTGATGCAGAAGGGAGTCCCATTTATTTAGGATAATTCATGTGAGCAGGCCTTCCAGATACTGAAGGAGAGATTGACTACAGCACATATTCTAGCTCTTCCTTCAGGCACTCAGGACTATGAGGTATATACATATGCATCTGGAAAAGGTCTAAGAGCAGTGTTGATGCAGAGAGGACAGATGATTGCTTACGCATCACGACAGTTGAGGCTGCACGAGCGGAATTACCCCACACATGACTTGGAGTTGGCGGCAGTTGTCTTCGCCTTGAAGATCTAGCGCCACTATCTATATGAGGTGAATTTCGAGATCTTCACAGACCACAAGAGCTTGAAGTACATATTTGATCAGAAAGAGCTGAACATGAGGCAGCGCAGATGGCACGAGCTACTGAAGGATTATGATTGTACGATCTCTTACCACCCCGGTAAGGGAAACGTGGTGGCTGATGCACTTAGCAGAAGAGCGCATGCTGATGGTACGGCGAACTGGCTATATACATGGGATACGCTCGCCGCTTTGACTGACTGGTATCCTCAGGAGAGCGCATCCATTTCTACCGTCGTGCCTCCACGATACATTAGTCTTTGGGATCGTATTGTAGAGGGACAGAAGACAGATACTTGGATTCGAGATAGATACATGTGCGCCGTCAAGGACGAGGTTGATGATTTTGTTGTGGCGGAGTCCATTTTATGGAAGGCGGGACGGGTCGTTGTACCCAATGACGAGCAGCTTCGCAGAGACATTCTGGATGAGGCACACAAGTTAACGGTTATCTATTCATCCAGGTAGCACGAAGATGTACCATGATCTGCGTCGACATTTCTGGTGGGATGGGATGAAGCGCGACGTGGCGCAACATGTTAGCAGATGCATAACCTGTCAGATGGTCAAGGCCGAGCACAGGAGACCACCAAGATTACTACAGTCTCTCCCCATTCTCGAGTGGAAGTGGGAGACCATTTCTATGGATTTTGTCACAGGGTTGCCAAAGACACCGGGTGGCCATGATTCTGTTTGGGTCGTTGTTGATAGGTTGACCAAGTCAGCCCATTTCATACCTGTCAACACGATTTACACTCCATCCAGATTGGCCAAACTATATGTGCAGAACATTATCAGACTACATGGTATACCACGAGAAGTGGTGTCTGACAGGGACTCGAGGTTTACATCTCATTATTGGCATCAGTTCATGTCAGCACTACAGACAGAACTGAAGATGAGTTATGCTTATCATCCATAGACCGACGGTCAGAGTGAGCGCACCATTCAGATGCTCGAGGATTTGCTACGAGCATGCACTTTGAAGTGGAAAGGGTCCTGAAAGGATCATCTACCATCGGTGGAATTCACGTACAACAACAGTTATCATTCCAGTATAGGCATGGCACCATTCGAAGCCCTATACGGGCGGAGATGCCTCAAACCTCTCAGTTGGCGTGAGGTAGGTGATCATGCTCTCTATTCCGTAGATAGATCTCCTGGAGGAGACCACGAGAGCTGTTGATCTTGTGAGACGGAGGCTTCTAATGGCACAAAGCCGCCAGAAGAACTATGCAGACCGTCGGAGAATAGACTTGGAGTTCCAGGTAATCTAATTCTTTCCTTTTCATTCACTTAATTATGACTAATATATGTTCAACTTAATTTCGTACTAAATGATATTCCTGTAAAATTACAGGTGGGAGATTGGGTATTTCTCTCTGTATCTCCTATGAAGGGAGTGCAGATATTCGGTATTCGTGGCAAGTTGGCGCCTCGATATGTTGGACCTTTTGAGATTCTAGCTAGAGTGGGAAGGTGGCCTACCGGATAGCCCTTCCTCCACATCTTTCAGGCATCCATGATGTATTCCATGTATCCAACCTGAGGAAGTATATGCACAAACCTCGGCACATCATCAGTTACGAGAATTTAGACGTGGAGCCTGATTTGACATACGATGAGAAGTCAGTCCAGATACTTGACCGTGTTGTGAAAAAGCTTCGCAGCAAAGAGATTTCATTGGTCAAGGTTTTGTGGCACCGTCACGGAGTCGAAGAGGCGACATGGGAAACCAAAGCTTACATGCGGGCACGATACCCGCAACTTTTCTTAGGTAAAAATCAAAACAAGCTTTGAGATATATGTTAAAATATATGGCTTGTTTTCTCTTTGAGGTTTTATGAGTTCAAAACCCTTTGAGGTTTTTATGGCCATATGAAATTCAAGACACATAATAACCTTGACTCGAGTCTCGAGGACGAGACTCCCTTTGAGGTTTTTATATTTGTAACATCTGAATCCGCCTAAAACCGAACTTGACCCGATTTGGGTCTGATTAACCCAATAAAGTTATCTGACAACATTAGATAACCTAAAACGATCAATTGATCGTGAATCAAAAGTCGTTCGGACGAAATTGACCAAAAACCGGTCGCATCGTAATTCGTGCCGCGAAAAAAAAGCTGCGACGTAAGTTCGGAAACCGCAAAACGAAACCATATTGACCATCGTTCAGAGACGATCAAAACGAGATGTTTCGCGTCGAAACCCGATGCTCGAGGCGCGAATACAGTCAGCTTTAAGTTTTCAAATAAAGGGAGTTTTTGTAAAATAATAATTATATTAATAAAATAAAATAGAGCAGACGATCTGCTCGTTTAAAAAAATTCCAGCCAAGTTCGCATTTCACTCCAATGCAAGTGGCTTCTTTCCTTCCTCCACATGTCAAACCTTGAACCCTCTCTTCCCTTGTTTATAACTCAAAGCACCAGCCCTTCTTTCCCAATTCTATAGTCGTAATCTCCCTCCTTCTCTATTCTTTTCCCTATCTTCTTTCCTATCCTCTCTCTATTCTAAGTTCCCATAAGATAGCCTTCTCCCTCCTCTGTTTTTGCTGCAAAACAGCTACTAAACAGTAGCTCCTAGAGCTATTGTTTCCACTGGAATTGTAGGAACTGCTGCATGCTTTGGATCCCTATTTTGGAGGTCTAAAATTAGAGGTACAATTCGCACTCCTTCTTTGCTGCCATACATGCACAAATTAGACCTCCATTTGTCTCTCTATAAAATTTTTAGTTTTCCTTTTTGCTTACTTCAAACAATTATGATCGTTTGTGTTTAATTTAAATATAACTAGATAGAAGAACCCATGTATCCAGGTTTATAGAATTATAATATATATGCATACATGCATTTATTTATGGGATCAAGTATTGATAACATGCAGCAGTGTCTCCTTCGTTTTTCTTGGTCTTTCGTTAAGTACAATTAATGTCATTAATATGCAATCGTGGAAATTGTATTATCTTCTTTGGTTCAAGTTTGGGTCCGGTCAGACAATCTGGCCAGACAATCTGGTTAGACAGATTGTATTTTTTTTCTGAAATATAAATTTCTTTTTATCATTACAAATGAGTCTGTTTCTAATATGGGATGACATCATGAATAATCCTTTAATTGTTCACCTTGGTATATTTTTTTAAATATATATATATAATCTTGCATACTGGTGGTTGTTGTGGATAAATTCGGTGCTTTTTGTCCCGCTTGTTCCTGTTATTTTTGTTTCTTTGGTTTCTAATATACTTTGGGGCAGACACCACTGGGTGTTTCCCCCTCCCTTTCAGACTTCAAAAAAAATTCGGTATGTAAGAAGTTACATATTTTTGTGCAAATTAGAGAAATCTTTCAACCCTCAGTTCAATAATCATGATGATGTTGAATTTATAAATCAATTCTTAAAATTAAAAAAAAACTTCTTTCTAGCATTTCGAAACCTGCTAGCAGATTGTTCTTGATTATTATGAGATAAAGGTCTCTTTCATGTGGACATTAAGGATGTGATGCCATTGAGAATAGTTTCATTTGATAGCTATTGAAATCAATCACGGCTCTAGAACTTGTTTAAACCATACTGACTCTGGAACATAGAATATTGGAATCTGATTCTTTTTTATAAGGTATACAGTAGTATATGAAATCGTAATCTGAACTTTTATGACTATTGATATTGCCAAATCAAAGGAGTAAAAGAGGTACGTACACGGTTAGTGGGTTTAATACACAAAGATGTATTGAGTTCAGATTACTAAATAAGACCTAATTGATATAGATTAATGTGCAAAAAACATGAAGTACACTTTATGTTCAGATTAATTAAAGAAGACAGGGTTGGTATAATTGGAAGATGATTAATATGCAAATGGGACCGAACTAAGATCACTTATATAGTTAAAAAAACTAAGTACATGAGTTAGAAATTTAAAGAGAATGGCACAGATGTTAAATATTAATACTCTTATGAAATTAACAAATGATTTCCTAAGATTATTAGGAATAGATATCATTAATCAATTGATCCTTGAGTATATAGTACTAATTGTACATATAAAAAAATAGAATACTAAGATTTATAAAGCTAACCATCGAATAAATTGAGAAAGGATGGATTAGTCAAATAAGTGAATTTGAAGATAACGCAATGGTATCAATAAGATCGTTGACTACAAGACCTAGATCTATACAATCAATTGCATAAAGGATTGAGAAAGAATTAAGTGGTTAGGAAAGTAAAAGTAGTGGTGAATCAATGATGTCAATTAATTGTGCCGGTCATGGTGACTTCTATACCTGACCGTGCGAGGGCGCGGTGACCCTCAACTGGGCGGAGGAAAGGAAGCCCAGCTAGGGCAGCGGTCGCCATGTGCGTGGATCTAGGATCCCAGTCCTTTTTCGATTTTTACGCGAGCTCGCAGTGTTTTTACGCCTCGTTGGCATTCCGACTTTAGACCAGTTCCGTTGATCCTCTGTTTTAGGATACCCAGGCGGGGGATCCTCGGTTTTTCAGTTTTACGTATGAGTTCGGTTGCCTGTACTAGTCGGGTCGTTTTCTATAGCGACTTTTCCGGGAAGTCTCTCTCACCCGTCTCAGTGGCGTAGTTTGGGAGTAGACCTATCCCTCTATTAGACCGCACTTCCAACTAGAGGACGAGACGGAAGAGCTATTTGTAGGCTTCTTCATCGCTTGAGTTTTTACTTTCGCCAACAGACTTGGCGATTCTACATCCAGATCATCCATATCTATATCTACATCAGCCACAATTACATCTGAGACAGTTGCACTAGAGGTCTGAAGGGATTACAATTAAAGTAGAGAAAACGGTAGTGGCTATAATCTGATCCCATTAAGCTAGTGAACGTGTTGGAAACTTAGTTAGGATGCTTATACTACACCGCATGCCTACGGAGGCACCACAACCCTAAGACATTCCTCAAGTCTTAGAGTCATAGTGTGAGGTTGCACACTAACCAAGACCACAGACTGTCCACTAGAATTAAGAATCTAAATAAATCGAGAAATCTTTCCAATCTCAAACTCTTCCATCATCACTCACAAACATGATCTTTGAAGAAAATGATGACACATACTTACGCCCATCTATTCATATATCATATATGGGAAATGCTGGGTTAATGGGAAATCATGAAAGATGCTTACAAACAACTTGAAAACCTTTCTACTTACGCAAGTAGAAGTAAATTGTGCTTGTTCCACCTTTCTACTTGCTCTCTTTTGCACATAATAAATTACTTATCATTTAATTTTAAACTACGGATTTGTATTCACGTTTGTGACTCCGTTTCCTTCTTAAGCATGTTTTGGCAGGCAAACAGCCTGCTGTTCAGTAGTTGTTCATTCTTCCAGTAGACAGGGTATACACCAGACGGTATGGTTTATTTTGTTTCAGTTTTTGTTTGGTTGATTATGTATAATGCTTCTCTTCTGTTCAGTCAGATTTTTTTTGATATTGTATGTACTAGCAGACACTGTACATGATGTAAAATTATATGAAAATTAATAAAATGAAATTTTTAAGCCATTTGTCTCTAGTAGCTTGTGGTTTATATTGTGGATGTGAATGTTATGTGGAAATATATCCGCGCGAAAAATTTCTTTGTTTTTCTGTAGCTTGTGCAAATCTTATGTGAATAAAATGCCGTGAAAGTAGCGTAAACAGGTACCTGGATCCTCGTATAGGATGTTATGACAAATGATCAGAAAATACTCCTTTGATATCTCAACTAGAACTGGTACAGTTAAGGCATGATTCATCTATAGATACCATATAAAATAAATGATAAAAACTAGCTAGATCCATATCCAAAGCATAGATGATAATCTTATGATTTTAGAAATGATAACATGTGACCAAAAGATCGATTATCTTCATAAATTAATCTTTTAGGTAGTATACATACTATTTACACATATCACCAAAGATAGGTAGTGACAAAATACCTAGATTTTTAAAGTCAACCATTGAAGAGAATGAGAAATGATGGGGTAGATGAAAAAGTGAAATCAATGATGAATCAATTATATCGATAAGATCGTTGATCAAAAAAATCTAGATCTATACAATCAACCGCATAAAGGATTAAGAAAGGATGAGGGATCAAGTCATTGATTAATGATAATTAAGAGTGCCAGTTACGGCGACCTTTACGCCTGACTGTGCGAGGGTGCGGTGACCCTCAGCTGGGCGGGAGATTAGGAAGCCCAGTTAGGGCAGCGGTCGCTTAGTGTGCGGGTCTAGGATCCCAGTCTTTTTCTCGTTTTTTTCGCGAGCGCTCGCAGTTTTTACGCCTCTCTGGGATCCACATGTTTTCTTTTAAACACCAATTCCGCTGACTCTTATTCTTTAGGGTACCTAGGCTGGAGGGCCCTTGGTTTTAGTTTTCGAGCTCGTTAGCCCGTACCGGTCGGGCCGGTTTTTCTTTTAGAGTGACTTTTTCGAAAAGTCTCTCTCACCCGTCTCAGTGGCGTAGTTTTGAAGTAGACCTATCCCTCTATTGGACCGCACTTCCAATTAGAGGGCGAGACGGAAGAGCCTTTTGTAGGCTACCTCACCGCTTGAGTTTTGTTTACTTTTCGCCAGCAGACTTGGCAATGATACATCCGAATCATCCATGTATACATCTGAATCCTCTATGGCTACATCTGAATCAGTTACAGTTGAATTTGAAAGAATTACATTTGAGATTGGATTGAGGCACAAATGATTTTGGCTAAAGTTGAGATGAATTATAGTTGAGTTGGTTACATGAGAGCTTGGTTACAGTTGAGTTAGTTGTAGTTGAGCTTAGTTTCCATTAAGCTAGTTACTGTTCCGTCAATAATACCTGACAAAGAGAAAAGACCAGTTTATGAAAATCATCCTTATTAGACTACGAGCTACTACCACAGTTGTTCGAAATAGCTAGTGGACGTGTTAGGAACTTAGTTAGGATGCATTTTACTCCACCGCATGCCTACGGAGGCACCCCAACCCTAAGGCTTCTTTACTACCTTAGAGTTATAATGTGAGGTCTTATCCAGACCAAGACCACAGACTGTCCACTAAACTTGAGAAAATTAATAAGGAAAGAATCATAATACGAGACACATCATCCACAAATACTACAATTTATCTACATGACTTATAAAAATTGGAAGGAGATCTGTATCATCTCGATCATAATAAAGTTATAATGAACCAAGAATTAACGAACCGTTGAAACTTGAAATATGATAAGAAAGAATGAAAATTATATACGGTTATATATATAATTTGGTAAGGACAGATCAAAATAGGAGACTCATCATCCTCAATACATAGATCCATCAAGCATGAAGCATAATCTTAAAATAAGGCAATAGCTTAAGTATGGATCTTATAATTTATATATAAAATGCTATCTATAACCATTATTTGAAATATGAAATACGGGTAATTGAGGTATGATGGGTAAGTCAGGGTTTCACCTTTACAGAATAGCATGATAAGCAGCTTCTCTCCAAGTAGCTCGATAAATCTATTTGTTAGACCACCTACTTGCTTTCTTTTGGAGCCACTAAATTTCCTGCTATTTCTAATTAATAAGATTTACTCAACATTTGTTGATGTTCTTTTCTCCCTATTGCATGGATTGCAGGCAAAACACCTGCATCGTGGTATTGGGGAGAGTTGAACATCAGTTTCTGAAGTATAACATATCAGGTATGTATGTTGTAGTTTGTTCAAGATATTATATGCTTTTATTTCTCTTTTGATAAAATTGGGATACATGTATATAATGTAAATTCTGTTGTTACATGCTAATTGTTATGGAAATTTATGCAATATAATTGTGAAATATTATAGTTCGGTGGCTTGTTAGTTAATGTGAATGTCGTTCGTAAAAAAATCCCTATTTTTTTAGTATTTTTAATGTGATCTTTAGCGAACATGATACTACGGGTGATATGTAAACGGGTATTCCAGATCCGCGGGAGCGGGCCTCACAGCCTGCGTTGCATCTTTTCAATTTCGACCAATTCAGGCTAATATAGTGATATCTCGTTGATATCTCACGATATCTTGGAAATCAATATAAAAGTGAATATCAAACTCATTCCTTGTCGATACCGATATATCAGCAAAATACCATCGATATATCGCGATATTTAAAAGCACGGGAGGCAGTAAAGACAGCATCACTCAAGTAAGAATGGGGAACATGACTCCGTGTAATAAGAATCATATAACATCAAGGACGGTGTTTGCATTCTACAACATCGCTCTGCTGAGAAGTATAGGAACATAAGGTGTCATAGGAGGATGCCAAGGGACTTGAAGTACTGAGAGAGATGAATATTACAAAGCTCTAAGGCATTGTCAGAGAGAACATGCATAAGAATAGCAAAAAAAATGTTCCGTGTTTCAATAACGAAATTTGCAGAACAAGCCCAACCTCAGACTTGCTTTTCAAAGAAAAAAACCCAAGAAAGTCTAGGAAAATCATCAATTGCAACTAAATAGAGCATGTGTCCCTGGTGATCATGAACGCAAATGGAACCCTAAATATTGAAATGCAACAATTAAATAAAGAACTATTGCTACAGCTCTTACAACTAGGAAAGTTCCAGAGGACCGAGTGATTCCTCTGGCTTACAGCTGGAGAAGGTTCCAGAGGGTCGAGCGATTCATTTGGCTTGCGTTACAAGAAATTGCCTTCCTTTGCGAAGATTCTTCGTGCATCGCCCTCTCCTTGCAACTCTAACCGAAAGGTCGGGTCGGAGCCCATAGCAGAGCTTCCAAGGCTCTATCGGGTAGATGGAAGGATCTGTGTATGCTTTCGGGCAAACTCGTATGGGATCCAAGACCCACATCGGGTGTCAAGGAATACCCCACGAGTCAATTTTTTTGACCCGCTAATTGAATCGGGCGAAACACTTTAGAGTTTGGACCTAGGGCAAGCACAAGTGGTTAGGACCCCTGGCGGACAAGCAACTAAGGCGACTTTACAGGATACGAATGCTTCACTCAGCAATGATGCAGTGGTTGTGAAACCTCCACCGAATCAGACAATGGCGGTGGATATGTGCTTCTCAGTACCAGTTCTGGGTACAATAGTGTGCAAAAAATTGGTTGTAGTTGACTCCACCACACCGAGCAACTTGGCCAGGGAGGGTGGAGGCCAGATTAACTCGAACTGGGGGGAGATTCGGTAAAAGTTATATAAGGAGATTTTTGAAGGAGAGGAGGAAGAGGCATTTTGAAATTTATAAGTGGTTGGATGGAAAGTTTCCCTGTAAGGATCAGGTTAGAACCAAGAAACTCAATGAGGAGCAGCCACCTGTGGCTGTAGAGACGTTGTCGGTAGGCACGGAGCTTGTTGCTTCTACCATAGAGGGGACTTTAGCGTTGATAGCACATCTAGGGACAACTGGGGATGCGTCATCAATAGATGACCAGCAGAAAGAGAGCCTACCTGATCAACAAGTGTTGTCTGGAAACGGGCTTGAGAAGGACCTAGAATGCATAGACGTGGTACCTCTAGCAGGGTTTCATGCAGTTCTTAAATGAACATAATTACATGGAATGTGTGTAGTTTGGGTAAGCCAGAAAAGTGGGGAGCAGTGAGAGAACTCATGAGGGTGGGTAAGGCAGATGTGGTGATGCTGCAAGAAACAAAAGTTTTCAGAGATGTGGAAAGGGTTTGGAAGGATTTAGGTGGAACTGGCTACAGGACTGCAGGTCTGTTGTGGTTGATGGTGCATCATGTAGTATTCTGACGAGGTGGAATGATGATAAAATGAAGCTGGAGGCAGAGGAGGTGTGGGGAAGACACCTTCTATCTGGGTTATTGCGAAGAAGGGTTGATGATACCAAGTTGTTAGTTACCAACGTGTATGGGCTAGTGAATGGGCAGAACGTAGTAGAGCTGATCGAGGGCTTACTTTTTGGTATGAACAAGGTTTCCTTCCCTTGCCTGGATCATAGCTGGAGACTTTAACATTACCCTCCTCCTGGAAGATAGGCCAAGAATGCGGGGTTGGATGGACAATGGCTCGCTGGAGTTGTCCAACTTGATTGGGGACCCAGGACTTCGTATTGTTGATGCAGTTAGTTGCTGGTATACTTGGAGAAGCTCCAAGTCTAGATCACGCATTGACCGATTCCGGGTGTCATGTGAGGTTTTGCATCTTTTTCCGCTGGCGAGGGCATGGACACTTCCCAAGGCCCATTCGAATCACCGCCCACTTATGTGGTCCTTTGGAGAAGAGGTACGACCTAAGTCCTTCCGCTTTGAACGTGCATGGCTCTTGGAGGATGCCTTTCGGGAGTTGGTCGAGGAATTTTGGAGAGATTGTTGCCGGATTGGATCGGCCACTACGCGTCTGGCTACTAAGCTGGTGGAGTTGTGGAAACAATTAATGACTTACAACAAGGGCTTACATCTGCAGTGGCGGGACAGACAGGCTCGAGCCCAAGATGAGGCCTATAGATTGGACAAGTTGGAGGAAGTGATGCAGCGTGACCCCAATTATGGGGCCACATTTATTTAATTAGATAATTATCAATTTTATTTACGTTTTTTGGGTCTAATTGAATAATTGAGATCGCATGTGATCTCAACGTTGATTTCGTAGATTTTAATTATAGTTGTTGGTCAATTAAATAATTAGAGTCTAATTAAATTAGTTAGAGGTCAATTAGGGTTAAATTAGTTGTAATTTAAGTTATTTACTATTTTTGTAAAACCCTCTCTCCTATATAAAGAGAGGGTAGTCCATTGTTTTTAGACAGTCCATTATGAATTACAATTTGAGTTGATCTCATTTTATCCCCTCTCCTTCTCTTCTCCCTCCACGCGATCTCCGCGGTTCTTCCCCTCAACCCCGCGCATTCCGGCGTGTTCTCTCCTCAACCCTTCCAATTTCTCCTCTCAACCATTCTCTTCTTCTACCAAAAATCCACCAAAAATATATTATTATTTTATTCGCCGTCACCGATTTCGAATTTGCATCAAGGAAGAGTGTGATCTTTCAGCGGAGGAGATTGCCGGGAGAGTGAGGAGTCTAGATGAGATATATTCAGAGGACAGGAAGACTGAGGTTGAATGGAGGCAAAGGTCCAAGCAGAAATGGCTCAAGGAGGGTGATGTAAACACACTTTTTTCTCTCTATGGCTACTGGTTGGAGATGCAGGAATTATATTCACTCTATCTCGATTAATGAGGAGATGTTTCGGGGTGATGCTATTATGGGTGTTGCATTACGCCCTCACTTCCATGCTTTCAGTAGGAGGCGTCCCCGGGCTAGGTGGAGATGGCGTGGTAGAGGTGTTGCAAAGCTATCACCGTTACAGGTGGATTCCTTGATCGCAGGGTTCTCAGAATCGGAGGCCAAGGAGGTTGTGTTTCGGTTGAATGACGATGGGTTACCTATGCCGGATGGTTTCCATGTGTGTTTCTATAGTGAGTTCTAGGAAGTGGTGAAGAGTGACGTGGTGATAGTTATCCAAGAGTTCAAAGATGGCAATCGAGGATTTGAGAGATTAAACAAGGCTCTATTGTTTCTACTACTTAAGCGGGAAGTGTTGACTAAAGTGGAAGACTTTAGACCAATCGCTCTCTCTAATGGGATATATCTCATCATTGTGAAGTTCTTGGCTAATCATCTTCCAAAGGTGTTGCCTACTATTATTTCTCCAGAACAAATAGCTTTTGTACCTGGCAGATTCATGGCGGATGGAATGGTGATGGCTTCGGAGATGGTTTTGGATTGGAAGAGATCGAAGCATAAAGGCTTGCTATAGAAGGTTGATTTTTCTAAGGCTTATGATTACGTGGACTGGCGATTTATTTGGATGCCTTTGGATAAAAAGGAGCTTCCCGAACACTTAGAATAGCCTGGATGAAAAGATGCATCACAACGGCATCATATGCGGTCCTCGTTAATGGGAGACCAGAAGGTGATTTCTTTCAACCACAACATGGTGTTAGGCAAGGTTGCCCACTGGCACCTTTACTATTTGTGATTGTCGATGGTGTCTTAGATATTATGATGAGGCTGGCATCTAATGGTGATTGGTGGTCTGGCTACATTAATGGTGATATCTCGATTACTTTATTACAATATGTCGATATTACGATGATCTTCTTAAAAGGGGAGATGGAGCATTTCAGACATGCTTCCCAGGTTATGGATATTTTTGGTGATATCTTGGGGTTGCATATTAACAGGGAGAAGTCTGTTGTAGTACCTTTCGATTTTTTGCAGGAGGAGGGTGATCGGGCAGCTACTGTGTTGAGATGCCTGGTTGGCTCACTGCCAATTACTTACTTGGGTTCGCCTTTGATAGCAGGTAGGCTAAAGATGGTTGATTGGAAGCCGGTTTTGAATAGATTGGAAGGGAGGATGGCGGGGTGCAAGGCAATAACACTGTCAAGAGGAGGCAAGCCGGTGCTGTTGAAGCATGTTATGTCGGCTATCCCTATTTTTTCTTCTCTACGCGATTGCTTCCAGCTAGAGTTCGTGACAGATTGGAAACCATGATGAGGAGATTTTTCTGATCGGATGGGAAGCAGAAGAGAGGCATCCATCTAACCTCATGGGATATGATTACATCGTTGAAAAGGAACGGGGGGTTAGGGGTTCTGAAAGTGAAAGAGATGAATAAAGCGTTTTTGGCAAAGTGGGTTATAGGGATTTGGGGAGGATCTGAATACTTGTCGTGCATACTTTTGAGGAAGATCTATGGGATATGTGGTTCCTTGGTGCTCTGTTGTATTTGGCATACATCCTCTTTGTGGCAGGGAATCTACAGGATTTTACCAAAGATGGCAGTAAGATTATGACATGTTTTGAATAGATTGGAAGGGAGGATGGGGCCTTATTCGCCATCTGAAGGTGATTCACCTCTCCTCGCCTTGCCGAGCTCTGTAGAGGGTGCTTTGGCCGAGGACGATGACTGCGACTTGGGGAGGCGTTCTGATAAGAGGTCGGGGAAACGATACCGTCGGAGGAGCAGATCCCGGGCGGGATTCTCGCCCATTCATTCTTGTGCTACTTTAAGAGATGCTGTGGCGGAGGCGGCTGGCCTCTCGCAAGCTGGGGGGCGTCGCCATCTATCTTAATGAAGGTTCTCTCTGGAATGTGAGAGGGTTAGGGGAGGTTGATAGGAGAAGGGCATTGGGGTCCAGACTTACTGAATGGGGTTGTGATATTGCCCTGATTCAGGAATCGAAATTAAGGGGGATTGATGATTCTCTGTGGCGTTCCTTTGGTGCGGGTGCGGTGGATGATCTTAGGTCCCTGGATGCGGTTGGGGTGGCGGGGGGTTGTTCATTGCGTGGAGGTCGGCGGCTTTTTCTTTCAGTTCTTCTATCCTGGGAAGGCATATGATATCGGTGGTACTTGTGAGGGGTGCGACGGCCTCTCCGATTGCCTTCTCTTGCATTTATGGCCCTTGCTGTCACATTAAAAGGAACGAGCTCTGGGAGGATTTGCGTGCGGCGGGCATTGCTTTTGAGGGGCTCCCGCGGATCATTGGGGTGATTTCAATGTGACGCTCCACTCTTCGGATCGTCCCCGGTCGAGAGGGGGCCGGGACCCGGGGTCTTCCTTGTTTGCTGAGCTTGTGAACTCCTTGGCTTTGGAGAATTTGGTGGCAACTGATATTACCTACACCTGGCGGAGCAGCAGTTCTCGATCTCGGATCGATCGTTTTTTGGCCTCTAGTAGGATGATGGAGTTGTTCCCCTCTTGCTCGGTTTCCTCTAGGCCCAGGTCTTTTTCGGATCATTCGCCTATTCTTTGGGACTCCGGGGAGACCCCTTTGCTGAGGGGCCTCTTTAGGTATGAGAGGTGCTGGATCCAGGAGGCGTGATTCAAGGATGTTGTGGCCGAGCATTGGTCTACTTCCTCCTATGTGGGGTCTGCGGCTTTTAGGTTGAGTCGGAAGCTTGAGTCTCTGCGGAAGAGGTTGGCGCTTTTCAAGAGGGAGTCCCGGGCGACGAGGGTGGCGGTCAGATCTGAGGCTGAGGCGGTTATTGCGAGGCTTGATTCGGTAGAAAATGAAAGGGAGCTGACGCCTGACGAGCTTGGTGTGCGATCAGGTGCGCAAAAGAGTGTGGCGAAGGAGGACAAGAAGAGAACTACCGAATGGCGTCAGCGTTCGAGGCTGAAGTGGCTCAAAGATGGCGATGCAAACACGGCATTCTTTCACCGTGTGGCTAGTGGAAGAAAGCGTAACAATTCTTTACGCTCTATCTCTGTTGATGGGGAGAGGTTTGTGGGGGACAGCGCGATGGGGCATGCTATTGTGGAGCACTTCAAGGGCGTCATGACGAGGCGCTCCCCAAGGTCCTGGAGATGGATGGGGTTGGGGGTGCCACAGGTCTCGGAGGAGGACCGCGCTATGCTTATCATGCCGATTTCTTTGGAGGAGACTAAAGAGGCTGTGTGGGAGCTAAACGACGACGGGTCCCCAGGGCCCGATGGCTTCTCCGTGGCTTTCTTTCGTGATTTCTGGGAGTTGGTGGGCGAGGAAGTTTTTGAGATTGTTGCAGAGTTTTGCTCGGGGAATGCGGGCTTCGATCGGCTTAACAGGGCCATTTTGCTTCTGATCCCCAAGATGAATGCGGCGGAGGATATTGGGGACTTCCGCCCCATCTCAATGTCGAACGCCATCTACTCAGTTGTGGCCAAGGTGCTGGCTCGGAGGCTTGCTTGGGTTCTTGATTCGATTGTTTCTCCGATTCAGGCCGTTTTTATTCGGGGGGGACAGATTTCTGATTGTATTGCGGTCGCTTCGGAATTGGTGGCTGATTGGAGCTGTTCGGGGAGGCAGGGGATGCTATGGAAGATTGATTTTGCCAAAGCCTATGATAGCATTGGTTGGAGCTTCTTATGGTCGGTCCTCAGAAGGCGGGGGTTTCCGGAGGTATGGATTTCTTCGATGTGACGCTGTGTGACCACCGTTTCCTTCTCGGTTTTGGTTAATGGCGGCTTGGAGGGGGGGTTTTCCAGCCGAGAAGGGGGCTGCATCAGGGTTGCCCGCTGGCCCCCCTCCTCTTTGTTATAGCTACGGATGTCTTGGCTCGTATGGTTGATCGGGTTGTTGCTGCTGGACTCTCGAAGGGCTTTTCCAAGGGTTGTGTTTCTGTGCCGCCGATACAATTTACTGATGACACCTTATGCTTCATTGAAGGAGGTGCTGACGAGGTTGCTGGCATGCCGTTGACTCTTGAACTTTTTAGCGAGATTTCGGGGCTGCTCATTAATGGGGCCAAGTCTAAGGTTATTCCTTTTGGCATGACGGTGGATTTGGCGCTTGATTGTGGGAGGATTCTGGGGTCTACTCCGGGAGAGTTGTCGATTGACTACCTTGGTCTCCCGTTGGTGATTGGAAGGCCCAGACTTAGGGACTGGAGTGTGATCGTTGAGAAGGTGGAGGCGCGGGTTGGCGCGCGACGCTTCTTTCGAAGGGAGGGAGGCTGATCCTTCTCAATTCGGTGCTTGCTGCTATCCTGGTGCATTTTTTGTCGATTCGTAGGTTGCCGGCTGGGATTTGTAGGAGACTCGACTCTTGCTTGAGAAGGTTTTTGTGGGGTAAGTCGGGTGCGTCGGGGAGGGGGGTTCACCTTGTGGCGTGGGATGAGGTGACGAGGGGGAAGCTGGAGGGGGGTTTGGGCATTAGGCGGTTGAAGATTGTCAATGACGTCTTCTTTCTTAAATGGGCGAGCAGGGTTTGGGGTAGGGGTGGAAACTTCTTTATTGATGTTCTGAGGGAGCTCCATGGGGCGAAATCGGCAGGGGGGTTAGGTTGGGTGTGGTGGGTGCTCGCTCTCCTTTTTGGCGTGGTGTGCAGGAGGTTTTCTTGAGGAATCGGGCGAAGTTTAAACCGGTTCTGGGGAACGACCGTGCGTTCTTATTCTGGAGGAACAGCTGGGTGGGGGGAGATCCTTTTTGTGTTCGTTTCCCGCGGTTATTTGCGTTGGCGGAGGACAAGGATGCCTCGGTTGCTTCTTGCTGGGAGAGCGATTGTTGGTGCCCTCGTTTTGGCGCAAATTCTCGGATCAAAGGTTGGCTGACTTTCTTGCCCTGCTGGACGTCCTTGAAGGTGCTGATACGTCGTCCGAGGGAAGGGATCATTGGGTCTGGAGGGATGGCGGCTTCTCGACGCGCAAGGCATATGATGTGTTAGCTTTTGCGCCGCCCACTCGCTCTGACTCCTTGGTGAGGGACTGCGGATTTTTCTGGAGGCTGGGTTTACCTTTGCGCATTGCTATATTTTTATGGTTGGTCCGCAGGAAGAGGCTTTTGACGAGAGACCGCTGCTCCAGAATGTTGCCATCTGTTTCTGATATATGTGTGCTTTATGATTCGGATGTGGAATCCCTTGACCACGTTTTCTTCGAGTGCCCTATGGTTTGTGGGCTGTGGGAGGATCCGATTGTGGATTGGGTGCGAGCTATTGACGTGGTGACCTTCTGTGGTTCGTTATTCATAAACAGTAATACGGATAGAAGGCGACTTTTCATCGCCCCCACCCTCGGGCTCAACTCTCCTTGCCTGCCAGGAACTTACACACGTCTACGTCCCCTTTCTTTGCTAAAGTCCTTCTTCCTTCTCTTGTGTCTAACTTGGCCACGGGCAAAGTAGAGACTACCCAGCTAGAATATATAGTGGCGAATATCAACCTTCTTGATTTTCTCTTGGGCTATCTATCAAATTCCACTCTTCGCCAAGCTCAGTCTCGTTGGGTCGTTGGTCGTTGCTCGCTTGCTTGCTTATTCGTCGCTTCCCACGACTCATCAAAGGTCGAACAGACATCACAGTTACTGTTTTCCTCCACGCTTATATATAAAGAGATCGGAAGGGAAAGGCCGGGAATGGAAAGACAGCCAACTGTTGTTACACCATCCTCCTCAGCTTATATGAGAAGCATTATATATAGTCAAGCCCGGGAAGAATGGAGCGGGAAAGGCGGGAAGGGGTAAGGGCCCCTACGCGAATCTGCCTACAGCTACCTTCCTCTTAGAGCCGTCAGGATCAGCTTTCACGCATTCCAGCCTACACTCGTACAACTCCGTCCGTCTACTAATCCTGCTTCTACGAGCCCCCTATAATGACGCAGCCCGGGAATCTATGGTCGATTTGGCTTGGTCGGAATGAGGCCATATTCTCGGCGCAACGCTTTTACAAGGAGAACGTGATCATTCGCGCTGCGAGACTGGTGGACGACTGGAGTGGAAGTTAGTTTTTTTGTGTATCCTCACCCTGGCTGGAGGCTTTCTTGCCTCGTTGTATGGCCTTTTGGCTTTTTGTACATTCGACCCTCTTTTTTACTTCTAATATATTGGGGTGAACACCACTGAGTGTATCCCCCTTTTTTCTTGGTTTCAAAAAAAAAGATTATGACATGTTCTAGGGGATGGCGAAGGATTTCGATTCTGGCTTTACAACTGGACTGGCAACAATGCTATTGAAGAACGATTCCCGAGGCTTCTGGTGCTTGCAGCTGATCGAAATGTCTCGCTTCATGCAATTTGGTGGAATGGGACATGGACGCCTTCCTTTTTGGGTGAGTTGTCTGACCAAATGTTGGATGAACTTTGGACCTTACTCGGTAAGTTGGCTAACTTTGATGGTCCTGCGAATGATAGGGACCATTTTAATTGGAGCGATGGCGGGTTTACAATGAAAAAGCTTACAGATTTCTTTTGGTGGAGTAGAACGTTGTGTAAGAAGAAATTAGATTTGACAGTAGAATCATCTGGACGAGTAAGGTTCTGATTAAAGTGAAGGTCTTTTTGTGGCTTGTTAGGCATGGGAGAGTGCTTTCTAAGGAAAGACGGGGCAGACTGATACAAGGTGAGGATATCACTTGTGATAGATGTATGAGTAAGGTGGAAGATTTGGATCACATCTTCTTTACATGCTTTCATTCGTTCCAACTCTAGAGGAAGGCAGAGATCTCTTGGTTGGACGTGGGGAGCGGAGCGGGCTTCTGGAATTCCATCCATGCGGTTTGCAACAATAGCCATGAGGACAGCTCTTTCCCTTTTGCCCTGCTCTAGGCGATTAGGTGTGGCAGAAATGATTATATATTTCGTGGTCAAAAAATTTATACTGAGAATATTCTTGAACAATGTAGGCTAGTTGTGCAGCATGGAGCCATGTAGCATAATGAGTTTTTAATAATGCATTTTTGCAGTGGGTCCCATCTCGAGATCACATCCTTCCTTCTCTCGAAAAAAACAAGGAAAACTATTACGATGATGCTTCTCAAGCTAGCAAGCCTCACATTAAAAAGTGGACGGAGAGGGAATCTGTGGGAGGACTATACACAACTTCTGCAGAAGAAGATGACCAAACCGAAGGTGCTACATATATAGAAAGACTGGACCAATATGTAAAGACCCCCTTGTTTATGAGTATATCACGAAACACAAGAGAAGATGGGTAAAAATGGTAACGATAATTCAAATCTATAGCAATCTAACTGGTAGACAAAAAAATCATAGAAAAATTGAGTACATGTAGCACTCTATAGACATATGGATGGTGTCAACCAAATCTCTCCACGTCTTGTAATAGAAGAATATCTCCCATCGGCAATAACTACAGATCCACAAGGGTGAACTAAATTGTAGGATATGAATTGTGCTTTGTCTCCACAGAGATGTTGAGATGCTCTCGAGACCATGATCCACTATGAAATGTCAGCCTCGTGACAAGTGGTAAGCACATAAGATGTACCTGAGCTCCTGCCAGAGGCTGTAACGTCGGACTCGGCCGAATGAGCACTAGTAGAACTGGTAGAGGAGGCATAATTTCCTTCGGACAGCAGATAAGATAGAAATACTTCTGATCAGCAGAATTAGCAGCAGGCTCAACTGCTCAGCAGTATAGGCAAATGTGGGACATCCAAGCTTCTTTTGAGTGCTCGACACGGTTGTAGTATGTGCACTGCTGGTAAAGGTGTCCACCTCCCCTGCCACTGACATTGCATCCTCTAAACTATGTCGAACCTCAACCTCTTCTACCGCGAGATGTGAGCATCAAAGAGGAGGTTTGAGTGGTAGCTACAGGAGACATTGTGATCCTACTTAGTCGACTGTAGGCCTCCCCCATGGGAGGTTTAGAAGCGTCAGTGAGAAGTTGGCTATGAGCGGCATCATAATGGAGATCAAGAGACACGAGAAACATGCCCACCATCGTGGCGTTCATGTATGTCATCTAGTGCTTGGTGGTCGCATTCAGAGGCATGAAGCTATGGAGCTTCTCGAACGTGCGAGCTAAGAGTAGAATGCATGGAGAGGATGGCCATCGCGCTCAGTTGTGAAGATGTCTTATTGAAGCTGAAGAATCTTCTCTCATTCTTTACCTGAGAATATCGGGTGGCGAGAATGTCCCGCATAGCCTTGGCAACGGGCTAATATAGAATATTATTGATTATCTCTTTAATAAGGGTACCAAAGACCCAAACACATGCCCAAGCATAATCTTGCTTCCACAAACCAATCGTACGGTCTAGTCGTTCGGTTCAGGATGCATCGGGATATATTCATTATTACTCTCCATGATACTCATGAACTGCATAGCCCACGGTTCATAGTTGGTCCCATCCATCTTGACGATGGGAGTTGGACCTTTGAAGACACCAGAGGAAGATATACTAGCCTTGTTCTCTGACATGACGAATGACGAATCCAGAGAAGGACGTGATTGAGGTGTAGAACGATCTGATTTTGTCTACATAATCATGTAAGGAACATTTGTGTGTGCAGATTCAGAGCACAACTTTTCCCATCAACCTCGAAGGTGCTTTTATGGTAGGCAGGGTGGATTAAAATGCCTGAAATCCCCTCAAACTGCCCAACAATCAGAACACACAGACCACGATGTGGCCGAGGAGGGTTTCACAGGAACGTCGGGGGCCGGGCAAAGGTGATAGGGCACATGGGCGGTTAAGCGGGGCCGCCGGTGAGGCACGCTACGGGCAGGGAAGAGTTTTGTGAGATGTCGCAGCACCATGGCCTCAAATTTCAGTGAAATTCGGTCGAATTTCTGTCGAATATCGATATCCAGTCGAAATCGAAATCCGACCGAAATGACCGAAATGACTGAAATATGGGCGTCCTAAGACAAAAAATGATCGAAATGACCGAAATTTCGATCGAAATTCCACTGAAATTCCATCGAAATTCTGTTTTGGTTGATACCGAAATGGTGATCGAAACCGACATTTAAGGCCTTGCGCAGCACACGGCGATGAGGAGTTGCGCGCGAGGAGCTCTACGTATGAGAGGTGGTCGCACAGAGGGGCACCACGGTGAAACGACGTGTGCGAGAAGTGGTCGTGCGGAGAGGCGGTGCAGTGGTGGGTGGATCTGTAATGTAGGGTGATGCACAAAGGAGGTGGTTGAACAATGGGTCTAGGGTTGCATAAGTCTCAAGGCTCCGATCTTGGACCGCCGCTCTGATACCATGTGGAGACGAATGAATGGCTTGTTTATTTTGTGGCCATAGGGCTCCTTTATATATAGAGTAGAAACTCTAGAGGGTAAATAACCAAAGGAAAAATTATAGAAGAAAGGAAAAAGAAATACATAAATGGTAATACTTTTAACAAATTGTGTTTCCCAAGGGGACCTCTTCTTGCTAACGCCTCATGTCTTTGGTTCTGCGGCATTTGTTCATCACCTAACTCATGACCATAATACTCTCTCTCCAGAGCTATTACATGAATCTTTATTGGCTACTCTTGGACCCAGAAACGATACCAGTGCTTTGATCATGTCAGACAAAAGTATTGTATTAGTGCTAACGTCACATTTTTTGAGTTCTTTATGTATTTTTCTACCACGGGTGATAGGATGACTACCTCTGAGTCTGATGAGGAGGTTTACATTACACTCCTCCTTCGCCTCCTATCGCTACCACACCTCTTGTGACTCACATCTTCACTGATTAGTATAGTCGCAGGCCAACTGCCAGACTCCCCGTTCATGTGCCTTCTGCATCATCCAGCACGCCCCATATAACGCATGAACATTTGATTTCCACTAACGACAGTGTTGATGTTTCTGTACAACATGAGACTTTATAAGGTGAGAGTACAACTCCTCAGGAGATTGTGGTACAAGAGATGGATCATTCAGAGGATCTTGACCAAACTATTAGACTTCGTTAAGAGGAAGCGTACGCGTACTACGTATCCTCTCTCAGGCATGTTTCATTAGGAGAACTATCAGATGACTTTAGGAAGTTTGTGATGGGATTTCCAGCCGTTAGGATCCCGTGTACATATGCGGAGGCCATGCAGGATATTAATGATGGCTTACTATGTAGGAAGAGATGATTGCACTCCCGGTACGAGGCACATAGAGCTTGGTTACTGCCCTAGCAGGGTTTCTGTGATTGGCCACAAGTGGGTCTTTACAATATAGCAGAGAGCAGACAGTAGCATTGATTGCTACAAGGCTAGACATGGGGCATGTGGATTCCCTCAAATATATGGGTGGATTATCATGACACTTTCTCTCTCATGGCACTTTATTTTACTCTCCATGTCCTCTTCTCCGTTGTTGTGTACAAGATTGGTCATTTCACTGCTTGATGTCAAGAATGTCTTTTGTATTGTAACATGCAGGAGATCATCTCTATGAAGCAACCACATAGGTTCGTTGTTGAGGGAGAATGTCAGAATATATGCAAACTTCGTAAGGCTACCTATGGCCTTAAGCAGAGTCCCATGTTCCAGAAGCTCTCCGATATGATAGAGCATCACGTCCTCAAGAGATCAACTCCATATCATGCATTCTTTGTACACATAACATCACGAGATATTGGTGTCATCATGTTTTATGTTGAGTATGTTATTATTACTAGAAATAATTTACTGGGGGTCGATGAGGCCAAAGAGTTCATTGGACAGCAGTTTATCACAAAGGACTTTAGTGGACTATAATACTTCCTTAGGCTGAAATTTGGAAGGAATCATAGAGGTATTGTGATGACTCAAAGGAAGTATGTTATAGATCTCCTTCTAGAGATTGGGATGACATATTGCAGACATGCCATTACTCCAATGGATCCCAACATGAACCTCTATGATGATGATACAAATAATGCGGACAAGAGGAGATACATTAGGAAGCTTCTCTATGTTACTATCACCAGACAAGATAACTCCTTTGCAGTGAGCAAAATCAGCCAATTCAGTCACGTCAGGCTCAGAAAGATACAGTCTACATGATCCTAAGATATCTGAAGTCTTCTCCAAGTACAAGATTGCTATTCAGCAAAGGGACGTCTCTTGCCATCATAGCTTGTGCGATGTTGATAATACAGGATGTCCAAAAGGCAAAAAGTCAAGCTCTGGATTTGCAGTGTTCACTGGAGCTCATTGGTCTCATGGAAAAGCAAGAAAAGTAAACTTTTGCTACTAGGTCAATTGTTGAATCCAAATACAGAGCCACGACGCAAGAAAGTACTGAAATGATGTAGGTCAGGTATGTTCCGACTGACCTAGCTATTGATACACCTGACAATCAGGCTACACTATTCATTGCCAACAATGAAGCTTTACATGAGAGGACCAAACACATCAAGGTGGACTGCCACTACACTAGAGATATGATACAGAGCTTCATCTCTACTTCCTGTGTTAGCTCAGGAGAACATACAGCAGACATTTTTACCAAGGCTCTAGCCCGAGGAACGTTACAAAAGGGTTTGTCCAAGCTAATCATGATAGACATCTATGCTCCATATTGAGGGGGGATGTTATAGGAAATAGTATTTACGTATTTCTTATTTCTATTTTATGAAATTTTTCCATAGGTTATTTGCCCTCTAAGGTTTCTCCGTTATATAAAGGAGCCCTATGGCCACATAATAAACAGTTCATTCATTTATTTCCACATAATTCCCTAGAAATCATAGAAAATAACTAGATATTTATGCATAAGGTAAGCAAAAAAGAAGTCTTGATTTGTGTAAGGAAGGACTTAACCACACGGTTAATCTCTTATCTTTCCTTTATAAGGTAGACCCATGAAGTCCAACTATAGTCATCAACAAAAATAACAAAGTATGTGGGTCCTGCAGTAACATGTACTGAGCAAGGATCCCAAACATCACAATCAATAAGATCAAGTGGAGATAACCTTCATGGCTCAGTTCTTTAAGGAAAGAATGTCATGTGATGTTTCTGAAACTGACAAGTTTTACATTTAATTAGCTTCAGAGGGTTGAGTTCAGGGAACATCTGAGAAAGCACTTGCAAAAGGATGTCCACGGCGTAGATGCCAGAGATAAGGGTCTGCAGAAATGGATGCGACACCACCAAGCATAGAGTTGTTTTTTCTAATCAAGGGGAGCCACCTGTGGTGGCATAGGCCCCCAAAATACCGAGCAGAGAATTATCGGAGACATCAATATAATAGAGTCCATGTTTCTAATAACCACCACAAAACTCTGTAAAGTACGAATATCCTAAAAGTAGTAGTGCTGCTGATTAAAAACCCGATAGTTTAGCTCCATGCATAAACTATGAACAGATAGCAAACTCAAAGGAAAATCTGGCGCTCACACACACTCCGCATGGTTTCAATTTGGAGGAGAAATCCATTCTTCCAATGATAGTAATGAGAGAAAGAGATCTATTTATTAATTTAACTAATTTCACATAAATAGATGGTTGAGAAGACAAAGTCTAGTTATCACCGGTCAAATCATTTGAAGTCCCTGAATCAATAATCCACCGATGAGTAGGTGTCAATGCAACATTTGCCACAATAGTAGCGAGTCCAATAGCCGTGGTAGTCGAAGCATCAATATTGTGTTGAGTCTAAACCATAGGGTTATTTCTAAGAAGTGGTATAAGACGTCGATAACCTTTAGTAGATAAGTATGTCTGAACGCAAAGTGTGATAGTTGAAGATCATTAGTCATTATGCAGAGATAATAGCACCTAACTTCGCGTTGACTTCACGTCTCCAAAACTAGAACTCACGTAGATGCAGAACATGCGAAAACTCACACACTTCAGCAACAGTCAAGACTTCTCCACTTCATGGTGATGCAGATTATATTCATGGCAATGCAGATCAACAGAATCTCAAATCACGGTTCAGAATTTAGTGGAAAATGCACAATTTCAGAATTATAGTGAAGATTTCAGAACTATAGTGGTGGATTTCAAATCAGATTTAGGCACAGCTTCCAGAACTTTAGGGTTGTTGTTGTTGATGTTGTTCCAGAACTTTGGGGTAGCATCTTTAGGCACAGGTTTCAGAATTTGGCGGAGATGTAGCAGCGTGACGGTGGCATCTGCAGGCGCAGATTCAGGCACAGATCATGCACAGATTTCAGAACACTGTGGTGCTATCACAGATCATGCACAGATTTCAGAACACTGTAGTCTATTCTGGCACTGCTACAGTAGCATTGAAAACTTGATAACTGTAGATCAGCGCTTAGATTTGGCAATGTAGGTCTGTGCGAGGGATGCAGGCAGGGTTGGCGATGCGTTGGTGGCGATGAGCAGGTGGTGATGGGGCATGTGGTGGTGATGAGCATGCGGTGGCGGAGCGTGTAGGGGAGGCTAAACGGTGGAAACTACGGTTCGGTAAAGACAGGCCAGAGCTCCAATTTAGGACTGTCGCTCTGATACCATGTGAAAGAAATGATGTTATGAAATGAGATAATTTTATTGAAGGGGTAGGATTTCTTATATAGACCAAAACCCTAAAACCTGAATCACACAAAAGAGGAAAAATGCAATAACGTCCTTAACATGTCTAGTAAAAAAGGAGAGCACAAAATTGGCAAATACTAATATCTAAAAATAGAGAACGACCTTACCTATCAAGATGAATGGCAAGAGTTGGTATTCGCAGTAAAGGCCTCTTAACTTTAACAAGCTTATGCATGAATGAACCATCATGTCTTCTCAAGATCACTCTGCCAGCAACACTTAGATCTCTGTCGAACCATGTGTGCCACAATCCACCTCCATAAGTCTGCACATTAACTAGAAGATAGCCTGATTTTTCAGATGCTGACTTCGGTTTCAGTTTCAGACAGGGGCTGTCTGTATGAGCAGCAATTGCATGAAATCCATTACCAATGTTGTACCTGGTAAAAAAATGATGCTATTAGTTAAAAATGGGTAATGGATCTCATCCCATATTTATTTGGAACTTAATGTACGCTTAGCCCCCGATCAACAGTTGAGAGAATAGTATTCATTCGGTACTTACTGTACGCGTAGCCCCCCATCAATAGTTGAGAGAATAGTTTTTAGAAAAACAAATACGAAAGATGAAGTTTTACGCTTTCAAAAATATTTTTTGAACCTTGCAGATGCTCACAAGATTGTCGAAGCCTTCATTAGCACCCCACTTCTAGAACAATAGTTTTCCCACATATAACCTTTAATTCCTAATATCAGACCTACTTTTCAATGGGCTGGAACAACTGACAGCAATTTACACAAAATCAAAAAGTTGATTAACTGCAAAGAAACTCCTTGTGATCTTTGTGAGGAGTCCTCTAAAAGTAGAGGATATACACTATAAGCAGTGGTTAAGAATGCCATGTTATATTGTGTTATGTGCTATGGATCACTAAACACGTGCGCAGGATGTTTGTGGCAAAAATAAGAAGGTTAATGTGGATTAAGACTATGCAGAAGAGGATAAAATCCTTAATGAGGTCAGTTTTTGATGTAGCTTTATTAAAAGATCATATGAAAAAAACTGACAAGTGTCTTTAGACATTTACAGACAAGGCCAATTGATGCTTCAGTTCAAAATTATAAACAGATTATTTGCCTCAGGAAGGAAAACAATGTCTGCTGTTAATGAGACTCAGTAATCTGCAATTGAAATGTTTCTTACTGCTGCCACCAGATTGAATCCGTGGTGAACTGGCCAGAAGGGGCTGTCGGATTTCCAATATCAAATAATTATATAATATGGTTTTACTTTTTAACATGTAGTCTTTACTTGCTGCGTTCTTTGGCTTTTCAATCCTTTCGCAGTTCTTGTCCCATTCTAATTCAAATCCCTCATTCCAGTACCCTATGCCCCATTCGGTAATGGGACAAAGGTCAGGATAAGGCCCTCATCATGCGTACATTGCAATCTGGGGACTAACATTTGTCTACTTCGCGAAGGATGAGCAAATGAGGGATATGGTTTGGTCACCTATTCCTCATTGAGCCTCACCCCCCTCCCGCCATTGTGCCAACGACCGCCATCTTTCTTCGCTCAACCATTATGGCCATCTTCACTCCATCATCTCTATCATAGCCAACACCTCAGGATAAAGCTCAGAATAAGGCCTTCATCATGCATACAGAATCCAGGTATTAACATTTGACTGCTTTGTGAAGGATTAGTAAATGAGGGATATGGTTTGGTCACCTATTTCTCGATGAGCCTCACCCCACCAATGACCGCCATCTTCATCTCCTCTCAACCATTATGGCCGTCTTCACTCCATCGTCTCCATCGTTGTTAACACCTCCCTCTCCCACCGCACGATCTCTTCTCTCCAATTTATCCATCCCCTACCACAATGCCTCCATCCGTCACCATCATTCCAGCAACGACAACACCCACACTCCATCGCATCCTCATCATTCGCTAACACGATACCTCCTTTGCATTCTCCATTGTCTTTCCTACCTTGCCTCTTGCCTCGCCGGATGGTCGATCTCATCGCCTCCCTATCCCAACGGTCAGGTTAGGTTCCTGACCCAAGGTATTCTTCAATTGGCATCTCAATCAATTCCTTGATCCTGCTGAAAGATCTATCCCAAGTAAATTAAAAGTGTGCTTCAAAATGCAATTCATTTAAAACTTTACTTATGTCACATCTCTAACTTCCCATCGCAATTAACTTGCATTATGTATATCCTGCCTTGGTATTGCTTAGTGGAAACATTTACACCAGAACTTTCGCCACTCCCATGCCTTTTGTTATACCATCAATGTTGCAAAACCAATACTCGATATTCAGTCGAAAGGATCACTGAATAAAGAATAAGTGGTATTTGTGTGACTAATAGGAAATATCCCGTTAAGTATTTTTAATTATGTTAACTATAAAAAGTGTATCTAATACATATAATTTGATATGTTCGCATTAATTAATGAGATAAAGTACCGAATGTTCAATCAAATTGTACACCTCACCTACATTAAAGAAAAGTGTAGAAAATTAAAAAAAATGATAATAATATAATATTATTTATTTCACTGGTTAGTCAAAGTTATTTTACTCAGATCATCCCACCAAACACCATAATCAGGTAATAATCGGTCTGGTCGGGCGACTATTGCAATATTAGGTACTTTGTTGTTTCATTTACCATCAAGGTAAAAGATAATGATTCAAGCTTGATCCTCGGTGCAGGCCACTGATATTATATTGCATGAAAAATACGTCTATTTACAGCTGAAATTCATTTATATTCCGGTTAAAAACAAGAACAAATACTCACTTCTCTCCAATAGCAAATGCCACCAACGAAGACATGTTCCGCGTAAAGAAATATCTTCCGCCTGGCTTCAAGTCCCACTCCTCGTCCTCACGTAACAGCCGGAAGCCCGACTCGATGAGCTGGCGCTTCGCTTCCGCTAGGGCGAAACGCGGAATAAGACAATACCACTAAACAACGACAGAAATCCCTAGAAAACCAAGGGTCCGAAGAAGAAGAAGAAGAGCAGCGAGTACCAGTGGCATGGAACTGCGTCCAGGATTCGTTCAGATAATCCAGAAGATCGCCAACAATGGACCCTCCGCTCCCCAAGGCCTTCGCATTCTATCAGTAAAATAGAGATTATACGGCGATTGCAATATCGGATGAAACATGGTAATGGGGGATAAGGGGAGAAACCTGAAGGTGATGCGATTGGCCAGTGGGAACCGAGCAAAACTGGCGGTGACGGTACGAGGGGCGTTGGAGATGGAAGCGATTGACGGAAAGGTGAGGTGGATCGGACCAGGTGGACGGAACTGAGCAGCGCGTGGTCCCTCCGAGGAGGTGAAGCTGCACCCATCGGCTTGTGAGGGCCATTGAGTTGAGGGCCTGCGTTGCTCGATCACGCGCGACGAGATAAGTGCAGTGGAGGAGGAAGGATGCGTACTGCGGTTCCGCTAAAACGATCCCCGTGTCGAGAATAAAATTAGGGGATTTTTATACTTTCATACTCCTTGTTTCTGCATATACAATTATGTCCTTACTTTTTTTTTTGTAACATCGCTTATACCCCTGCCTTCTTTCACCATTAATGCTCGTGCTGTCTCTTTCGTTTTACCGTTTATTAGATAAAACCAAATCATGATTGGTAGAAACCAATGTTTACTTAAAGCAAGATTTTCTTACAATTGTAACCATGCTAATTTGGGAGCATAGGATTCCTTGCGAGGGGGAGGAGGGGTCATTGTATTCACGACCCCGACCCTGATCGGGCGTGAGAGCATCTGTTGTAATATAGCAGGTGTTGTATTACAGGGAACCGTCTGATGGAGATAGGATAGCCCTCATAGGGAGCAGACTCTCCCCGGCTCCCTAGGAGGGCCGTCCGATCCCCGTCAGATGGTCCCCGATAATACATCATATGTTGTATTACAGCAGACAATCCAGTACCCCCCGATCGGTATTGGTGGAGAAAAACGCAACGAGTAGGACCGTGGTTTAGAACAGAATCTCTGGAGGTTAAAATTCGAGTGCTTCACACGTCCAAACAAGAAATAAAATGAGAGCTTTGGAAGCTAAGAATGTCTCAAATCAAGCACACAGACAACGTAAAGTAAGGGAGAGTGAGTTTATAAAATGATATGGAAGGTCGAGGGATAGCCATTGGCGTTGGTTCATAGCAAGAACGGCATAAACCTCACTTTTTGAACACCAAAAGCACAGGCAAAAAGGCCTCGAAACCACATGTCTCTTGAGGGATATTGTAGCTAGCAAGATAATTTTTTGAAATAGACGATTGTATGCCAAGATCCAATGTGAAATGAGAGCAGAATCGATGAAAGAACCTTGACTAGCCATAACTGAATAGATCTAGAAAAATAGAACAACCAGCCACAAAGTTGCATTCTCGAATTTAAAGATCGAAACAACATAGAATTTCTAAATATTCTTCATGATATTTGTAGTATGATCAACGGGAGGAAAATTCGCCTGAGGGGTACCTGTAGAATCTTATTCCACGGGACCCTCAGGCGAATATATATTTTGTTAACTACCCCAAGGAAGCCGTGACTTGGGGTCACGGCTTTCATAGAAGGAAGCCGTGACCTGAAGTCACGGCTCCCACTGAAGGAAGCAGTGACCTCAAGTCACGGCTCACACTGAAGGAAGCCGTGACCTCAAGTCACGGCTTTGGGTTGAATATGGACAGAGCGCGACCCGCCCGTCCCCCCACGCGCACAGAACATCCCAGCAGCCCGTCCCTCAGCCCCTGCGTCCAGCCCCAGCCACTCCACGCCGCCCCAGCCACCCCCTCCGCGTGCACGCCCCCTCCCGTGACGCCACCTCCTCCCATTCCGCCCCCCTCGAGCCACGTGTCTCCCTCTCGCTTCCTCTTGTAGAGGTGCTCCATCTCATCCACTGTGAGTGAACCCTAGCATTGTGTGTTTATTATTTTTTTTTGGTTTTACATAAGCCACACATTTGTATACGGAGTGTAATTTTCTCACGTGTATTTTTAATTACTCTTGTTTTTCAAGATAGTCAAAGCAATGGAAGTATTGTGCTTGTGCCATGTTGGTGGAAATATTTGTAGGGACGACAAAGAAGTCAGATACGAGGGAGGTCGGGTGAAACCTATAAAAATTAGGATGGGTTTGACATTCGATGGGTTGGTCGAGATGATTGCAAAATCATTTCGTCTTGACTTAACCAATGGTTTAGAGTTACGTGTGTTTCATAGGATGATAGAGAATAATGAGACTTGTTTGGTTGATGTGGAGTATGATGGTGACATTGACGATGTTTTGAACTACACTGGGATGATGGGAAGTTCCTACAGACCGATTTTATTTACTAACATTGTATGCACAAGAGCTTCTATGTGTATATGCCAAGCTGCGGCAACAACTCCAAGAACACATGTTACTTCTCGTACATATGATGTGACCGCAGAGGCGAGGCAGATGGCGACAACAGTAAATTTGGCTCAACCTTTGGGACCCTCTCTGGATGACCCAATCTACACTATATAGGAGGACCACGATCCCGAGATTGATCGTATGATGGAGGATACCCCACATAACACTGATGATGAAATGGAAAATGATGATGGGGAAATGTTGAACGATGAGAACGAGACGGTACGTGTTGAGTCTGGCATTCCCTTTTATAACACACGAGGCGGTGATGGTTACATCCATAATGCTGATGACGTTATGTGAATTCTTGACGGAATGGAAAGTTCAGATGAGTTAAGAAATGGGATGACCTTCAAGTCCAAAGAAGACTTGATTTATTCAGTCAAGTTGTTTCACATCAAGCACCATTACAATTTTGAGGTGCACGAATATGACCGTCATTTGTGGGTTATTTATTGTAGCGAGAAGAGCAGGGGTTGCCTTTGGCGGTTGCATGGATATCGTCGCCTACTTGATGGCTTCTTTGTGATTTCAAAATTAGATGCACCACATACCTGCTTGCATCGTGTAGCAAACCAAGATCATCCTCAACTTGATTGTAACTTCATGGCACAGAAATTTCTGAATCAAATCAAGATCTCACTAGCCGTGAAGGTTTCATACCTGCAGCAATCCATTTCTGATGAGTTCGGGTACATGGTGAGTCGTCAGAGGATATGGGATGCTAGGAGAAAGGGAATAGAGATAGTATATGGTGATTGGGCGACTTCATACAATGAATTGTCGTATCTGTTCCGTGCATTGGAGACATCAATCCCAGGAACCGTGACCGATCTCTATGGGGAACCTGTTGATGGATATGAGAAGCTATTCAAGTGAGCTTTCTGGGCATTTGGTCCATGTATCAGTGTATGGAGACACTGCAGACCTATTGTTAGCATTGATGGTACTCATATATACGGTAGGTACAAGTAGAAGGTGCTCATTGCATGTGGCGTTGAAGCAGCAAATCACATCATACCTCTTGCATTTGCCTTCGTGAACAAGGAGGACGAAGACAATTGGTGTTGGTTCCTGGAGAGAGTTCGGCTTCATATTTTGGGGAATCGTATTGGTCCAATTTGTGTTATATCAGATCGCGCACCGGGAATTCATTCTGCCATGCGGCGCCCAGAAGTGCAATTTCAGCCGTCCTATGTGTATTGGCGTTTCTGCCTACGTCATGTTTCTAGTAAATTCAATGATGTCATGAAAAATCAGACAATGAAGAGTCCGGTAATGAGGGCTGGGAAGGCGTATACACAAAGAAAGTGGACTTATTACATGGACAAGTTGAAGGAAATGAACGAGAATGCATGGTATTGGTTTGACACGCACAATTGCCCTAGAGATCAATGGACTTTGGCTTTTGATGCTGGACATCGTTTTGGGTACATGACATCTAACTTCTCTGAAAGTTATAACGTTGTATTGAAAGATGCAAGATCACTTCCAGTGGCAGCTTTGGTGCAGAAGACATACTACAATTGCATTCAATATTTCTATGACCGTCATAGTGAGGCAATGTCACATCTTGCTCGTGGTGACCGATTCACCAAATACGGCACTGACGTGTTAAAGAGGTGGATGGATAGGAGCAACAGCCATCGAATCACTCGAATCAGGGGTGCTTCTTTACATGTATATGAAGTCATCACAGGGCAACGGATGACACAGTTTGGTCTAAAGGGCAGAAGGAAACATTCAATCCTACTGAGTGACTTGTCTTGCACCTGTCAAAAATGGCAGGTCTACAGAATCCCTTACTCTCATGCATGCGTTCTTCTAGCACATCTTAATATTGATGTTGATGAGTATATGGACCCGTGGTATACATGGCAGTGTCAGCAAAACATTTATGAAGGTGTCTTATACCCCATTGGAGATAGGGAGGTACGGCCAACGTTCACAACAGAGAAAATAATTCTAGATCCAACAAGAGTATGATCTAAGGGTCGGACAAAATCAAAGCGAATTCATAATGAAATGGACATGCGTGAGGATCCTGTCCAATAATAGTACGGGACTTGTCGTAAACTTGGTCATAATCGCCGGCATAGTAGCCACGGACCACCAAGTGTAAACAAATGTAGGTTATGTCGGGAGAGTGGCCACAATAGGAGGAAATGTCCAAACCGTACTACCCAAGGTTGTTTACTTTTTCGATAATTGCGACTAATTTTTTTACTAGTCACTTCTCTTGTTTAAATTTTGAGATCCATTGATTGATTTGTTTTAACCACTCAATATTTTAATTGCTGCAGATGGAGCTGGGTTGATCGATCTGTTTTACATCTATAGGGCTCTCATAGATCCAGAGCTGTTTGGCAGGGAGATGTATGTGCTAAAAAAATTGTACTATAAGTTTTAATCAGTAGGTTTTATTTTGTTATCTGACGTATTTTTTGTGAATGCCATTAGGTTGCGAGATGTTTGAGATGTAGACGTAGAGAGGGCATACTGCGACATGCCCCCATTGATGCACGGATCGTGGAGCATGTGTATGCTGCGGGTTTTGCAGGAGTGATGCATCTGGAGTTCATCTCACTTGATTGGCACTTAATTACGATATTGGTAGAGAGATGGCGCACGGAGACTCACACCTTTCACATGCGCCACGGAGAGATGACATTCACTTTGCAGGACGTGGCTTACATTTTTGGACTGAAGATTGATTGACATCCCGTGATTGGGTATACAACATCTCCTAGCTGGCCAGGACTATGCGAGAGGCTTCTTGGGGTGAGGCCTGAGAAGCCTAACATTGATGGTGCACGTATCCGCATGACATGGCTTGTTGAGCATTTCTCCATACTTCCAGAGTATGCTGATGAGGTCACCATTCTGCAGCACACCCGTGCATATATACTACAACTATTGGGAGGGGTTGTCTTTCCGGACAAGTCCGGTAATGAGGTCTCGTTGATTTATCTTCCCTTGCTCGAAGACATGGAGGCATGTGGACAGTTTTCTTGGAGATCTGCTTGCCTAACATTCCTTTACAGACAGTTGTGCATCGCATCCAAGGCTGAAGCAATAGAGATATGTGGGCCTTTGGTCCTACTGTAGGTGTGGACATGGGAACATTTTCCCCATATAGCCCCCATTGTACACCGGAGGCCTGATTGGGGGGGAGCCCCTTAGGATGTCGTTGACAGGCACAGTTCGATGTCACTACAGAGCCAACACATGTGGTGCGTCCATATCGAGATGCATTTAACCTTAAGACAACGTCACATGTATGAAAATAAACCTAGCATGTTGTTACACTAAGAGGGGTTATCCATGATTCTAATAAAATTATTTCTATTTTCGTAGGTTGTTTAGAGGTCGTACATCGCAGATGTGATGCAGATGCTACCTTTGTACTGCTTGGAAGCACCGGATCTACATGTAAGAGTACCACTGATTCATTTTTATTTGGTTGAGTTATACACTCCAGATCGTGTGTTACGACAGTTTAGAATAGTTCAGAGGATTCCAGGCCCATGCAGTACATGTCCAAAGCTCCACTCGATAAATCTGCGAGGGAAGATCAACGCCAATTGGGTCCATTTCTACGCCAACTTCTTGGAGATGTGGGATCACATGAGAGAGTATATTGTGGAGACGATCCCCATAGTGCCAGGAGGAGATGGGGTGATAGATGAGTACATGAGTTGGTATAACCGTATCACCCGACGGTTTATTGGTAGACATGGGTGCATGATGGACTTTGTTGTGAGTAACAATTACATTAACATTTCATTTTCAACATAGATGGAATATGACTCAAGTATGTCTCATTTTGCAGGTATCGAGGTTTGAAGACATCCACCAAGCAAGGGATGATCCAGAAAGTATGGCATTTTTGGCAGTGGATTCTGAGCGGCGACTACTAGAAGCCATCGAGAGACAGTCTAGAGATGGGGAAGATGATGATGAGGAAGCTGAAGGATATTAAGAAGGGGTTTCTGAGGAACCAACTCCTATTGACCGGGGTCGTGGATGAGGACGTGAAAGATCAAGAGCTGGAGGTGGTCGGAGGTGACAAGTCGAAGCATCTGCTGCTGATGATTTTCAGACTCCGTTCCAGGACCATTGCATCCCTAATAGCCTATCCACACCAGTCGTCCCGGTGAAGGAGAGGGGTCCTTCTAACACTGGCCCTTCACGATGCTCTCCGCTTCCAGTACTTCATATGGACGATGTGGGGACACTCGATGGATCCATAATCTCACAGATTGATGAAGCTAGCCAGATCATGCCCTCAAGCCAACTGCAGCCTGAGGTGCTACCGCCGGAATCTAAAGAAAGGTCACATAAACTTAGAGATATTCATAGAAGGAAACGTGTGTAATGTATTTGAAAAGTAGTGAAGACCTTATTTGTATCACAATGTATATTGAATGTATATGGAATGAAAACCTTCTTACGTTCTATGTATCTCTTCTTTGGATCAATGTATATGTGTTATGTTTTATGCATGTGTTTGTGTATGTGTTATGTTTATGTATGTGTTTGTGTATGTGCTATGTAGACAAGTCTCCACCACCATGGGTGGGGACTTGTCTGTCATGGAAGCAGCCAAAGCCGTGACTTGAGGTCACGACTTCCTTCAGTGGGAGCCGTGACTTCAAGTCACGGCTTCCTTCTATGAAAGCCGTGATCCCAAGTCACGGCTTCCTTGGGATAGTTAACAAATTATATATTCGCTTGGGGGTCCCGTGAAATAAGAAATCACAGGTACCCTTCAGACGAATTTGCTTCCTGATCAACATTCTCTCAAACAAATCTCAAATCACTCGAATCCATCAAGAAATGCAACCGGAGTTCAAACTGAAAGTGGATAGTCATGTGTTTATAAATGCAAATTTCAGAAGCAGATCACAACGTTCAGGTCACTTTAAGGCTTAGAAATCAGACTGAGATGGAGATATTTGATAAAGTTCTTTAAAGATTTTGAAGATAATTCAAAGATCTTCAATTCGAGCCCCTTTATCGCCAGAGAATTTGTGGAGGGCAGCGAGGAATCCCGACTCCGGAGGCCAACGTTGAGATGGACAAAGGCGGCGAGGTCCTCGTTGTTGGAGATGGCGAAGGAGACAGAATACACGACTAGATTCGTCGTCCGGGGGGAGCGGGTGTCTTCGTCGGAGACTCGGAGTGTCAGGATGCTTGGGGCGAAGGGGAGAGGCGGCCGGGGTGCTCGGGGTGGAGGGGGGAGGGGGACGGGGGAGGATAATGAGAGTTACATTGTAACCATCACGTTTTCTTTCTAGTTATTCTTGCCCATAAGTTATGTTTCGATGGAAATGGATGAAAACTAACCCGATGAGGATAACTGATAAGGGCACATGTGACTGGAAAAAAAAGATAGGAGCGTAATTGTATTTGCAGAGATTCAGTACTAAAAAGTGTAAAAATCCTAAAAATATATATATTTATTATTTTTTACGTCTACATGTAACGCAGACTTTCTACTATCACTTTAATCAATATCTTAGAACACGTGGATTAAATTGTTATTAGAAAGGGCTGCCCCCTATTGGCTGCCCCGTCTCATTTTTGTCAATTTTTTTATGTTTATGAAAAATATCGTCAGGTATATTCATCCCTTTATCCCTATTATATACCATTCGAATTTTGTCAGAAACAGAGACTCTTACGGCCTCCATCCAGATAGAGTCGATTTAAAAAATCATGCGACCGTTAAAAAAAATGACTGTCTGGATGGAAGCCGTAGGATCTCTGTTTCAGACGAAATTCGAATGACATATATGAGGGATATATGGATGAATACACATGATGATATTTTTCCAAAAAAAATTAAAAAAATTGTGAAAAATGGAGTGGGGGCAGCCATGTTGGTTGCCCCTAGGACAGCCTGCACAAGTTTCCTAGCAGAATAGTTCCCTTAAGGTGGACCTGATTCATGGTAAATATATGTCCATTATACTACATTAAAATTTCAAATGTAACTCAACATTTCCGAAAGACTTGATGAAGTATATTTGATGAATCTCTGTCTTAGAACATAACCCATTGTTGTACAACACAACTTTCTTAGTAGTAGCTTAGATGCCCAGATGGATGTAGAGTGGTGACTGTATTTTCGCTAGCTTAATTATGTGAGTTGTAGCAGAGTATAAAAAATGATCAATCAAAAATCACATGCAAATGAGGAATTAGTGCGATGTATTATACCTAACTTTGGCGAGCCCATAATCGATCGCAAGGAAGCAGCTTCAAGCAGAGGCAATCACACAATCTATCAACCAAGCAAATATATTTTCAAAGTAAATTTTTAAGATTTTTAGAGTAAATAAAACAAAGAGGGAAATGCATAGGAGTGGAGTTTAAACCATAATCTATCATGTATTTAAGGAATTTCAAAACTCAAAATCGTGGCTCGAACAACATAAAAATGGACCAAAAAGATTTTTGACTTTAGGAAAACAAAATCAACCTTAAAGATTTTAGTATAAAGAAAATTCATTTATTGCGAATAAGGTTTGATGCAGCATTTAGGATCCAAAATACATAAAAGATAGGATAAAAGAGCATTTTTGCATATCACTATTTTTTCTAGATAACGAATATCAAATACATGTGAAAATATATTTTGAAAAAAAATCAATGCAAATAAAAAATAAACAAGAATTATCGTTTTCAAAATTTTAAGATCTACATGTAATGGAATTAAATGAGTTTTGAAAAAATAGATGCAACATAGTAAAATGTAGCTAATGTGAATTTTTAATAACTTTCTAATAAAAATTGATTTATTATGATTTTTCTACTGAAACATGTTGATTTTGTTTATTTAATTCATCAAAATACCAAACTATTAAAATTTTCCAAATCCAATTTTTCACATATACTTTGTATCATAAGGAACCATGTTATTTTAATTTTGCAAAATAATATAAAATATTTGTTTACGAATTAAAAACAAAAGTCGAAGAATTGGTTATTAAAGGAACATGACATGGATAACTTTTTTACTAGTCTTTTGGACATGTTGTAGAGCATCAAAAGGCACATGCAATGAATTTTTGGGGGGATCATTAGGCACATGCACAATTTCTGTAGATTAAATAAGCAAAATGGGAAATTTCAAGAAATTTTCACAAAATTAATTTTAATAATTCAACCACGTTGCATAAAAATGTGAAAAATTGTTCACTTGAAGAGCATTAAGTTCTATACAATAACATGCTTAAGAAAAAAATGACGCACAAACAAGGGTACAAATAACAGTGCAAAATGATGGTCCTTTATGCAAATACTATAAAACTTGAAAAGAAAATAAGGTCAAATTGCAATAAAAGAAGCCACAGTGAAACGTAATTTTTCCATGATCATGTGCTACTAGGGTTGCAAACGGTTACGGATATATCCGTATCCGATCCGTCACCATATCCGTTTTATACAGATTTTGACATCCGTATCCGTATCCATTTTAAAATGGATACGGATATGGATATCATTTTAACATCCGCAAATATCTGTATCCGTATCCGTATATCTATTTTCGTATATAAATATAGTCATAGATTTATTTTTAACCATATATAACATAATTCTGTACCTTGTTTTACTATATTTGTATGATTTTATGATATAAGCACATTTAGTAAATTTATATCATGTGTTTCCCATCCTATTCATATATATCTAAGTCGATTCTATAGACTATTTCTAACATTATTCTCATGCGATCCGTATCCGTTTTATATGCCCATCAATATCTGTATCTGCATCCGTATTCGTATTCAAAAACGGACAAAGATATGGAAATACCTATATCCGTATATGTCCGTTTGCGTGCTCCTCATACAGTAGGTTGAAGGAGGGATGGATGCGCAAATACGTGAACATTTAAAGGAGGTAGTTCTGCTATTTGCTCGACTACATGCAAGGCACGTGAATGAGTGTTCGATCAGGGAAAATCAAAGGGTTCGTTTGGTTGCAGGGTTGGGCAGGGTTGAGTTGGGTCGGGGTACTATTCACAGGGGTACCCCCTCCTCACAGTTTACTATTCACCCAACCCAACTCAATCATGTCCAACCCTGTAGCCAAACGAACCCAAAGGAGGCACTCCGATTGTTTGGTTCATGATGACGAGTAAGCGAATCATCTTCTTCATCGTCTCCGTAGGTAGTATGTTTCACCATACCTTTACAGAGCTCGCATGAGCTAAACGATGGTCGTGGATGCATGGCAAAGCTTATGGCAAAGCTTAGAGATTGTAGATGTGCTATCTTCTGTCAAGTACTTGATGGTGACAGCGCTAAAACGCGAGAAGATGAATGAGATTCTAGATATTCATCTTTCAATTTCATCATAATTATAACTGAGGGTTGGATTTTCTTCGAATTGGTGCCCCTCGTGTTTTTGTCTTGAAAAAGAACAAAAAATAGACTCATTTGTATAGAGAAATTTAAACCAAACAATCCATGAATAATTAGAGAATATTCCCTATTTTCTCATTTATTTCTATGTTAATGTAGTACAATATAACCATTTTTGCTGCAAAGTGTTTCATATAATCTTCTTATTTTATGTGATTTATGTGTATTGATATGGGAAAGAAGACTCAAGAGGCCCATAACAATGTTAAGATAGAAATTGAACCAACTTGATATTGACATTATCGCCAAGAAAAGATTCCAGATTTTTAGAAAAGTAAAGATCGTGAATACCGGTATCATACTTCAAGTGGGTGACGGCATTGCTCTTATTCATGTTTTTGATGAAGTAATGACGGGTGAATTAATAGAATTAAAGGGGTAAGCCGGGTATTGCTCTAAATTTGGAATCAAATAATGTTAGTGTTGTATTAATGGTGATGGTTTGATGATACATGATTGAAGTTCTGTAAAAGTAAAATATTTGCTTGGGAATTTAGGTTAAAATTTGAGCATAAAGTTGATGAATTATAAATTCAACATGGGAGCTTCAATATTTACATATGAATACATCAAACATGCGGTAACAAGCACATGCACTTAACTCTTAATCCTATCACATAAAGAATGACATAGCATATATTGACACATTTTTATCTTACCAAGGTGGATAAATATTTGAGAATGATGTGCCTCGTGAAATAACTTCACCAATACCTTCTCATCTTGAAGTAGAGTTAAGTGGTAATGGTTCTTGAGGAACTCATTTGCACAGCTGAACATATAGACCTTTTTAAGAGAAACTCAAGTAGTAATGGCATGGTCTCCATCATTTAATTGGTATACATTCCTGTAATCATCCCGAGATGATGTCCATGAGAAACTAAGAACGCTGCAAATTGTAGATCGCAGTCTACCATGGTCTCCAATGGAGCGCCATGCTGCAAATTGTAGATCGCAGTCTACCATGGTCTCCAATGGAGCGCCATTTACAGCATCGCGACAGTAGCTGACAATGTCCTTCAACATCTAAAAGAATACTTTCTGATCAAGATCCATAAGGATCTATAAGGTCTCGCCATTTAGATACCATCATTACCAACTCCAGCTCAAGCTTCTCAGAAAGAGTTTGGAAGCCCTGTTCAAGCACATCTCTCGACACTGAGGACAACTAAGCTCATCAAGGATGAGGCGACCTAGGATAGCTTCATAGAATAAAAGATGAAGGATCGCCATTACAGCTTCAGAAAAGAAAGCAACAAAATCAAAAGAAAAAAAAAGATGGTCTTCTATGAGATTCTAAACCATATCATTGACAGAGTATAGTACGAGTACGAGACATATCGTACAACATATACAATTACATTCCCCCGCATTGCAACCAGCACAGCAAGCACGGAGGAAGCAGAAAGAATATTATCTACTGATAGCCTAATTATCCCTTCATAACCCTAAACAGAGTCGCTTACAACTCTTGGTGTCGATAGGAGGTATGCATCTGCACCCTCCCCCGGCAATCTTCAACACTTACTGTTGGCCGCCAAATATGTGATTACTGTGTTGCAACAGAAATCAAAGGCTCGCCGTGTCCAGAAACTGCGCTCCATTTGTGGTCATGAGCAGATGAATCTCTTTCCATGGTATTAGGGTCCAGTGATTTGATTAGTTGAGTCTAGGGTTGGTTAAATGGTGTAAAATTTTTACTTCCTTCTCCAAAGCTCCCGATACAGATCGTATCCCCGCGACCATGCCATACTCCAGATTGGACATTGTTCATCTCTAATGTTCTTGCCTTGTTTAAGCAGTAGTCAATGATATGTATAATGAGCATTAAAAACATTGAATATTTACAGAAATATTCAGTACACTTGTTTTCACCTCAGTACCAAAGCAAAGTAAAGAACCTTAATAAACATGCCACCGGGGCCATACTTTGAGCCGTTTTTATCAAAAACATGGGAGCCAATCGACACATGCAGCTAAAGGACAAACATATCCCATTTTGCTTTATTTCTATTTTATTTTACTAGCTGTAAAGTCTAAAAGATGTGAACTATAAATGTGTCTCTCCTGAAACAAGAGGTATTGTTCTTGATAGGATGCTAATTTACAAATGCACCCATGTAATTGTAATAGAAAACTTGAGTTTGATATGACTTTAGTTTAATCAATGTTGTAAATCCCTCTCCTCTCCACGCATATTGTTCTCTCAATCCCGTGTGATTCAAAATAAAAACATGATGGGTGACACACCCTAGGTAGTGGTTCGCACATAAATATTCTTTTTTCAGTCAAGCAAATAAATTTTCTTACTTAAGAAAACACAATCGATACAAAAGCCAAGAATTATGCAAAAATACTCTGAGTCGAAATGTTCTCAACATAAATACGTTCTCATCGAAGGATCTCAACATTCCTGGCAAACCACAACAAATGTACTAAGCCTTCTCCCACTATAAGTAGGGTTGGCTACATGGACTCTTGTTCAAATCCATATTGAAAGATTCGACTATTTTTTACGCTGGCCGTCGACTACCTAACCAACCCCTGCAAGACTGGGATTTGAACCCTGGTCTTTTGTGTGGTAGACACATTGTACTACCACTACACCATTAAGTGGGTACTTGGCAAACCACAACACCCACAAAAAAAATGCAAAAGATTTCGCCCTCTACACAAGCGAAAAGAGGTGCTAGTATGCACAACCAAACCCCCATCTAAACCTCCTGTTCAAATCTAAACAAGAAGAGATGCCCATGCCTCCTCAAGTTCATCCTGTCCTGGCAACAAACACATAATATATGTTTTAGATAATAAACAAGCTCTAAACACCTTTGCAATCACTAATCATCTTATATCTTCACATGAACCAGACAAAGAATTTGACTCTTAAAGGTGTTTGTAATTTGTGCCTCCCAAATCAGTCCGCAGTCCCTGGTCTGGGACCCACCAGCTTGAGACCCCTTCACAAGTACCTTGTAAGCCTTCCTCACTGAGAAATCACGTCATCTGAAGTCTAATGATCCCGAAGAACACATATATACCAAAAAGACACGCATGCATACATAAGCACATGCATATATACATTTAAATATGTACACAGACAAATGCATACATATACAAATATGTGCATACATAGGCATAGACGCATACGCACATGTACACATATACATGGGTGTCTCTGCGTGCAAATTGGATGGGTTGTTGATTGTGATTAGGTGATATATCTACCTGTGCATATAAATGTAGACATAGACACAAACATTAATATGCATACACATATGCACATATATAACGGACTGAACTCACATAGTAATTTGCGCGATATATAAGTACATTTTTGCATATAGTCCATCGGTTTCTTGGTCAAATGCCTAGGCGAGCGCCTAGCACCTCAAGCATTTTGGACTCCCTAATGCCTTTGAGCGCATCAGACATTTAACAACACTCGTATAGGTCACACTCACACCCAAAACTCTCTCTCAATAGGTGATATTTAGAACAACACGATAGATGGCTCGTGACAAGATCCCAATATGCAATCAATCCAACTCATCACTATCATCAGCATATCTATATGTGCATACACAAGCATGTATACAGCCCCACCCAGACGAGATTTGCCTTTTCCTATACCATAGCAATTAGATTATAATTTCTGAATTGAAACTTGGGATGCAAATTTGTTAGCTAATCTGAGGACTATAACTAAATCATATTAATAATAAAGAATATCCTATGAATCGAACTTTCGGAAGAAAAAACAGTTAACTGGTTTACATAACAAATCTATTAAGCTTAGGCATACCTGGCACAGTGAACAACAAGAACAAATAAGATGGTGCATGCAATCATCAAAATTACCAGAGGTACTCTGCACATGCAAAGAATATATATTTCTTAAAGTACAAAAATATAATAGAAGTCATAACATGCAAAAGAGCGTCAGCTTACACCAAGATATGCATACCCTTATGTTAAAAAGTTTCCTGAGTCGTGTGCGAAAGTAACCTAAATATATCCCTCCGACTAGGATAAAAGAAGCTCCAATATACACATAACAAAGCTGCCCCGTGACTCCAAATAGAACGAAGTTGGACAAAGCAGCAACCACAAGGACAGCATAAACAGTTCCCTGCAAAAATAATAAATTGCATATGCAGATAAGAATAAGAACGTCAATATTTGTCTAGTACCTGTCGATATATCTCGTTCAACTCTACTACAGATATACGTGACATGAGAGCAAGAATAATGCACCTCATGCCATCATCCAATTATCTAATTCTTTTCCCAAACCACAAGGCCCCAATTTTATGAATTGTGTATCAATTATTTATCATCGAACATGATGTGTGAATTCCATGCCTGGAATAAAAATAAAAGAGGACAAGGGCTCCATAATTTGCTGTATAGTTTGCTCCATAGCATTACCTTCAGAAAGTAGCATATTCAGAAAGTATCATATTAAAGGAACCAAAGGCAACTGTTGATGTCATGACAGCAGCACGTCCAGGTGAGAAAACCAAATTTAGGCAAGAATACGAAAGTGATGCCTGATTGGAGCAGTAGGTGAATACAAGGAGGGTGCAAACTGAAAAGAAAAGAGTGGCTTCACAGTTTCTCTTTCAAATGTTGGCACCAGCATGTAATAAAAACCATATAGAAGTAAGCTTCAAGTAAAATTGTAAAAAGTTAGATTTCCTTGAGAAGCCAAGATTCCCACCTTTAAGTCCATCCGGGGATTTTCTATGAGAATTAACAAGCAAACAATCACATAAAGGGATTCTACAATCACAGAGATGTAGAAGTTTGCATTCTATTGCACTACATCCAAACTAGGAGGAGCAATGCAACTATCAATGATCCATCAAGAATGTACCTCCCTCAACTATCCTCTCCTTCTATTCAAAAGTAGGAGTTACAATTATTGAGAACCATGGTGAGAATAAAAGGTTGATAGAAATAAAAGAAGGTTGCAAATCTGCCATAAATAAAAATGGTGACCCTAGTAACCATGTCAATATCAGTCTAGGTTGGCGAGAAATCATCCCTCAGTCAGTCAATTTCATTCTCATAGCTTCCCCATTCGAAGAATAGTTGCTGAAAACTACTTAACTATTTTAAAGGTCACTGAGTGCTTTTCATAAAAAAAATCATATAATACTGTGATCCTCATATACCATGGCGAAGATCTCAAGTGCCCTGTAAGAGTAAGCCCGGGATGATGGCAAAGAGCATCTAGAGATGGTATATAACTTTGTACAAGTAAAGCCAGGGATGATTCCACGGAGAATGTAGAGATGGCATGTAACCCTCTACTTAATCAAGGTGACTACTACTGGGATAGACTTCTACCTAGAATAAAAAGGCCGTGTGCTACTAGGTAAGGTGAACATGATCTCGTAGGGAAGTTACATGATCTGATGAGTAAGTAGGGAGTTAGTTACATGTGAGAAACTAAGGATGTTCAGGACAAGGTTGGAGTTCTAGGACTGGCAACTAATCCCGGGGCTTTTTGGGACGCACTTGGGTCGAATTGGCATGGGTCTGACAAGAACAGATCTTAGAATGTTATTGGTTTGGGTTCTTTGGATGGCAAGGAATATGGTGTTCAAGAGAGCTTTTATATTGAAAAGGCCAAACCCAAAGATAGATGGACATTTATGATTCTTGTGCCCCCACCCATCGTTCCTCCAATAATGCAGGAGTGGCTGAAAGATTGTGGGTGAAAAACGTGTAGAACTAAGATGAGAAAAATGGTAATAGAGCAAGCTAGCCTCGCAAGTTGAGAGAAGAATAAGGATGATAATGATGGTATGCCAACGTGTTTAAGAGGAGAAATATGACATGTTACAATACAGATTAAAAAACACAACCTTCTAATTGGTTGAGATCTCTGGAACATATTACAATACAGATTAAAAAAACCACATCCTTTTAATTGGTTGAGATCTCTTAAACGTATGTCCAGGGGGATGAAAATGTTGGCGAAGAGGTTATGGAGTACTTCAAGGCTTTTTTTAGAGGATACTCCAAGGCCTTTTTTAGGTTGGAAATGGTTGGAAAGGGGGCGGCAGACTCGACCCCCAGCAGGCAGGTCTGATTCATAATTTCTCTGAACAGGAGGAATGAGAAGCCATTTATGAGCCGAACACAGATGGCTCTCCTAGACAGGATATTATCCTGATCTTCTTCAAAGAATTTTGAGAGGCTCAGATGTGATGGTTGTGGTTATGGAACACCTGTAAGGGAACACTTGTTTTAGATTTGAAAGATGCTTTATTATTTCTCATCCCCACAAAAACATGCGGCACTGCGAATCGAGGATTACATGCCCAAAGCACTCTTAGTCACGGCTTATTTATTGTGCTGAAGCTACTTTCTAATAGACTTGTAGGCATTCTCATTCAGGCAATGCCTTAAATGTCGGTTTCGGTCACCATTTCGGTATCGACCAAAACAGAATTTCGATGGAATTTCGGCGGAATTTCGACCGAAATTTCGGTCATTTCGGTCATTTTTTGTACTAGCACCCCCATATTTCGGTCGTTTCGGTCATTTCGGTCGAATTTTGATTCGACTGGATATCGATATTCGACAGAAATTCGACCGAATTTCGCTGAAATTTGAGGCCATGCATTCAGGTATTAACCCTCTATCAATAGAGTTTGTGCCTAGAAGAATGATGGTTGAAAATGGGGTCATAACCTCTGAGACCATTATTGATTGGATGAGGGACAAGTGGAGGGGTGATGTAGAAGGCAAATTGCACCAAGGTATATGATGGAATGGACTAGAGATACTGGAGTTCATTGGACAAAAGATGATCTATGATTTGAGGATTAGTCGGATGATAAGATGCATAACCTTCTTTTGTTGTAAACCAATGGGTCCCCGAAAAGCGGTTTCTTTGAACCTCAAAGGGGTGTTCAAGAAGAGTGCTTTAGGCACCTCTCGTGTGTGGTTACAATGAATGCCCTTGCCATTACCCTAAACATGATATCCATGGTGGATGCTTCAAGGACTAATAGCACACGAAGCATCTATACAATCATGTGGTATGCAGATAACACTTTATTCAGTATGGAGGATGGTGTCCATACCAGTGTTGACACTCAAGAGACCAACTTTCACAAGTAGCATGTTGAGGTAGGAGATAGAGACTTGTAGGCTGCGAGAGGGAGTATGTGTAACCTCAATCGCAGGCGAAGTCAGTGACAGAGGTAGTGAATAAAGGTAGGCAGTAGCCAATAGGTACGACAACTAGGGGTGTAAGAAAATTCTCAAGTTCGATATTCGCTCAGGATCGGCTCGTTAAAAGTTCGATTCAGATTCGGTTCGGAAATAAACGAACCGAACCTGAACACAAGTTTAGGCTCGATTAAATAAACGAACCGAACCAAAATTCATAGGTTCGCTCAGGTTCGATTCGTTAAAAGCTCGATAAACATACACATATGCATATTTACAAATCCTTATCCGTAAAAGTGGACTTATTTTGAGATGAGTAGTTTTTATCCTAAGGTAAGTGAATTTGTCTAGAGATAACTAGATATTTACGGGATAACTAGGTTTTTATCTCGGTATAAACTATCTAAATATAAATAGTCACATCATGTTTACAACATCTATCATCTATGGTCTACTACTTTTTCCTTCTTTATCTTCAAATCAACAGAACAAGTACAAACATTACTTATCGAATATCTCCGCATTATTCTTATTCCTTATCCCCATCTGAATAGATATAAAATATATTATAATTATACTTTTTTCAAAGAGACGAATCCTTATTAATCTAATTTTTTCAAAAGATGAAGATAAGTTAGATAAAAAAACTAAATAAATATTTATTCTAACTGTAAATACACATACATATTTCCATTTCTCTTCTTTTCACTCCCTCTTATTAGAGAATTCTTAAGTTCGATATTCGCTTAGGTTCGATTCGTTTAAAAAGAGGTTCGATTCGGATTCGATTCGAAAATAAACGAACCGAACCTGAACACAAGTTTAGGCTCGATTAAATAAACGAACCAAACCTAAAAAACATAGGTTCGCTCAGGTTCGGTCCGTTTACACCCCTAACGACAACAGCCTCAGGAAGCAGGGAGAGGCCTCGGATGTGGTGAATGCTTTTTGCCAGGTATGTGGGTGGGCCGGTCACCTGGGAGAGTCAAGCGAGAAGGTTCCCCATAACAACAATTGTGGTTTCTAAGAAAACACTAACACCATGGGTTTGGATTACATATCGTTTTTACAAGCAGCAAGACTGCTTTATAGATAGAGGAACCTAGGATTTTTCTACGGATTGAAATGGATTTTTCTTGATTGACATTTTTATCGCGTTATCTAAAATACTGATCAAAAGGAGAAACCATCTTTCATTCTTGTTGGTATAAATGATGGTGCGGTTCCCTCTTGTAGTTTCCACCTTCCGGACAAATCTAAGGTGTGGGACTACCATTATTGTACTTGTACCTTGGCAAGCATTATACTTGCAAAATTAGCGATTTTTTCAACAAAAACTTCTCTTAAGAAGGAAAGGATATTTTCCACGAAACTTCTTAAACTTATCTCCCCCCCCCCTTCTGTTATCAATAAGAATAGCCAATAAGAATAGTCAGTAAACATTAAAAATGATAGAGCAAACAAGACCAAGATAACTTAGCAATAATTTTTTTTTGAGTCGAACTTAGTGATAGAAAATAAAAAAATGCATCATTATATAAACATGCAAAAAGAAATAGAGTTGATGATGTGTGGGCATCCAATATATTCCATAATATTGCAAATTAAATGAGGAAAGACAGAGCAAAAGACTAGAGATAAAAAACGAGACTAAAGAAGGACTAGTCAAGATCGATGAATAGATCATCATGTCCATCGGATCCTTGTCGAGTAGAGGGATGCATTTTCCTTCTGAGTGAAGGGATAACTTGGATAGTTCCATCCATCATAAACACCTCCTTGAAACTAGTATCTTCTTCTACCATAGGTTGCGTGTTCCTTAAGCCACTTGCCTTGAAGATGATTCGGGGTGCGAGTGAAAAACCACAAAGTGGATTAAGGTGGAGTGGAGAAATATATCGAGTTGGAGGGAGTGGAGGAGGAGGACCAAGAAGGGAAAGAATAAATAATTCTAATGAAAGGGGCGGTTGTGAATGAAATTGTAAATAAGGACGAGCATTTCATCACAGGCAACATGGGAGAGGTTGTCCATCTCTCCCTGAAGTTGCACGAAAAGACTCCATTGAGGAAATGAGAAGGGGGCAAAATAGGTTGAGAGAGGAGGTTTTGTGGCTCGGTGATAAGGATGTCCACGCAACACATCTCCCAAACGAGTCGAAAAATAATCTCGTCTACCGTGAGTCCCTCATTCAAAGGCGACTATAAGTGGAAAAACAATAGAATTTAAGCCTTCTTGAGCGATAATTGTCTTTGTTTTTTGAGGCCTCTATCAAATACCCGGATCAATCATGCAAGATGCAAGCTTATAAAGATGAATAAATATGAGTATCTATCAATAATTATGGCATTACCAAAACAGTGGTTTGGGTGCATGTTACTTACCATTAGATCAATCAAGGTTCTTATATTTGACATCTTCAAAATGGTTCGATTGTTATAATTATGGGTTAAATAGGCGTCCTCAATTCTAGTAGAGATGAAAGAGTGATGTGTCAAGAAGACGCCCACCCAAGGGATCCCCTATTTTTTTTTGAAAGAAGGGACCCCCTAAATTATCAACACAGACGACATTCTTTTTCCTTTTTCTGAATTTCGCTTATAGTTCTGCTTGTATGAACCATGTTTTTAATTGATATGTGGCATGTTTGATTTTAGATGAAATACTGAAGTCTCAAGATTGTGAATGAGTTGATTGTGAAAATGATAGTTTATGTGAATAAAGTGCTTATGGATATTCTTGTTTATTGTGATAGATACGTTGTGAGTGTTTGAATTGTGAGTTCGTTCATCAACAGGGGGTCAAGTGAAGAAACAGGAGAACAGCCCGGAAGCTGCACTAGTCGCATTATTGCAGTAATGTCATCTCTGATATAGGTAATTTAGAGAGGAATATGAAAGCAACCAGTTTTTGCTGAAGTGCGTCGAATGGTCACTTCAGAAGAGGCTTACTAAAGCTGCATTTGGGATGACTTACCGATGTTATTGAGCATATTCTTTTTTTCTAATATAATTAATCACAAGTGAGGTTTCAGCAACCAGTTTTCAGAAATAATTTTTCCTTACAAAACTACATATTAAAAAGCAAATGCCCCAAGACTCACCTGAAGAAAACACGATCCAAGATTCGCCCTTTCCATATTCCTCCCAAATCTATAGCACGGGCAACTGCGTGATACCATAGAACAAAAGAATTCAAATACTGTCACACAAAAAGATCACGCATTCCCCCAGATAAGAATCGACCCAATTGAGCAAAACAACCATCACCCACCACGCGGCCTCGATCGCTATCCACCGGTCCTCGAAGCAGTCGAAGGCTCCCCCCTCCCACATGCGCTGAACCCCGCCCACCTCGTCTCCCTCCTTGTCCCTGCTCTCCACAGAGAAACCTTGCGTGCGCGAAGCCACAGTCGCGCAAAGCATGTCAAAGTCCAGCACGGCCATGTCGTCCAGGAGCCGCTCATCCCCTTCCTCCTCCCTCTCACCAATCCTTCCTTCCTCCGCCATTCGATGCCCCAGTGAACGGATGCGGCCTTGGAGCCTTGCAAGATGACAGCGATTGGGGGGACTAGGGTTTGGATGGGGATCGCGGACGATGGGGTTCGGGTCTATTTGGTACAAGTGGTGCCTTTTTGCGCGAACGTGGAGGTGGTGGTGGTGGTTCTCGTGGTCCCGCCGGTGAGTTGCCTTTTGGAAACTGCAACCATCTGTATGAGAGTGACATTCCAACCAGATTTTCAATAATTCTTATTCCCGTTCTTATAATGTTTAAGGAAATATCTTTACATGTGTATCCATGCATTTTTCATTGTATATCTCTATGGATTGCAATGAATTAATGGTTTCCTCTCCAACAATTCCTTTAGGGAGATTACAATTTAAAATATGTGTTAAATTGTCTAACTGAGCAGTATATATATATGAGGCTGTGTCGAGGTGAAAAGTGTAAGATAATGAACAATTTTAATGAGCATACATTCAATGAATGATTAACATGAGTTATAACATAATTGCATCTGAGGTTTGACATGCATTTGATCCAATTTCATCTGCAAGGACCGAAAGACGATCAACGATATGATACCAAGTAATTAGCAAGTGTCATGGCATTTGATCTGCATGTAAAGATTATGTACATGTATTTGTATCAGAGAGCACACTTAATGTAGTAAAGTATGTCAGTGAAAAAAAGCAATTTTCATTTCTTTTTCAGCACATTGATTTACAAGTTATTAATCATATTTTGTCTGATAAATGGAGAGAAGAAAGTACACTCAGATTCTTATTGCAGCAAGCATCAAAAAAGTCCTCTCAAATCCCCTTATTAAATGTGAATTGAGTGGCTACTCTTGAACATATCTCCGTATTAAAGCTATACGAGTATAATTATAAGACGGTTCTTGTCACTACGAGGCTACACGCGATGACTAAGTAAGCAATCATTGCCACATGAAGACAACATATATGTGACATGTATACATATAATGTTAGGCCTCATATGTGACCTATTCGCTTTTCATTACCTTTAAGTTCGAGTTGTGTCATCATGCAATCTACCCCAAGCCCATCGTGTTGATGACTCCCTTGGACTATTGTCTATATAATAGACCAAGTACTTGTACTTAGTAATCTGTCTCATTTTAATATCCATTTCATGGCATTTCTCATCCTTCGTTAGGTTCCGACCATGGATGCTTATCAAATGTCATAAAATATATGTTTAAGTGGATCATCTCTGAAATGCATTGCTAATAAGGGACGGGGGTCCCTTGTTCGTTGATGAACTGCAAAATCGGCCCTTTAAGAGTGCTGAATTAGCACTTGGAATCGTCATCGTAGTCGGGCCAATTCGGGCTCATCAAAGACCATCTCATTTAAATATATATCAATCAAAATGAGATGGTCGTATATATATTTTTTACTTGGCAAGAAACCAAGGTCGAACTCAGGGACACGAGCCTCTCTCGAATTATTCGGATTTTTATCTATCTAATTAAGCGTTGAGTTAAAGACATATAGGTCAAAGCATGCAAGGAGACACAACAATGCATTAAAGTAAAACATGCATTTTTTTTATTTTATTTTTTTATTATGCAAATAAATGCCATGAGATGCAATGAAACTATGCCCTAGACCAAAATGATGAGCCAACTAAATCACAAGTTAATTTCAGATTTAAATGAAGCAATAACTCATTTGACATATATTGCAAGGTTAGTCAAAAAGGCATAAAAGACACTCGAGTTGTTTAAAGAAATACATTGAGATCACAGTGTCAAAACAGGAGAACAAATATGCCATTAAAAAGTATGTCAAACAAGCTTTAAAATGAAACTGAAATCATCTCAATCGGAGTTACGAGGCTCTAAATATGCATGAAAGAAATCAGGGGCATAAGTGCAATAAAACATGAAAAGATAATTACAAAAAGGTCCCTGGAAAGGACTAAAATGAAAGTAAAATAAGTATCGAGGCCTTCCATGTAAAAGTTCCACACGCGCAGGGGCCTTTCTACAAATACTAAAACCCGTGAGGGTTTAAATGTAAATAACCCATGCGTGCATGGTCAGCACGTGACCTCAGGACCAATATGCAATTTGAAGACTTCGGTGGTTGTGTCTGCAATTTTTCCATATAAGCACGTGCCAGACACGTGCTATCCAGGCTCGGAGGGCGGAAGAGGCTCGGCAGAGGTTTGCGGTGCTTCGGCTATGCGAGCCTCTGGGCTTTGGTTTGGACGAGGCTCGGGTAGGCTCGGGACTCCCAGCCTACTAGTTTGGAGACAGAGGCTCGGTTGTCGTCTGGTGTTGACACGTGTCTGATAATAAGCCATCCGATCGTGGAGATCGGACGGCTCTGATCTGCTTCGGGAGTTGTTGACGTGGCCTCATCGGGACCGTCAGATGGTCACCGGGGAACGACCATCCGACGGTGACTGTACTCTCTCCTCCATCTTCAGCGGGCGGCGGATTCAGAGCTCCGGCGAAGGAGCTCCTCCTCCGCCACTTCCATCCGGCGTCGTTGAACCTCCCCAGAGCTCCAAGAAAGGTCGTCGAGGAAGATAGGAGCTCGGGGAAGGTCCAAGAGTGTCTGGCTTCAGTCATCGGAGCTCGGATCAATGTAGCGACGTTGACGAAGTGGGCTCTGGTGGTGCTCCGGCCAATGAAAGAATAGATGCCCTGCATAGTTAGCATGCGACCGAAGCAACTAGGGTGTGTGTGCGTGAATGACGTGAGAGCTCGTAGGGGGCAGAGAACGTGGGAGCTCAGAGCTCCTCCGTCGCGAGGGCGGAGGAGATGGACAGAGGTGGTCTGGGGCTGCGAAGGATGGGAAAGATGAACGGAGGGTGGCGCGTGAATGGTGAGTGCTTGGCGGAGCTCTAGGAGCAATCAATGGAGCGAGATAGGGGTTGTAACGGCCTAGATAATTGCGAGAAATTAAAAGAAAAATACAAAGAGGGGTCGGAGGACTTACCTGACGTCGGGGATGGAGCGGAGGCTTGGGCTGGGGCTCGATTCGAGCCCCATGTCTTCGCTGAACACCGTCAGCCGGTCAGTGCAGCTCGGGCGGACGCGAGGCGCCACAGCTCCGCCGTGGAGGTCGGAGGGTCTACACCGGAGGAAAACGGTCGTCTTCGCTCGATCCTCTCTCCTCCCCTTGTCACAAGGAGGAGGAGGAGGGTTGGGCCATCCCTCGCATAAAGGTGGACGGTCAAAATCGGAGGAGGAGGCAGCGCTTTTAAAGGCGAAGGTCGGTGGCTTGGCTGGTGAAGACGTGGTTTGTGAGGGGATTATGGGATGAGTGGAGAGGTGTCGTGAAGTGCTGGAGGGTTCGCGAGGTAGAGGGAAGAGTGGGGAAGACCGTGAGGCAGTTGTCGAGGGGAGACGTGGTCGGAGAGAGTGGTGAAAATAGGAAGGGCGCGGGTGGTGCGAAGATGGGGATCGTGGGAGAGAGGGCCTTCAGGAGGTTGACGACGACCGATGGCCGTTGGATCTGGAGATCCAACGGCGGCGAGTGAGGCGTGAAGCAACGGTCAGGATGTGAACTGATGCAACGTGAACGAAGGGCGATAAAGATGCCACGTGTCGAGCCGCAGGAGCGGTGCTAACGGGCAATCCAGATTTCATCTGGGGTCAATCGGAGGGTTGAGGTCTGTCGTGGATTTGGATGGTGAGGATCGGATCTCCAGATGCTAATCGGATGGTGGCGACTACGACACGTGGCGAAAGGCGGGCCAAGCGGGTACGGGCGGTGGAGATGACGCCTGAGGATGATCTGATGGCTGGGACTCAAGAGCAGGCGTGAAGATGATCTGGCCGTTGGATTATGGAGGCGATCCGATGGCTGGAGATGCGAGCGGATAAGACAAGGGCAGCGGGCCACGTGGCTCACCCAGAACGGGCCACGTGGCCTAATCAGATTATTCCAAGAGGAAAATTGAAATATGAGGGTAATAATGGCCGAATTTGAGAAAACTCAAAAATAAAAGTTGTAGATCTTGATGAGATCTACAAGTTTCATGTTGACCAAAACTAGAGATGAGATCAAATGAAGCCACAAAATATATTGGAGGGTATTTTTAAGGCTAAAATTACCAAGGATTTTAATTTTGCCATTTTTTGTGATTTTTAATTTATTAAGGACTCTGATAATTACAAGACATTAATTGGGTTTTATTGACAAACATTTAATCAAGGAGGTTAATAATAGAAAATTAAGATGATGAAATTGGGTTTCATCACCCCCGTATACTTAAACTATGCTCATCCTCGAGCATCAAAGAAAATGAGTAAGCTGGATTAACCCCCTTGTGCATGTGAGTACATGATCCGATCCGATCAAGTCTACTCAACTTTAGAGGTCCAAAATTCTAGAATTCAACCCAGCCTTAATCAAGAGGTATCCAATTCCTCTAATTCTCCAGACTCTCTCTGATGTACATATAATCTAAAGGATATGAATTTTAGTGTTGACTGCGATTCCGATAGTAGAGTCAAATCTTCACCCAAAGTCTCGGTCCGAGAAAATCTCCTAAGGACCCAATCCTCAACACTAGGGAATAAATCAAATCTTGCATCCATTCCACCGTCTCTTTAGTTGTCAGACTTAGAAAATGTAGATGGCAGGCCAGTAATGAAGGGCATGAGATTGTGTCATTTCTTCTCTCCCTCTCATTGGAACAAGGATTCTCTCTAGTGCCTTTATTACGCAACACATTTTTTGGTGTTGATCAGCGCGTCCGTCAAGAGAAGTTAGAACCGTCTGCACTTGTTTTCCTGGGAGTACATCGGGGTGTGCCTCTTTTGAGTACCTATCATACCTTCGACACCCAGACTTGTAGCATTTACGATGCAGAGCCCTTTTTTGGTGACAGTCCGACTCCTGGTCCTAATAGCGGTGGTCCAAGTGGACACTTTGAAAAGTTTGGGAGCGCTCGCCTTTGGTGGAAGCTCTTTGATTTTTGACTTTGTGGAATGAGAGCTTTTCTTTGACATTTCATTGCTTTGTAGTATTTGTGGCTAGCTCCACTGCTTTTACCAAGAGTTGGCGCACACTGATCAACAAATTTTTTATTTTATCACACCCCTGGCACTTAGGTCAATATCAAGAGATTAGTATAAGAACCAAGTTCTCATACTGGCTAATATTGCTGACACTCGGGTTTCATGAAGCCTCCGGAGATTTTATCCCATCCTCGAGCATCATTAGATCAAATCCAAACTCGACTTCCTCATCATAATTCCTCAAGTGAAAAATCAACTCATCTCATAAAAAACCGTAGTCGTGCATGTGATGTGCTGATCATATTCTTTTTGTCTGAGACTAAGCATGGAATATAGCATGCAAATCTAGAAACCTAGGGAATGTGGATGATTAAGTCCAAGACCCTGATGGCTAAGGCTGGTTAACCTAAAATCTCAAAGACCTCAAAAAGCTAAGTCTCCTTGATCATTTCAGATCCTGGGTGGAAGTGTAAGTGTAGAGGATTAATCCAACTCCTTCATTCAAAAACAAGACACACTTTTTTTTTGAACTTCAAGAGATATTAGGACTGCCTAAACTCAATTGAGCATCTGCAATTCAGCCAGTATGGATGTAAGTACAGGCCGAAGCCCGTTGCTTGAGGACGGGGCCTTACGCGATGTCCTCTAAACCATCCAATCTGCTAAGGGGGAACCCTCGCTGAATGCGGCTTACTTAATTGGTTTTAGTAGTCACCAATGAATCTTAAAGGATTTTGGGTTTTTCTCATTTTTATGGCTTTTAAGGTTAAAACACAAGTTAGACTCAACTTTCCTTGAAAAGAGCTGAAAAAATTTCAAAACCATGTCACACAAATAAAAAGTTTTCAAAACATTTTCAAAAGAATTTTTCAAGAAAAAATCATTTTTCGAAAATATTTTTAAAATAGCGTAACATAGTATCGAAAACCCGTGAAAACATTTGAGTTCTCTTAGTCCAAAGAATTTTACCTTAGCCAAAAAGTTTTAAAATTTTCAATTTTTTCAGATTATAGCTAAAGTAAGTATACGGTATATACGGTATACCCCCCTATACTTAAACTTTGCTATGTTCTCATAGCACTAGATGTTACAAGTACATAGGTCCATTTAAATATATAGGAATATACGGGAGCTAAGAGGGGCTCCCCCTATACTTAGGTTAGAAATAACCTAAGTATAAAGGCAAGGAAAGGAGAGTAGAGAAAATCACGGGGACTCGGGTCTCCCATATACTTAGGCTGAGATTAGCCTAAGTATAAAGATGGAATTTGATGTTGGGAGAGACCCAAGGGGAATGAAGAAGATGGATGGATGTATAGATGAGCGGATGAATCTACGGAGATGGATGGAGTGACTAAGGTTTTGGGGAGTGTATCGAAGCAAATACGGCTCAATCAAGTAAGCAAGACCCTCAAATTCACCAACTCACACATGAAACCAACCGCGGTTGGTTTATTATCTTGTCGGTTTTATTGGTGATAAAACATTAGATTTTTACGTGGAGAAAATGTGAAGTGAAAATCAAGGCGTATGTGTGGGTGTTGCTCTCCCAAAACCGAAACTTTACTCCATTTTATGTTGACTTGCAATTAACAGTCCCAATTATTATTTAATGGTATCACTGAATTAAGGTTAGCTCATCAATCAAGAATTCATCGTCTAATGTTCATTCTCATTTTTCCTTTAATCTATGTGATCAAGCTAGGAAAGAGAAATCGAGAAAAAGCCGCGTATTCGATAAAACCATGATCTAAGCTAAGAGAAAAATCATGCAGTGACTTGGCGAAAAATCCATGAAAAACTTGGGTCGTTTTGAAAACCGAAATCAAGATGTATGTTAGTCGATAAAAGCCGCACCTAATCATGCTTCTATTAGCGGGAAATGATATCCATTATTTTGGCTAAGTGAGGCAAGATTATGTGCGTCTATATCTTAGTGTGTCCTACCTATGAGCAAGCATGTAAAAGATGAAGAAAATAAAATGAGCTCAGAGAGCCGTGTGCCTGGTCCTAGGTCGACACTCAAGTGGGGACGTTCCCCACACAACCACGATTGTTCGATTACAACCACGAGTCTTCGATCGAAGAGCGTTGTAAAAGACGAATTATTACATGCAAAAATAATATGCGAAAATGTCATTTTCTTTCTTTCTCTTCGAAGTGCTCCAAGTGTGCTTCTGCGGCTCCTCACAGCAGGTAGCATCCTGCTCCTCGCCTCATTGAACCATCAAGGGCCATGCCACAAAAACAATGGTTAGAGATCGATTAAGAGAAAAATTTTATAATGCAACAAAAATGACAAAATTGACCTATAAAGAAAGATACACTTAATTAAATAAACAAAAAAATCAAAAAAATATAAGAAATGAGCGGTGTCCCCGGCAACGACACCATTTGATGAACCGCAAAATCGGCCCTTTAAGAGAGCTGAATTAGCACTTGGAATCGTCATCGCAGTCGGGCCAATTCGGGCTCATCAAAGACCATCTCATTTAAATATATATCAATCAAAATGACATGGTCGTATATATATTTTTTACTTGGCAAGAAACCAAGGTCGAACTCAGGGACACGAGCCTCTCTTGAATTATTCATATTTTTATCTATCTAATTAAGTGTTGAGTTAAAGACATATAGGTCAAAGCATGCAAGTAGACACAACAATGCATTAAAATAAAACATGCATTTTTTTATTTTTTTTATTATGCAAATAAATGCCATGAGATGCAATGAAACTATGCCCTAGACCAAAATGATGAGCCAACTAAATCACAAGTTAATTTCAGATTTAAATGAAGCAATAACTCATTTGACATATATTGCAAGGTTAGTCAAAAAGGCATAAAAGACACTCGAGTTGCTTAAAGAAATACATTGAGATCACAGTGTCAAAACAGGAGAACAAATATACCATTAAAAAGTACGTCAAACAGGCTTTAAAATGAAACTGAAATCATCTCAATCGGAGTTACGAGGCTCTAAATATGTACGAAAGAAACCAGGGGCATAAGTGCAATAAAACATGAAAAGATAATTACAAAAAGTCCCTGGAAAGGACTAAAATGAAAATAAAATAAGTATCGAGGCCTTCCATGTAAAAGTTCCACACGCACAGGGGCCTTTCTGCAAATACTAAAACCCGCGAGGGTTTAAATGTAAATAACCCATGCACGCATGGTCAACACGTGACCTCAGGACCAATTTGCAATTTGAAGAACTTTGGTGGTTGTATCTACAATTTTTCCATATAAGCATGTGCCAGGCACGTGCTATCCAGGCTCGGAGGGCGGAAGAGGCTCGACAGAGGTTCGCGGTGCTTCGGCTATGTGAGCCTCCAGGCTTTGGCTTGGACGAAGGCTCAGGTAGGCTCGGGACTCCCAGCCTACTGGTTTGGAGACAGAGGCTCGGCTGTCGTCTGGTGTTGACACGTGTCTGATAATAAGCCATCCGATCGTGGAGATCGGACGAATCCGATCTGCTTCGGGAGTTGTTGACGTGGCCTCATCGGGACCGTCAGATGGTCACCGGGGAACGACCATCCGACGGTGACTGTACTCTCTCCTCCATCTTCAGCGGGCGGCGGATTCAGAGCTCCGGCGAAGGAGCTCCTTGATAATCCTCAAAATCGGCCCTTTAAAAGAGTGTTTTTAGCACTTGGAATTGTCGTAGCAGTCGGGCCAATTCGGGTCATCAAAAGACCATCTCATTTAAATATATGTCGATCAAAATGCGATGGTCGTAATTTTTTTTACTTGGTAAGATAACAAGGTCGAACTCAGGGACACGAGCCTCTCTCATATTAATCGGATTTTAACTAAGCGTTGAGTTGAAGCCTATATAGGTCAAATTATGCAAGGAGATACAACATTAAAACAAACATGCATTTTTTATATTTTAATCATGCAGATAAATGCCATGAAATGCACTGGAAATATGCCCTAAGTACGAAATGATGAGAAAAATAAACAACAAGTCAATTCCAGATTGAATTAAGATGACAAACTCAATTTGAACAAGGCATAGATTAAGTAACAAGAGACCCATAGCTATCAAAATAATACATCAACATTAAAGTGTCCATTATACGAAATGATCATGCCATGAGAAAGTTCGTCAAACGAGCTTCGAAATGAAACTGAAATCAACTGAATAGGAAACATGATGCTCAAGTTATGCAATAATGAAGATAAGGGCATAAATGCAAGAAAACATGAAATGATAACTACAAACAAGTCCCTGGGAGAGACTAAAATGTAATAAAAATAAAGAACGAGTCCTTCCCTATAAATAAACCACACACGCGGGGGCATATTTGCAATTATTTAAACCCGCAGGGGCATGAGTGCAAATAACCCCAGGCGCGCATGCTCAGCACGTGAAGCAGGACCTGTTTGCAATATTGAAGACCTCTGTGGGCGTCTTTGCAAATAACCCAGGGTCGCACATGACAGACACGTGCTTTGCAGGCTCGGAAGAAACTCGGAGGCTCGGAGACGGTTCGGTTGCGTAGGCTAGGCTCGGATACAGGCTCGGGAGGCTCGGAAACTCCAAGCCGAATGGCTCAGACGCTAAGGCTCGACGGAGGTTCGGGGATGCTCTGGAGTCGACGCGTGGCGAACTGGAAGCCATTGGATCGTGAGAATCGAACGGTCTCTGGCAATGAAGCTTCGGGGCCGGTCATACACCATCGGATCATCGAAGATCCAACGGCCTCTGGAAGAAGAGCGGATTGTCGACGTGGTTGCATCGTGGTCGTTGGATGAACTCTTGGGCGGAGCATCCAATGGTAACTGCTCCTTCTTCATCAGTTGCAGGTGGCGGTGAGTTTGGAGCTCTGGCGAAGGAACTCCTCCTCCGCCTCTCGTTCTCGGCTGCGAGCGACCTCCCCGAAGCTCTATTAATGATCGTCGAGGAAGCTCGGAGCTCGGGGAAGGCGCAGGACAGCTTGGCTCAGTCCATCGGAGCTCTAAAGTCGTAGGTGATCGTGACGAAGTTGGCTCTGGCGATCATCCGGCCATTGAAGGCCTTGGCTAACCTGCGTGGTTAGTAGCACATAGCCGAAGCAAGCAAACTATCTGTGCGTGCGAAGTGGGATGGAGTGGGAGCTCTGCGGACGAAGAAAGTGGGAGCTCGGAGCTCCTCCGCCGGAGGTGGCGGATTAGATGGTTTGACGGTGACCTAGGGTTTGGAGGAAGGAGAAGAGGGTCTGAGCGATGCGCGTCAAAGGGGGTTGCGAGGTGGATCTTGGGAGGTGATCAATGGAGGAGAGTGTTGACTGATGCGGCCTAGAAAATTACACGAAATAAGAAGAAAACGCAAAAGAGATCGAAGATTCTTACCTAATCGGAGATGGAGGAATTAGCTTGTGCGCGGACTCCGATGAAGAGTCCTGGTCTTCGCTGGACCTCCGCAGCAACTGGAGGCTGCTCAAGCGGGCGCTGGGCACCGCGACGACGCCATGATCGGCGACGGGTCTTCACCGGGGGAGAGGGTCGTCTTCGCTCGATCCTTCCGCCTCCCCCAGTCACAGGGAGGCGGAGGAGGGCTGGGCCCCTCCCCACGTAAAGGTGGACGAAGGTATCGGAGGAGGGGGGCGGCGTATTTGAAGGGCGAGTCAGCGGTTTACTGTGGTGGAAGGCGTGGTTTGCGAGGAGATTATGGAGCGATTCGACGTGGATCGAAAGTGGTGGAGATGCTGGCGAAGGTGGTGGATGACTGGGGAAGACCGTGAGGCAGTTGGCGAAGTGCGAGGTGGTCGGAGGTGGTCAAGATAATGGGAAGGGCGAGGGAGATGCACGTACTGGAGATCGTGGGGAAGAAGTGGCGCCTGGAGGTTGAGGATGACGCGGGGGTCGTTGGATCTGGAGATCCAATGGTGAGGATGAAGGCGTGCAACGACGGTCTTGATTAAATCCGGGGCAAAGTGATCGGAGAGTTGCGGAGCAGCCACGTGTCATGCTAAGGGAATGGTGCTTAAGGACGGTGACGATGAGAAGCTAAGGCCGATCGAGCGGATGAGGATGATGCGTGAATGAATGGCGGTGATTAGAGCAAGAGGCGATGCGATCAAAGGCAGATGAATGAGCCGCGTGGCGCATAGGAGGCGAAACACGGGCGGACGGCTTGGATGTGATGGAGGTTTTGATCAGAGGGCTGGGAATAAGAGCAGATCTAGCGGCTCAGATGAGAGGATCGAGGGCGTGATCAAGCGGACCACGAACCGCCACGTGGCGCGCTCAGCGAGAGGCACGAACGAGCGGTGATGATTGTAGGCGGGGAAGATCTGATGGCTAGGAAAAAGAGGAGGACGTGGACACAGTTAGGCCGTTGGATTCAAAGCGAAATCCAACGGTCAGGGACGGTGGCGGATGAGACAAGGGAGGCGGGCCACGTGGCGCACCCAGAACGGGCCACGTGACCCAATCAGATTATTTAGAGAGTATTTTTTTATTTTTGAGGGTTAATTTGACCGAATTTGAGAAAACTCAAAACATGAAAGTTGTAGATCTCGATAAGATCTACAAGTTTCATGTTGACCAAAACTGGAGATGAGATCAACTGTAGCCTCGAAATATTTTTAAGGGTATTTTTAATGCTAAAAATACCACAAATTTAGTTTTGTCATTTTTTTGTGATTTTTAATTTATTGAAGACTCTGATAATTACAGGACATTATCTGGGTTTTATTGACACAAAACTAAGCAAAGGGTTCAATAATTGGAAATTAAGATGATGAAATTGAGTTTCATCACCCCCCTATATTTAAACTATGCTCGTCCTCGAGCATCAAAAAGAATGACTAAGTTGGATTAACCCCCCCTGTGCATGTGAATACAGGATCCAATCCGATCAAGTTGACTCGACTTTAGAGATCCAAAAATTCTAGAGTTCAACCCAGCCTTAATCAAGAGGCATACAATCCCTCTACTTCTCCAGACTCTCTCTGATGTACATATAATCTAAAGGATATGATATTTTAGTGTTGACTGCGATTCTGAGAGTAGAGTCAAATCTTCACTCAAAGTCTTGGTCCGAGAAAATCTCCTAAGGACCCAATCCTCAGCACTAGGGAATAAATCAAATCTTGCATTCGATCCACCGTCTCTTTAGTTGTCAGACTTAGAAAATGTCGATGGAAGGCCAGTAATGGAGGGCATGGGATTGTGTCAATTCTTCTCTCCCTCTCATTGGAACAAGGATTCTCTCTAGTGCCTTTTACGCAACACATTTTTTTTGGTGTTGATCAGTGCGTCCGTCAAGAGAAGTTGGAGCCGTCTGCACTTGTTTTCTTGGGAGTACACCGGGGTGTGTCTCTTTTGAGTACCTATCGTACCTTCGACGCCCAGACTTGTAGCATTTACGATGCAGAGCCCTTTTTTGGTGCAAGCACGACTCCTGGTCCTAATAGCAGTGGTCCAAGTGGACACTTTGAAAAGTTTGGGAGCGCTCGCCTTTGGTGGAAGCTCTTTGATATGTAACTTTGTGGAATGAGAGCTTTTTCTTTGAAATTTCATTGACTTGTATAATTTTTGGCTAGCTCCACTGCTTTTACTAAGAGTTGGCACACCCTGATCAATAATTTTTTTTATTTATTTCACACCCTGGCACTTAGGTCAATGTCAAGAGATTAATATAAGAACCAAGTTCTCATACTGGCTAATATTGCTGACACTCAGGTTTCATGAAGCCTCCAATGATTTTATCCCATCCTCGAGCATCATTAGATCAAATCCAAACTTGACTTCCTCATCCCAATTCCTCAAGTGAAAAATCAACTCATCTCATCAAAACCACAGTCGTGCATGTGATGTGCTGATCATATTCTTTTTGTCTGAGACTGAGCATGGAATATAGCATGCAAATCTAGAAACCTAGGGAAATGTGGACGATTAAGTCTATGACCCTCATGGCTAAGACTGGTTAACCTAAAATCTCAAAGACCTCATCAAGCTAAGTTTTCTTGATCATTTCAGATCCTGGGTGGAAGTGTAAGTGTCGAGGATTAATCCAACTTCTTCATTCAAAAGCAATATTTTTTTTGAACTTCAAGAGATATTAGAACTTCCTAAACTCAATTGAGCATCTGCAATTCAACCAGTATGGATGTAAGTACAGGCCGAAGCCCGTTGCATGAGGACGGGGCCTTGCGCGATGTCCTCTAAACCATCCAATCTGCTAAGGGCGAACATTCACTGAATGCGGCTTACTTAATTGGGTTTATTAGTCACAAATGACTCTTAAAGGGTTTTGGGTTTTTCTTATTTTTATGGATTTTAATAAAGGTTAAAACACAAGTTAAACTCAACTTTCCTTGAAAAGAGACGGAGATTTTTCAGAACCATGTCACACAAATAAAAAGTTTTTCAAAACATTTTCAAAAGATTTTTTCAAAACAAGGAAAAATCATTTTCAAAAATATTTAAAAATAGCGTAACATAATATCGAAAAGTTGTGAAAAACATTTGAGTTCTCTTAGTCCAAAGGATTTTATCTTAGCCAAAAAGTTTTAAATTTTTCAAATTTTTCAGATTTATAGCTAAAGTAAGTATACGGTATATACGGTATACCCCCTATACTTAAACTTTGCTATGTCCTCATAGCACTAGATGTTACAAGTACATAGGTCCATTTAAATATATAGGAATATACGGGAGCTAAGAGGGGCTCCCCTTATACTTAGGTTAGAAATAACCTAAGTATAAAGGCAAGGAAAGGAGAGGAGAGAAAATCACGGGGATTCGGGTCCCCCCTATACTTAGGCTGAGATTAGCCTAAGTATAAAGATGGAAATTGATGTTGGGAGGGACCCAAGGTGAACGAAGAAGAGGAATGGATTTACAAGTGAGCGGTTTGAATCTGCGGAGATAAATGGAGTGACTAAGGTTTTGGGGTGTGTATCGTAGCAAACATGGCTCAATCAAGCAAGCAAGACCCTCAATTTCACCAACTCACACATGAAACCAACCGAAGTTGGTTTATTATCTTGTCGTTTTTATTGGTGATAAAACATTAGATATTTACGCGGAGAAAAAATGTGAAGTGAAAATCAATGCGTATGCGAAGGTATTGCTCTCCCAAAACCAAAGTTTTACTCCATTTTTGGTTGACTTTCAGTTAACAGTCCCAGTTATTACTTAATGTTATCACTGAATTAAGGTTAGCTCATAAATCGAGACAACATCGTCTACCGTTCATTCCCATTTTTCCATTAACCTAGGTGATCAAGCTAGGAAAGAGAAATAGAGAAAAAACAGTGTATTCGATAAAATCATGATCTAATCTAAGCGAAAAATCATGCAGTGACTTTGCGAAAGCATCCGTGAAAAACTTGGACCGTGTTGAAAACCAAAACTCATGTATGTAAGTTGATTAGAAAGCCGCACCTAACATGCTTCTATTAGCGGGGAAAATTTTCATTTTAATTTGGCTAAGTGAGGCGATGTTACGTGCGTCTTGGATTAAAGTGTGTCCTACCTACGAGCAAGCACGTAAAAGATAAAAAATGGAATATGCTTAAAGAGCCGTGTGCCTGATCCTAGGTCGACACTCAAGTGGGGACAATCCCCACACAACCACATATAATCGTTCGATTACAATCGCGAGCCTTCGATCGAAGACCGATGTAAAAGACGAATCATTACATGACATGCAAAAATAAAATGCGAGACACATTTTTTTTCTATTTGCTCAGCGTATGTTTTGCGGCTCCTCGCAACGGGCAGCATCCTGCTCCTCGCCTCCTTGAACCATCAAGGGCCCTACCACAAAAACAATAGTTAGAGATCGATAGAAAAGAAAATTTTTATAATGCAAAATGAATTGACAAATTGACCTATAAAAAAGAAACACTGCACTAAATAAACAAAAATCCAAAAAATATAAGAAATGAGCCGTGTCCCCGACAATGGCGCCATTTGACAATCCTCAAAATCAGCCCTTTAAAAGAGTGGCTTTAGCACTTGGAATTGTCGTAGCAGTCGGACCAAGTCGGGTCATCAAAAGACCATCTCATTTAAATATATGTCGATCAAAATGCGATGGTTGTAATTTTTTTTACTTGGTAAGATACCAAGGTCGAACTCGGGGACACGTGCCTCTCTCATATTAATCGTATTTTATTCTATTTAACCAAGCGTTGAGTTGAAGCCTATATAGGTCAAATTATGCAAGGAGATACAACATTAAAACTAACATGCATTTTTTATATTTTAATCATGTAGATAAATGCCATGAAATGCACTGGAAATATGCCCTAAGTACGAAATGATGAGCAAAATAAACAAAAAGTCAATTCCAGATTGAATTAAGATGACAAACTCAATTTGAACAAGGCTTAGATTAAGTAACAAGAGACCCGTAGCTATCAAAATAATACATCAACATTAAAGTGTCCATTATATGAAATAATCATGCCATGAGAAAGTTCGTCAAACGAGCTTCGAAATGAAAATGAAATCAACTGAATAGGAAACATGATGCTCAAGTTATGCAATAATGAAGATAAGGGAATAAATGCAAGAAAACATGAAATGATAACTACAAACAGGTCCCTGGGAGGGACTAAAATGTAATAAAAATAAAGAATGAGTCCTTCCCTGTAAATAAACCACATACGCGGGGGTATATTTGCAATTATTTAAACCCACAGGGGCATGAGTGCAAATAACCCTAGGCGCGCATGCTCAGCACGTGAAGCAGGACTTGTTTGCAATATTGAAGACCTCTGTGGGCGTCTCTGCAAATAACCCAGGGTTGCACGTGACAGACACGTGCTTCCCAGGCTCGGAAGAAACTCGGAGGCTCGGAGACGGTTCGGCTGCGTAGGCTAGGCTCGGATACAGGCTCGGGAGGCTCGGAAACTCCAAGCCGAATGGCTCAGACGCTAAGGCTCGGCGGAGGTTCGGGGACGCTCTGGAGTCGACACGTGGCGAACTGAAAGCCATTGGATCGTGAGAATCCAACGGTCTCTGGCAATGAAGCTCCGGGGCCGGTCATACACCGTCTGATCATCGAAGATCCAACGGCCTCTGGAAGAAGAGCGGATTGTCGACGTGGCTGCATTGTGGCCGTTGGATGAACTCCGGGGCGGAGCATCCAACAGTAACTGCTCCTTCTTCATCAGTTGCAGGTGGCGGCGAGTTTGGAGCTCCGTCGAAGCCTCTCGTTCTCGGCTGCGAGCGACCTCCCCGAAGCTCCATTAATGATCGTCGAGGAAGCTCGGAGCTCGGGGAAGGCGCAGGACAGCTTGGCTTAGTCCATCGGAGCTCTGAAGTCGTAGGTGATCGTGACGAAGTTGGCTCCGGCGATTATCCGGCCTTTGAAGGCCTTGGCTAACCTGCGTGGTTAGTAGCACATAGCCGAAGCAAGCAAACTATCTGTGCGTGCGAAGTGGGATGGAGTGGGAGCTCTGCGGATGAAGAAAGTGGGAGCTCGGAGCTCCTCCGCCGGAGGTGGCGGAGGAGATGGTTCGACGGTGACCTAGGGTTTGGAGGAAGGAGAAGAGGGTCTGAGCGATGCGCGTCAAAGGGGGTTGCGAGGTGGATCTTGGGAGGTGATCAATGGAGGAGAGTGTTGACTAATGCGGCCTAGAAAATTACACGAAATAAGAAGAAAACGCAAAAGAGATCGCAGATTCTTACCTGATCGGAGATGGAGGAATTAGCTTGTGTGCGGACTCCGATGAAGAGTCCTGGTCTTCGCTGGACCTCCGTAGCAACTGGAGGCATCTCAAGCGGGCGCTGGGCACCGCGACGACGCCATGATCGGTGACGGGTCTTCACCGGGGGAGAGGGTCATCTTCGCTCGATCCTTCCGCCTCCCCCTGTCACAGGGAGGCGGAGGAGGGCAGGGCCCCGCCCTGCATAAAGGTGGATGAAGGTATCGGAGGAGGTGGGCGGCGTATTTGAAGGGCGAGTCGGCTATTTACTGTGGTAGAAGGCGTGGTTTGCGAGGAGATTATGGAGCGATTCGACGTGGATCGAAAGTGGTGGAGATGCTGGTGAAGGTGGTGGATGACTGGGGAAGACCGTGAGGTGGTTGGAGAAGTGCGAGGTGGTCGGAGGTGGTCAAGATAATGGGAAGGGCGAGGGAGATGCGCATACTGGAGATCGTAAGGAAGAAGTGGCGCCTGGAGGTTGACGATGATGCGGGAGCCATTGGATCTAGAGATCCAACGGCGGGGATGAAGGCGTGCAACGACGGTCTTGATTAAATCCGGGGCGAAGTGATCGGAGAGCTGCGGAGCAGCCACGTGTCATGCTAAGGGAATGATGCTTAAGGACGGTGACGATGAGAAGCTAAGGCCGATCGAGCGGATGAGGACGACGCGCAAATGAACGACGGTGATTAGAGCAAGAGGCGATGCGATCAAAGGCAGATGAATGAGCCGCGTGGCGCATAGGAGGCGAAACACGGGCGGACGGCTTGGATGTGATGGAGGTTTTGATCAGAGGGCTGGGAATAAGAGCAGATCTAGCGGCTCAGATGAGAGGATCGAGGGCGTGATCAAGCGGACAACGAACCGCCACGTGGCGTGCTCAGCGAGAGGCGCGAACGAGCGGCGATGATTGGAGGCGGAGAAGATCTGATGGCTAGGAAAAAGAGGAGGACGTGGACACAGCTGGGCCGTTGGATTCAAAGCGAAATCCAACGGTCAAGGACGGTGGCAGATGAGACAAGGGAGGCGGGCCACGTGGCGCACCCAGAACGGGCCACGTGGCCCAATCAGATTATTTAGAGAGTATTTATGATTTTTGAGGGTTAATTTGGCCGAATTTGAGAAAACTCAAAACATGAAAGTTGTATATCTCGATGAGATCTACAAGTTTCTTGTTGACCAAAACTGGAGATGAGATCAACTGTAGCCTCGAAATATTTTTAAGGGTATTTTTAAGGCTAAAAATACCACAAAATTTAGTTTTGTCATTTTTTTGTGATTTTTAATTTATTGAGGACTATGATAATTACAGGACATTATCTGGGTTTTATTGACACAAAACTAAGCAAGAGGGTTAATAATTGGAAATTAAGATGATGAAATTGAGTTTCATCACTCCTCCTTCGCCACTTCCATCCGGCGTCATTGAACCTCCCCAGAGCTCCAAGAAAGGTCGTCGAGGAAGATAGGAGCTCGGGGAAGGTCCATGAGTGTCTGGCTTTAGTCATCAGAGCTCAGATCAATGTATCGACGTTGACGAAGTGGGCTATAGTGGTGTTCCAACCAATGAAAGAATAGATGCCATGCATAGTTAGCATGCGACCGAAGCAACTAGGGCGTGTGTGCGTGAATGACGTGAGAGCTTGTAGGGAGCGGAGAATGTGGGAGCTCGGAGCGCCTCCACCGCGAGGGCGGAGGAGATGGATGGAGGTGGTCTGGGGCTGCGAAGGATGGGAAAGATGAACGGAGGGTGGCACGTGAATGGTGAGTGCTTGGCGGAGCTCTAGGAGCAATCAATGGAGTGAGATAGGGGTTGTAACAACCTAGATAATTGCGAGAAATTAAAAGAAAAATACAAAGAGGGATCGGAGGACTTACCTGACGTCGGGGATGGAGCGGAGGCTTGGGCTGGGGCTCGATTCGAGCCCCGGGTCTTCGCTGAACACCGTCAGCCGGTCAGTGCAGCTCGGGCGGACGCGAGGCACCGCAGCTCCACCGTGGAGGTCGGAGGGTCTACACCGGAGGAAAACGGTCGTCTTCGCTCGATCCTCTCTCCTCCCACTGTCACAGGGAGGAGGAGTAGGGTTGGGCCATCCCTCACATAAAGGTGGACGATCAAAATCGGAGGAGGAGGAGGCGCTTTTAAAGGCGAAGGTCGGCGGCTTGGCTGGTGAAGACATGGTTTGCGAGGGGATTATGGGATGAGTGGAGAGGTGTCGTGAAGTGCTGGAGGGTTCGTGAGGTAGAGGGAAGAGTGGGGAAGACCGTGAGGCGGTTGTCGAGGGGAGACGTGGTCGGAGAGAGTGGTGAAAATAGGAAAGGCACAGGTGGTGCGAAGATGGGGATCGTGGGAGAGAGGGCCTTCGAGAGGTTGACGACGACCGATGGCCGTTGGATCTAGAGATCCAACGGCGGCGAGTGAGGCACGAAGCAACGGTCAGGATGTGATCTGATGCAACGTGAACGAAGGGCGATAAAGATGCCACGTGTCGAGCCACAGGAGCAGCGCTAATAGGCGATCCAGATTTCATCTGGGGTTAATCGGAGGGTTGAGGTCTGTTGTGGATTTGGATGGTGAGGATCTGATCTCCAGATGCTAATCGGATGGTGGCGACTGCGACACGTGGCGAAAGGCGGGCCAAGCGGGTACGGGCTGTGGAGATGACGCCTGAGGATGATCTGATGGCTGGGACTCAAGAGTAGGCGTGGAGATGATCTGGTCGTTGGATTATGGAGGCGATCCGACGACTGGAGATGCGGGCGGATAAGACAAGGGCAGCGGGCCACGTGGCTCACCCAGAACGGGCCACATGGCCTGATCAGATTATTATAAGAGGAAAATTGAAATATAAGGGTGATAATGGCCGAATTTGAGAAAACTCAAAACATGAAAATTGTAGATCTTGATGAGATCTACAAGTTTCATGTTGACCAAAACTGGAGATGAGATAAAATGAAGCCACAAAATATTTTGGAGGGTATTTTTAAGGCTAAAAATACCAAGGATTTTAATTTTGCCATTTTTTGTGATTTTTAATTTATTAAGGACTCTGATAATTACATGACATTAACTGGGTTTTATTGACAAAGATTTAAGAAAGGGGGTTAATAATAGAAAATTAAGATGATGAAATTGGGTTTCATCATGCATCGATTATATGAAACATCTAAGATATTGTTTCTACTTCCTGTTTTTAGCATAGTGACATTAACTTGGTTTTGAGTTACTTATATTGAGTACAAACATCAATCTTATCATGTTATTCGTAATGGTGAAGCGTTAAGAGGGTCATGAAACACTCTATGTTGTTTTTAGGTTTGGCGCATTTAAATTTCTATTAGTCATCATGAGCATGCTAAATATATAACTCACCAATATTACGACCATTAAATCTCAAAGTTAAAGCAAACATAGCGTTCAATTCATATTTATAGAATTGAAAACTCCATTTTAATAATTAATCAAAGTTACAGCGCTCATAAAAGGTTGGATGTTAAAAAAGGTATTTTAAATGTTCAAACATTACATAGTAATTCAACTATATCTATACAATGTTCATACTCAAATCCTGAATAAAAATAATTTACATTACATTTCATGCTCCATTTCGTAAGAAAATACTCATCGTAAGTATAAAAGAGCAAAACTAGACTACAAGGTCGTTTCCGTAAGCTTCAATTCCCAAGAATTCTCGTGTTTAAATTTTATGAAATATAGATTTCATGATTTTATATTATTTTTTTATATTTATTTGAACTTATATACTAATATTTGTGAAAAGTATAATAAAGAGACATTTATGCGATTCTAAACAGTATTACTAATTATTTTAAAACTAAAAAAAATCGAAGTCATTTGGGCACTTATAAAATTTTTCAAAGATTTAAATCTCTTAATGGTTGTCCCGCGAATATGGGTGGGATGCCTGATACAGAAACATGATTTTCATAAATCTGCATTACTTGATTTTGCGCATCCATCCGAGAACACAAAATCAATCTATCAAACAATATTGGATTGACTCAAAACTTAAATGCAGGTTTATAACTCGATATTCTACGCGATTGTCCTCTCGGATTTTAAATCCAACAGCCAGATCTCCCTGAATAAATTTTAGACACCAAAAATACGTAGATAAGCGTGGTTTTCTTATCGATTGGCTCAATCTGATCAAATCATATTTGATTCACCTCAAAATTTACAGTAATCTATAAATATATAAAATAACATTATCAATCCTTGCACTTTAGATCAGACTATCGAAACTACAAAACCTTAAATCCAACTCAAATATATCCCAAATAAATCGATTCCACTTGTTTGGACCTGATCTGCACAAAATCAATCCGATCAAATGTATCCGAGAATTAATCTACCCTGATCCCCTCTCGATTTACTATTATTCTTTGTATATTGCAATACTACAAGATCTACTTATCAAAACAAAATCCACAATTCAAATAATTTAATACATGCAATCAAAATCTAACTTGCATCAAGTAAAAGTCATGGAATGTCTAATTATGTGAATGCGTGTAAAGTTATAAAATAATTACAATGCTTTCTTGTGATTTTCGTCTGGGTTGAAATGCAAGATTTATTAATATAATCGCTAGGCATGCAAATTTAAGCATGAATTCTTGGAAAAGCATCATTTTTTATTGAGTTGGGTTTTTTATTTTAAGATTTTTGCTTAGTTAAATATATTTGTGTATGTATCAATCACAAATAACTGGAATAAACCACCATGCATGAAACCGTAAAAAGATATAAAATCAGCATGAGAACAAAAAGTCAGAGCCAAAAATTTGAGCCTTACTCCAATCATAGTTATAAGTTGATATATGAGAAATTTAAAATGAGTCTCATTGGAGAACTCAATTGCTTTCTTTTGGACCTCAAGTTTACTAATTATTTCATGGGATATTCATCATTCAAACAAAGTACGCTTCAGATCTTCTCAAGAAGTTCAGGATGGAAATGCAAATGGAAAATCAACACAAATTGGTGCTCAAGCAAGGCTTCATGTTGGCGATGATGGTAAGTAAACTAACACAACTCATCATCTAGGAATGAATGGTTTATTGGTATATTTTACTGAAAGCAAATCAAACTAGCTTTCTAATACTTGTCTTTTTGTTAGCTTTCTAACAAACCGTAAAGAAGAAATGATGGTTTATTGGTATATTTTACAAAAATCTCACTGTGATCATCTTGATCTTATGCTTTTCTCTCACAAATCAGCTTTAAAATATAGGGTAAATCGTCGATATTCATGATTGATCCTCTGGTGATTAGACAAAATCAACCAAAATCCGCATGTAGATATTTGGGGAGGTAAACAGAAGACGGATTAGATTGCATGTACATATAATTTATTGCAAATAAAAAGTGTCAGCGACTGCCACAAAATTATGCCACCTTAGGAATGACACCAACAATTATGTTGGTTCATCACGAGTTTGTTAAATTAATTTTTCTCGAGTCAATATAACCTTAATCAACAACACATGTTCGCTTTGTGATTTTTAAACTTAATATATGTTTATGTACTTTAAATGTGTGTCATGAAGAGGCAGTTTGCAGGCAGTTGCTTTGTGCAGATATACATATGTATATTGCATAATATTTTTATTTGGCTTTGTATATAGGATTTATAAATATTTTTAATTTACCTATTAAAACTACTTATCAAAATATTTATTTAAAGTTCACATTAAAATCCATAAAATGTCTATTTAACTTTTTTTGTTTTAGGCAAATTTTCACATTTAAATATTTATACTGGGTTTTTATTTAATTTCTAAGATAATCGAGATCATATAAATCAAAGCTAACTCAAGCATCAATAATTTTATTTGAAAAAATTATTTTGTAACAACTAATTAAAAGAAAAGGTTAAATTATTATATTGTAACTTTCTATTATGAGATATATTTTATGCAAACAAGTAACCCCATAAAAATCCAGAGATGTGTTTAACATGAACCTAAATAGTGTATTGATTGCCTTTCTAAAAACTTAACCATGTTCACAATGATTCCACATCTTCTTGAATCTTATTATATTTTTCTTTCACATTCACCATATCAAACTGAGAGATCTCGACAAGCTTTAGGTATTCTGACATTAGCTAAATAGTGGTTTAGATTAGTGGAGCAATCGCACGCGACGTGGTATGTGACATATGCACAAGATTAATGAACTTTACATGAGTCAATGCAAATACAAAGAATAAACATCACATAGCATAATTGCTCATCTAAGGAAAATTCTCCCAGGCGGTTCTCGTGGAAAGTTATTCCACCTGACCCCCAGACGGACATATATTATGTTAAGTACGATAAGGAAATCGTGACCTCAACTCATAACTTCTTTGTTAGGGGAGTCACGTGTTGAAGTCACGACTCTCATCCAAGGAAGTTGTGGGTTGAAGTCACAACCAGAGCTTGAATATAGACACAGTCGAGACCTACCCCGACCCCCACGGGAACAGAACCTTATGCTCTCCCACCTCTCCCAACCGCCAACTCCTGCTCCCCGCCTCTCAAGAGTCGTTGGTCAAAATTGCGGCCTCCGTCACTCCGACCATCTCCTCCATCTCCGCCCTCCTCAGTAGCCGCTCCTGTGGGAGTCTTCTCATCCATTAGCATTGTTCTCTTCCTCCACCGTGAGTACACCCTAATCACATTTGATTGCAATGGTATTTTTTGTATTTATTTTTGTGTGTGCTGCATGCTAGTGTGTATTGTTATGTGTGGTGTCTTAAAAGTAGTGTATTTTTCGTTTGTAGTGTTAATTGTTCTCTTTTTTTTCAAAAAGAGTCGAAGTCATGGAACTAATATGCTTGTGCCTTGTTTGTGGGATGGTAGTCAGGGATGGAAAAGAAGTTAGATACAAGGTAGGTCAGGTGAGACCCATTAGAACCGGGATGGGTTTGACCTTCAATGGATTGGTCAGGATGATTGCAATCTCGTTTATTGTCGACATTACCAATGGTGTAGAACTTCATGTATTTCACAGGATGTTAGAGAACAATGATACTTTTTTATGTGTAGTATGATGGTGAAGTTGATGATATTTTAAAGTATGTTGAGATGATGGGAGGCTCATACCGACCAATTCTGTTTACTGACCTCGTATGCACATGAGATCGTATGTTGGTATGCCAATCTACATCTACGCTTCCAAGAATGCAATCCGTGCCTCATTCTCCCATTGATTAAAGAAATCGCCCTCTTAAAAATGTTGAATTAATGTTCGAGTTTCATTACAGTCGGGCAAAATCGGATCGATCAAAAATCACTTATATTAATTTCTCAATTAAAAGCAAGCAGAATTTATTTGGGCAATCCCAAGGTTGAACGCAGGGGCACAAGCCTCTTAAGTGATTATTCATACTACTAGTACTCAGCTCAAGTGATTAATTAATAACTAATTAGGTCAACAGATAGAGGAACATGATGCAATCAATGAAGACATGTGATGCATGCACAGAAGACATTTTTTATTTGGTTTTCATGATGCAATGCGATACACATGTAGAAATATGCACATATGCCCTACATAAATAAAATCAACGAGCAGTAAAAATGAAGTCAATTTCAAGATCATTTAATGAAGCAAACTTAATTGATAAACTAATAAAATGCATAAGAAATCATTAAACAAATGATACTATATTACTAGAATTTATCATCCAAATTTTACGTTTCGAATCTTGAAACAAATAATGCCAATATATAGATAAGGAAACATGCTTCAAATTAAAACTGAAATAAACTAAAACAAAGATTATATGCTCAAGATATTCACAAAAGAGTCTAGGGGCATAAACATAAAGAAAACATGATAATTAGAAGATTCCTTTAAACAAGTCTCTAGAAGCTGTTGGACATAGGGAGCTCAGGGAAGTATCCAGAGGCGCTGACGTCAAAGCTCCGACGTAGTGGAACAAGGTCGGTCAGGATCATCATGGCAGTGTGAGCCCATCGGAGATGAAGCCATTGAAATCAGCTCTAGCGAAGGCTCCAGTCATTGAAGTTGGGTATCTGCAATGATAATACATAGCCAAAGCGTGCAAGTAATGTGTGCGGGTGAAATGAGGTGAAGGGGAAGCCTTTGCGGGCGGAGAAGGTGGAGGCTTGTCGGATTCCTCCGCCGCGAAGGAGGAGCAAATGGGTTAAGTGGAAGGAGGTTGTGAAGGAACGAGAAGGCGGTTGGAGTGCAGCGTGAAGATGGTGAATGAGTGAGGGAGCTTGTGAAGTGGTTAATTAAGAAGGAGAGAGAATGTGGGCGCCTAATTTATTACGAGAACCATAAAAGAAAAGAGGAGAAACTTACCTGGAGGTTGAAGGGCGAACGAGACGGTCTCGGCTGAGCTCCAAGGGGGCTATGGTCTTCGCTGGACTCTGGCGACCCTTCGGAGCAGCTCACCGGCGTGTTAAGGCCGGATCATGGCCTATAATGGCAATGGGTCGACACCAGAGCCGAAGGTCATCTCCGCGACCTCGATTGATCCCCTGAGAGGTGATGTGCCTCGGCCCGTGTAAAGGTGGACAAGGTGGATGCCAGGCAGAGAAGGCGTATTTGAAGGAGAATGGGAAGTGGTGCAGGTGGTGGGAGTAGAGGCTGGCAAGTGGGATATGGAGCGAGAGAGAAGGGGGCGTGTATAGTGACACAACCTACGAGGATGACGGAGGTGATGGCTTTGACCTGGCATGGTCAGAGGGGCGAGGGAGGAATCGAGAATGTGGATAAATTTGGAGGGGGCGAGTGGATTTCGTGGTGGAGAACATGGGAGAGAGGGATAGTTGGAGGTGAGAGACGATGTGTCGATCGTTGGATCCAGCGATCCAACGGTTGGGATGAGGGTGCGAAGGCGCGGTCCTGATCTAGTCGATCAGGTCACATCTTGCGGCTATGAAACGAAGCGAATAGGTCATTGGATCTAGTGATCCAACAGTTGAGGAGTGGGCAGGGAAGGATGCTCCAGATGAGATCTGGAGGTCGATTGAGGGGCGGAGATTGAAAAGGGAACGAGAGCCGGAGATGGAAGCGGTCTGAAGGCGATTGTACGGTGCATACGTGAGGCAGGTGGCACGAGGAAAGCGGGTTGCGTGGCTCAACCAGAAGGAGACACGTGTCCCAATGAGAATTATTCAAAATAAAAATAAAAGAAAAATAAAAAATAAATAGAAGGAGGATGAAGTTGGAAAAACTCGAAACATGAAACTTGTAGATCTCCTAATAAGTCAAACAAAGGGAGAAATATTTTTGGAAGCATTTTAAAGGTGTAAAACACAACAATTTTTGTTTTGTATATTTTTTGTATTTTTAATGTATTTAAAACCAAGATATATATAGTATTTACTCTGGTTTTTTATTGACAAAATTTAAGCTAGGGGTTTTAATAGATGGAATTTAACATGATGAACCGGAGGTTCATCACCCCCTATACTTAAACTATGCTCGTCCTCGAGCATCTAGATCATGAATGAGTTGGATTAACCCCTGATTGTGCATGTGAATACAAGACCTGATCCGGTCTAAAACTCCTGATTTTAGAGAACCAAAATTTCGAAGCTTAACCAAGCTCTAATCAAGAGGTATCCAATTTATCTAATCATCAGACTCTCTCAGTTATACATATATAATAAGGATGTGTTGTTAAGTATTGATCGCAGTCACAAGAGTAGAGTCGCAACGTCACTCAAGGTTCCAGTGCAAGAAACTCCCCTAAGACCCAATCCTCAACACTAGGGAATAATTCAAATACTACATCCAATCCACTGTCTCTTTAGTTGTCAGACTTAGAAATGTAGATGGAAGGCCAGTTGATGAAGGGTATATGATTGTGTCATTTCTTCTCCCCCTCTCATTGGAACAAGGATCCTCTCGACTACCTTGTTAACTCAACCCATGTATTTTTGTTTGCTGATCAGTCTGTCCGTCAAAAGAAGTTGGAGTCGTCTGCACTTGTTTTCTTGGGAGCACACCGAGGTATGCCTTTTTTGAGTATCTAATATACCTTCTACACCCAGACTTGTAGCATTTACGATTCATAGCTCTTTTTGGTGCAAGCCCGACTCCTGGTCATAATAGTGGTGGTCCAAGTAGACACTTTGAAATGATTGGGGTCGCTCGCCTTTGGTGAAAGCTCTTTGATATTTGACTTTATGTGGTGAGAGCTTTTCTTTCAACATTTATTTATTTCTTTTCGTTGCTTTTTTGGCCAGCTCTACTGCTTTTACCAAAAGTTGGTGTACACTGATCAACAAATTTTTAGATTTCATCACACCTTGGAACATAAGTAAATCTCAAGAGATAGTACAAGAACCATGTTCTTATACTCGCTAAAGGAGCTAACACTCAGGTTTCATGAAGCCTTCGTTGATTTTATCCCATCCTCGAGCATCATCGAATCAGGTACAAACTCAAATCCCCCATCCCAGTCCCTCAAGTGAAATTTCAATACTTCTCATCATAACTGCAGTCGTGCATGTGAAGTGATGATTATATTCTTAAGGTAAAGATTAAGCATGCAATATAGCACACAAATCTTCCAGATTAGGGAAATGTGAATAATTAAGTCAAAGCCCCCAATGACTAGGGTTGGTTGACTTGAAATCTCAAGACCTCGTAAACCAAGTGTTTTTGAACTTCACTAATCTTGTGTAAATGTGGAAGTGACAGGGATTAAACCAACTCCTTCCTTTATTTATTTTATTTTTTATTCTTTTTTTTGAAAAGTACTATATACAAACACAAGTTAGTTTCATTTATACCCTCCTTTTTGAACATATTTTTGAAAAGATTTTCCAAACTATGTCACATATATAAATATTTTTTCAAACATTTTTCAAACGACTTTTCAAAATAAGTAAAACCCATTTTTCAAACCATTGTCAAAATATTTTTTCAAAATAATGTAACATAGTTGAGAAAAAATTTCAAACTTTGAAAACATTTCATCCAACTTAGTTCAATAAAATGTATACTCTAGCCCAGAAAAGTTTTAAATTTTTCAATTTTTTCAAAATAAGAGCTATGGCTAAAGTATATATACAGTATATACGGTATACCCCCCTATGCTTAACTTATGATATGTCTTCATAGCACTGAGTGATACAAAGTCATAGCTCAAGTTAATATATAGGAAAATATATTGGAACTAAGGAGAACCCCCCCCCCCCGCCCCCCACACACACACACACTTAGGTTAAAATAACCCAAGGGTCAGAGAGAAGGGTTTCACAGGGGCTCAGGTCCCCCCTATACTTAGGTTGAGAATAGCCTAAGTAAAGAGATGGATAAGTGTAATTGGGAAGACCTGAGGAGAATGGAGAGGTTAGGATGGATTTACATGTGAATGTTTCTATGGATATGAATGGAGTACCTAGTATCTATGGGAGGTTTTGGAAAAATCTACAAACAAGACTCAATCAACCAAGCAACACCATTGATTCACCAACTCACACGTGAAACCAACAAATGTTGGTCACTTATCTTTTCATTTTTTATTGGTTATAAAAGCAAATTCATTCTCATTTACGCAAGGCTTAAAGATACATCAAATAATATCCTACGTAAAGAAGGTGTTGCTCCCCCAAAATGATTTTACTCTATTTTATTTGGTCGACTTGCATTAACATTCCCAATTTTAGCTTCAAGGTTATCACTGATTTAATGTGAATATAAATCAAGCAAACATCGTCTAACGACCATTCCCAATTTCCATTTAAATCCTAGGTGATCAATCTAGGAAGAGAGGTCGAGAAAAAGCAGATGCATACAATAAAATCATGATCTATGCTAAAAAGAACTCTCAGTGCCTGTAGCTTTCTTCGTGAAAAACAAGACTTAATTAAAATCGAATACTAAATGTATGCAAGCCGATGAAAACCACACCTAGTATGCTTCTATTAGCGAGGAAAGAATATATTTGACTTTTGGCTAAGTGAAGCTATGTCTTTGTGCATCTCAGTTTTTGTGTCCCATCTACGATCACACATACAAGATATAAAATGAAATAGCTCAGAGAGCTGCGTGCCTGATCCTAAGTCGACACTCAAGTGAGGCAGACCCCACACAACCACAATGTCCTTCGTTCATTTACAATCGCAAATCTTCCAACGAAGACAGTTGTAGAGACGATAATTACATGAATGCATGGAAAATATGCGGGACATTAATCCTCGCAATTTCTCCAATGATACTCTGCGACTCCTCGCAGCGGGAGCTCCTGCTCCTTGTCTCCATGTCTACCAAGTGTCCTTGGTCGCCAAGGATCCCTGCCACAATAAGCAAGCACTAGTAGATGTCAGAGAATTAACAAAACAATGCAAGTGAAATGAATGACTTGATCTAAATGTTGGAAATTATCACCTAATCAAATAGTAAAAATCAAAATAAAACAAAAGATGAGCGGTGTCCCCGACAACAATGCTATTTTATTAATCCGGAAATCGCCCTCTTAAAAAGTTTGAATTAATGTTCGAGTTCCGTTACAGTAGGGGAAAATAGGATTGGTTAAAAACCACTTATATTAATTTCTAAATTAAAAGCAGGCAGTCAAATATTTTTACTTGGGCAAGTTCAAGGTCGAACTCACGGACACGAGCATCTTAAGTGATTATTCAGACTCCTAATACTCGGCTAAAGTGATTAATTGATAAGTAATTAGGTCAACAAATAGAGGAACATGATGCAATCGATAAAGACACATGATGCATGCACATAAGACACTTTTATTTGGTTTTCATAATGCAATAAGATACAAGTGTATAAATATGCGCATATGCCTTACATAAATAAAATCAATGATCAGTTAAAATGAAGTCAATTTAAAGATCATTTCATGAAATAAACATAATTGACAAACTAATAAAAGCATGAGAAATCATTAAACAAATGACACTATATTACTATAATTTATCATCCAAATTTTACATGTCAAATCAGGAATCAAATCATACCATTATATAGATAAGGAAATATGCTTCAAAATGAAACTGAAATCATCTAGAACAGAGATTATATGCTCAAGATATTTGCAAAAGAGTCCAAGGGCATAAACGTAAGAGAAAACACGAAAATAATTAGAAAATTCTTACAAACAGGTCCCTAGAAGGGCATAAATGTAATAAAAGAAAATCATGAGACCTTCCTTTAATTTTTCCATACGTACGGGGGCTATTTTGTAATTATTAAAACCCAGAGGGGCTAAAATGCAAATAACACCTGGTGTGCATGCTTTGTATGTGCACGGAGGACATGTATGCAAATTGGAGAAGAAGGAGGGGCCCTGATGCAATTTCCCAACCCCTCACGTGACCAGAGCACGGGAGGGCTAGCTCGTACGAAGGCTTGGGCTTGGATGCTTGGTTTGGTGTCATTGGCTGAAGGCTCGGGCACATGTCATTGCGTGGTGCTCTATCTTGGCTTAGGCGCCCCAAACCTGGAGGCTGGATGTGGAGGCTCGGGGGCTGACACGTGGCTCCCTGTGGGTCATCCGATCATAAGGTTCGAACGACATCTGCACGTTGGGTCCTTCCTCGCTATCGCCTCCTGCGACGAACTTTGCGGGGCTCTGGCGATGGGCTAAAAGCTCCGCCCGGACTTTTCTTGGGCATCGGGAGCTCGGGGAAGGATTCAGAGTTGCTGACGTTGAAGCTCCGACGTAGAGGAACAGCCAGGTCAATCATGATCATCATGGCGGTGTGAAACCATCGGAGATGAAGCCTTTGAAATCAGCGCCGATGAAGGCGTCGATCATTTAAGTAGGGTACCTGCAATGTTAATACATAACCGAAGCGTGCGGGTAATGCGCATGGGTGAAGTGGAAGCCTTTGCAGGCGGAGAAGGTGGAGGCTCGTCGGTTTCCTCCGCTGTGAAGGCGGAGCAAATTGGCTAAGTGGATGGAGGTTATGGAGGATCGAGAAGGTGGTTGGAGTGTAGTGCGAAGATGCTGAATGAGTGAGGGAGCCTGCGAAGTGGTTAATTGCAAAGGAGAGAGCTGTGGGCACCTAATTAATTATGAGAATTGTGAAAGAAAATATGAGAAACTTACCTAGAGTTTGAAGGGCGAACGAGACGGTCTGGGTTGATCTACAAGAGGCTCTAGTCTTCGTTAGACTCCGACGACCCTTCAGAGTAGCTCGCAGGAGTGTTAAGGCCGAATCATGGCCTACAATGGTCAAGGGTTGACACCGTAATCGAAGGTCGTCTTCGCGACCTCGATTGATCCCCTCTCTGTCACAAAGGAGGAGAGGCGATGGGCCTCGGCCTGCGTAAAGATGGACAAGGCGGATGTCGGGCAGAGAAGGTGTATTGGAAGGAGAATGGGAAATGGTGAAGGTGGTGGGAGTCGAGGTTGGTGAGTGGGATATGGAGCGAGAGAGAGGGGAACGTGGATAGTGACACAACCCGCGAGGATGACGGAGGTGATGGCTTGGACCTAGCATGGTCAGAGGAGTGATGGAGGAATCGAAAAAGTGGGGGGAAATTGGAAGGGGGTGAGTGGATTTCGTGGTGGAGAACGTGGGAGACAGGGATAGCTGGAGGTGGGAGACGACGTGTCGACCATTGGACCTTGTGATCCAACGGTTGGGATGAGGGCGTGAAGGCACGATCCTGATCTAATCGATCAGGTCGCATCATGCGGCTATGAAACAAAGTGAATGGGTTGTTGGATTTAGTGATCCAATGGTTGAGGAGTGGGTGGGGAAGGACGCTCCAGATGAGATCTGGAGGTTGATCGAAGGGCGGAGATTGAAGAGGGAACGAGCGTCTGAGATGGAAGCGGTCTGAAGGCGCTCGGACGATGCAGAAGGGAGGCAAGTGGCACGAGGGAAGCAGGTCACGTGGCTCAACCAGAAGGAGCCACGTGGCCCAATGGAATTATTCAAAATAGAAATAAAAGAAAAATAAAAAGTAATAGAAGGAGGACGAATTTGGAAAAACTCAAAACATGAAAGTTGTAGATCTTGATGAGATCTACAAGTTTCATGTTGACAAAAAATGCCAAATAAGTCAAACAAAGGGAGAAATATTTTTGGAAACATTTTAAAGTTATAAAACCCTGCAATTTTTGTTTTGTATAATTTTTTGTATTTTAAATTTATTTAAAACCAAGATATATATAGTATTGGGATCGTGATCCTCACCTATAGTGAGGGTCAACTGGTTTTTTTATCGACAAAATTTAAGCTAGGCGTTTTAATAGACGGAATTTAGCATGATGAAAATGAGGTTCATCACCAGTGTGTCACGATCCACTTCTGCCATATCATGTGAATCTCCTCATGCATCTCCAACTCCGGTGGAGATAACAACATCAATATATTTTCTCCAATCTTTGGGACCCCAACCAGATGACCCTCACTATAGGGGAGGACCACGATCCCAATACTGATCGAATGATGAGGGATACCCCACAGAACGTTAATGATAAAATGGGAAATGGCGACGATGAATTACTAAACGGTGAGAACCTAACAGTACGAGCCTGACATTCCTTTCTATAACACACGTGGTGGTGACGGTTACATTGGAAATGGTGATGACGTGATGAATTTTCATGATGGATGTGATGGATTTTTAGGATGCATCGCCCACCGAAAAGAGGCACATGCAACACATGTGCGTGTGGGGGAATTTGCACAAAACCCCTTACAGATTTTGGTAGATCCACTTTAGTCCCTGACATTATATTTTTTTAATTTATTTATTTTCTTATATTGCATATAGAGCCCTGTCTTTGCACTATAATTAGAGTATCATTTTCATAATATATTTTAATTTCAAAAATTACGCCTTGTAGAACATTTAATGTTTCATTATTTTGGATGTTTTATGTAATTTTATAAGCATTATTTAATTTATAATATTTATTATGGTGAAAATTGTCAAATTTTGCCATGCTTATGCTGGAAATTCATAATAAATCACCCATTGATCCAAAAATTCTCAAAAATCCACATTAAGTATAATTAAGTATGTTCTAACTTGTTCCCAAAAATCGCTTCATGTGCACGCATATTTATGTTAAAATATGTAAACTCAATAATTTTAAGAGTTATAGTTTTCCCCGTATACATCTTGATTAGATACATGTAGGCCAATTTTAATTCTATAAACTAATTAAGGTTGTTATTTATTAAAATGAATTTACTAAAAAATACATCTTCTATTTGTTTAATTCATAGAAAATTCATTTTCCAACCAAAAATTCCAAAAAATAAAGTAGGCTAATTTCATCATATTTAACTTCCTATTAAAATTTCATAATTTATGTATTTCATTTGTACACCTAATTACAGAAAAATCTATAAAAATGTGTCCATTTTTCATGCATGCAGTTTATGTCATAAAATAAAAAATGTATTGTATTTATCATGGTATGAATAATTAAGGGAAGATAGCCTACTAGAATTTTTAGTTAATTTGCATATTTGAATTTATATATCATGCTAATTTGATCTTCATCTTGTCATTCTGCATTTGCATTTCATCATCACTTGCATAAAAATTTCCAAAAAAGACTCTTTGAATACCTAGCATATAGATAATCTAAAAATAATCTTAAGAAGACAGTGGTCTCCCTACATTCGACCTTGAGCGTGCACACGTAAAATAAATTTTGCTGCTAGTATTTAATTAAAAATTTAATTTAGCAGCTTTTGATAGATTCCAAGTTTCCGACTACAACATAAAAATGAAAATTAGCAAAGGGTGTTTGGCAATTTTTCAATCGTATTAGTCCAATTTGTGTCATATTAGACCGCGCACGTAGAATTCATTCTGCCATGTGATGAACCGAAATCTACCACATTTTAATAGTAGAGTACTGTAGTGTAGGAGGTGGAAAAAGATTCATAAAAAATCACAAGTTTTGAATATTGTGGAGTAATTTTACTTAATAAGTGTACCAAGGTCGAACTCAGGGAACAATGATTTCTAGTTGCGTTATTTCAAATTAATTTAGGTAATTATTTGTTTGCAGTAATGAACTTTAGTGTCATAAAAATAAAGCTAAGATAAAGAGATATGGAGCAAATAAGTAAATGAATAACAAAGAAAGAAAGAAAATGATATATGATTTTTCTATCTTTATTCCTCAATAAATGACTATTTTATTCCAAAAAGATTCACAGATCTTCATAGATATATTCAAGAAATATTTATCAATTAAATTCAAGACTGTAGGCTACATGATCAATAAATAACTAAATATCCCTGCAAATAATGAGAGCAATGATAATTCTCAAGAAGTGTTGATCTCTAAATTCAATGTAATTTAATCCTCAAATAAATAATTTTTGAACACAAAGAAGTGAGGGAATGAATTAATGAATCCTCCTCTCTAGATCCCCTGTAGAGACAAATCAATTTTTCTTGAAAATATATGTCAAAAATCCTCACAATATAGCCTACGTATATTAGTTAACATCAAAGTAAAACTTCTAATTTCCAATAAGCTTTGATCAAGCAAATGTGCACACAATATGAAATAGGTAAAATAAGCTTATAGATGACATTTATACGCAAAAAATGGAGTTCAAATGAGAAGATATTCAATGTTTAAGGTTTCAGGGACTAAATTGTAAATAAAATAAAGATTCTATTTTAAAATGGCCTCGATAAGGACTTATCTGTAATTTTAAAAATTTGCCAGGTCTCTGTTGTAGTTTGCCCCATGTTCGGGCAATTCTATTGTTATCAAGAGATAGGAAGTCACACTGGTAAAATTTCCTAGGTCATGCACACAACGCGCGTGATGGCCTCTTTGAAATTTTGGAAAGTGACAGAGGCTCATTCACTAGACCACGTGCGTATAGCACGTGACTAGTGGGTTAACGTGGCGGTTTGGAACGAACCTCCACGTGGCTCGTTTCCTTGCTTCAGGGTGATCCACGGCTTCACAACTTGGATTAAGGCTCAAGGATGATCTGAGCCACTCAATGTCTTCTTATCTCACAATAGTTTGATTACCACATGGTGCATTCGACGAAGGCTTGATCTACGACTCCAGTTTGGGGATGGATGGATGGCTCCTATGGCTCTCGTTCTTGATCGAGCAGGGGTTGTACGATCTGACATGGGGCTCTCTTCTTCGAGGAGTTGTCGTTGCAGGTCTTAGACAACGATGGTGGTCAGAAGGAGAAGTGTAAAGATGCTTCTGGTATCGCTCTGATGCTACAACCGTGGTCTTGGTCCTGCAGGTCTTAGAAAACAAGCAACGCAATAAAGGTGGAGGCGTGGGGCTCCTACGGGGATGGTGGAAAAGGATCTTTGAGCTCCGGCCTTAGGGAAGCCGGAGTGGAGATATGTGGAAATTATGAAAGAAGCAAAGAGGAAGGTCGTGAGGGGGAATCGATCGACGAGGTAGGACTTCGAGAGATTATTGTAGCAGAGGAATTAAAGATGAAAATGGGACTTGGGTGTCTAGGCCAGAGGGGAAAAGGGGTACCTAGAGCTTGTGAATGAATCAAGGAAGGCAAAGGAGATGATGCAGTAGGGATTTGGGGTGGTCGAGGTTCGCCTGGAGAATGAGGAGATGGTCATCCTCGGTGGTCATCACTCAAAGTTCATGGAAAACACATATGTATTGCTATATGTCTAAGTATGTTCACTTGACAGACAGTTAGGTTGATGACCTAAACAAGGTCTATACACCGAAGAGCTGATGTGCATATGAGGGCATGTAAGTAATAGATCTCTCAAAGGGATCATACATGTTCACTACTGGACCGGAAGACACGAGCTCACTCGTGAGGTATTGGGACCGATCAAATTCCATGCATGGTCATCTTGCTTTGGAAACATGACAAGAATTTATAGGTATAATATATGATTTTGGAAGGCATGTGATTGATACCAACTCCCAATGACTGAATGAGAAACTTAATGATAAAACCCTGCAGAAGTCAGTCTAAAAGTGATCTAAAACTTTGAATTTATTCTAGGTCTTCCAGTATGTAGGATGTATGGGTATTATGAATACTTGAGGATGATGTGATCATAAATAATTATATAACCATGACGCTTCCATTCCGAGGGAGTGGTGAATTGGGTTTGGATTTTAGTGACTCCTCTCATCGGAAAAGTAATCTAATCTTAATCCAAATGTTGGACAATGATTTGGATGCAATGAGAATATTAGATTTACGGTTTTGATTTAATCAAACATTTTTGAGAGGTCCTCGATATCTGGAATTGAGATATGATCTCAATATCGAAAGCACTATACATGGGGCGTACCCTTGCCATGTCCTTATCTCCAAGTACCCGTGGGGAAAGTGCGTTATTCTTGAAAGACCTCAAGAATAATTCCATTGTTGAATAACATATCAAGATAATTAAACGTGACTTAATTATCATGAATAATAAGAATATGATTTATATTATTTAGTAGATACATGAGAATAGAAATCCAAGATAATTAAATATGATTTAATCATCAAGGATATGAATAATATGTATATCACTATTCATATTAATCACACATATATATAAATTATAATTGTAATTTATAATATATTAGAGATATTTAATTGTAAATAGTATTTATCGAATTAAATATTGATATGAATTGGATTCACATTGAACGATTAATTGAAAATACAATTTACATTTTATTTTAGATGTATGAATATGAGTCATATTTTCAATAGCATGATAGAATTTGTCACAAAATAATTTAGAATTATTTTTGTACATAAATTTGCAATAAAAGTTGTTGCAAATAGTGAATGACTATACGAGATACAAGACCTCACATAATTGGAAGAAGGAAGACACCTTCCAATTATGGAGGGTAGACGACCACCTTTGAGATTGGAGGGAGGCTTGCCTCTTTCCTGATCCTTCTATGCTTATTGATTTGATTGAATTAAGTTATATTAAAGATTATTCAATATACTTGATTTAATTTAAATTAATAAAAGGGATTTTATCACGTGTGCCCCTATGAGATATCGCAATATCAGTTATGCCCCTATCTTTTTGGTAATATCAGTTGTGCCCCTCACTTCTTGCTCCGTCATCAGTTGTGTCCTTCTGTCAGATTGACCGTCAAAAAATTAAAATAACCATGGTTTATTCAAACCATGGTGTGGTTAAGAAGGGTATTATGGTCCATATATCTTCTTCATCTTCTTCCTCCTCCATTTGCTCTTCTCCCTTCTCTTCATAATTTCTCTCTCTTACTAACACCTTCATGCATCTATCGAATCTCTAAACTTTTTACATTTCCACGGACATATCACTCGTTACGGATCAAACGATGAATTTTATTGAATTTTTGGATGACTTTTTATTAATCAATTAGTCAAAATTTTATCAACATTTAACAAAAAAACTCAACTCCAGTTTCAGCCACCACAGGCGGAGGAGGAGGGCGGAAGGGGCCAGAGGAGGTGCGGGGGCCGGAGGAGGGATAGGTGAGGAGGCGACGCGTTCAGGGGGAGGGAGAGGCGAGGGCAGGGGACAGGGGGAGGTCGGGGCGGAGGGGCGACAGGGGTGGGGGAGGTCGGGGCTGCAGGGGGCGGGGGAGGTCGGGCAGAGGAGCGACAGGGGGTGGGGGAGGTCGGGCTGGGAGGGGGTGCGGGAGGTCGGGCGGAGGGGCGACAAGGGGGTGGGGGAGGTCTGGGCGGAGGGGCGGCAGGGGTGGGGAAGGTCGGGCGGCAGGGGGTGGGACGGACGTCATCGACGACCTCGCTCCTGTCAAAGCCGCCGCCTGGGCTTGGTACCAGCATGGCCTCGGGAACGAGGGGATGCCGGTCACTGAGTTTGACCTCGGGAGGCCGCCACACATGTTTCGTCCCACTCGCTTCCAACTCGAGGCCGCACGAGGCGGAGCGGAGGCCATCGGATCATCATCGCGGTCTTCGTCGTCGTCGTCTGACAACTTTAGTCAGAGCGGAGATTCGCCGGAGTCAATGCTTCTGGATCCTTACGAGATAGATATGATCACGCGGCACCTGGGCAGCATCTTGGCTTCCAGGGAGAGCGAGGATCCCCGACGGGTTGTTGCCGGGAAGGAGGTTGGTGGCGGTCGAAGGAGGGTGAAGGATGCGTTATGGAGGAGGCGTGTGGTGTGGATGTGTCGGTCAGTTACCGACGTGGCCGAGGGGAACATGGTCGGAGCCGAAAGGATTCGCCGGCGGCAGAGGTAATTGAAGTGAGAATATTGCATGATTCATGCAATGTATAATGGTTAGGAATATCAAGTGTAGTTCAAAAAGCAGTTTCTTGTTTTTTTTCCGAGGACCGGATTCCAACCTTCTTCTTACGAGTGATAAATCTATGCTTAACTATCAGATCTACTAAAATTGCTTCCAGAAAAAGAAAAAAAAACTGGTCATTATGCTCTGTCAGGACTATGGAAATCCTTTTTCAGCACGAAGACGCGGTAGATTGTTAAATTCGATGGGACAGAAAAGCCTCCAGAACTTAATTATAAACGATGATACTGAAATATAAAGTATTCATTCAAATTATATGGATCGGCTACCCGATTAGAACCAACACAATGATTAAATAGAAAGTATTTGGGGTCGGGCAGCGGGCTGGGAGGAGGTGCGGAGAGCTCGAGGCGGAGTTGGGCGGTGCGGGGCAGGGGCGCGGGGGGGGGGGGGGGGGGGCAAAGAGGGAGGAGGAGGTGGAGGAGGAGGAAGAAGAGGATGGGGAGGAAGAGGAAGAAGAAGATGAGGAGGAAGGTGTAAAATGACCTCATAACTTTTTTAAAAAATTTAATTCCGCCTATGTCCTCACAGTTAACGTCCGTTTGCACTGTGGATGGACGGTAACTAACCTGAGGGGCACAAGTGAAAAAATAACAAGAAGTGAGGGGCACAACTATAACTGATATTGCGATATCTCGGAGGGGTACAAGTGATAAAATCCCTTAATAAAAATATGTTGTTGCAAATTTTTGCAACAAAATTATGGCCATTGATTGAAAGCACAAGACAATCTAAACCATAGATGTTTTGAGCATATGGATTAGGATCCATGGACATCCAATTTAAAAAGGGCAACCCTACCAATTCTTGACAACACAATTGAAGAGCAAACTATCTCCTCCATTCTCTTTACGTGCCCCCTCCCTTCTGGTGTAATCATCCACATCTTGACCTATAGTCATCATCACCACGTCGTTGTGTTGCCGGTTTGACTGCTCATGGATTTTCGTCTTCTTCGGTGCCCTTTGCTCGTGAAGAAGATGTTGGATTTTGTGAGACAAAATCAGAAGATTCATTGCTAGGATCTTTGACTTGGATTACGAGAAGCACACGTCTCATCCACACGTTCGCAAGCATCTCCTTTGTCGGATCGGACTTGGGACATGAGGTCTCTTACTTTAGAGACAACGATCGCAACCATTCTTCAAGGGTTATTCCTATAATTTATTTTTGATCTTGATAAAATGATTTGAGAAGTGTTCTCGAATCATATGGTCTCATCTCTTTTAAAATTTTTAATTTTCCATAACCCCAAGCAATTAGTATGACTAGCCGTTCTTGATCGCATTTGATGTGATCTTCATGCTATGTAATAAACCCGAATTGTAGCCCTCAAGTGGTATTAGAGCCTCGGTCAAGGATTTTAGATGATATCCAAACCCCTAGGTGAACAAGGTTTTGTATATCGGATGCGCATGGACTCGTTTTGCATGAGAGGAAGTTTTGAAACATTTTTCGCTGAGATGAAAAGCCCATGTTTATGCATTGTTTGGATGATTTTTTGGATAGTAAAATATATTTATAATGTCTAAATATGTCCCCAACATAGTATCTTATTGTTGGCACCAAAAGTGCATGAATTAATCTTTTGAAGAGTTCCCGCAACGAAATTATTTTTACATTTATTAACGGATCTGTAATAAATTAATTTTTTGTTAATGTTTTCTATTAAAATGGAAATAAACTCCTTAATTAAATAGATTATCAAACCAACAAACTACTTGAATTTATTTCACGTGATTCTGACTCTGTTTTCCCTAGATATCCCATATTTAGTGGAGATGGGTCGTATGATGATTATATCATTATGATCCCTTTCTTACGATATTTATCATTCAATAAAAAGTCAAGGAAATTATGAATCTTTCCTGATTAGTTTTGATGCTTACTATTTTATGAAAATAGTTGATTAAACATCAACGATTGTTGAATGAATGTTTCAAGACAAAACCCTAGTTTTTCCTACAGTTGTAGGACAACTTTTACATGTAAAACCAAGAACATGTTTGCTTGATATGATTAGAAATTTAGAATCTCAAAAGTATTTCGAGATGCCTAATATTTTTGAGTGATTATTATATAGTATAATGTCAATCATTGAAGTTGATCGATAAAAGCACAAGTACATTGATCTAACTATTATTATTCTTCAATTGTTATGGTGATGGGTTCTAGGCCGCGGATATGCTAATGGGTTAATTAATTGGCACCCTTCAGGTAAGCACTCTATGTTAGCATTATCTGTCTGACCTGACTTGATCCATTTCGATGAGAGGGTAATATGACTAAATCACATTGTACTCTAATTACTAAACTCAATAATACTACGTACTTGTGAGAGCTAATACTGTATACTAATATCAAGCAAATATTAAATGTTTGTTGGATGCATCAGATTGATAATTGAGTTAATATGATTAAATCAATTAATTTCAATTGAAATAAACACTTTATTATGAATAGAGATGTTATTCCCGTAGAAGAATTTATTATGTGAATATGATTCATAATAATTAATTAAATTTTGAATGAGATATGTAGGATCATATAAATGATATCCATGGTCTCCCGTCAAGGTGAAGGGTTCCGTCTATGCAGAAAATGCATGTATGAAGTGACAACTCCTACATACAAGCACACATGGATCGAGATCTTTACTTCTCGAAAGAATAAGGTGATATGCATAGTGGCTCCAATATCGGTTCATCATATTACTGGGGTGATATTGGATTGTAAATAGAGAGTTCTATTCATGTAGATGGTTGATTCAATCAACAACATATAAACATCACCTTAGGGGTGGTGGTCCCTGGTGTTAAAGATCGAATTAGAAAATGCAAGTTAGACTTGAAAGGCAGAATGAGTTCCCACTCCTTTTTATCTGACTTACAGTTTACATATTATTGGAATGTAACAATGGTAAAAAAGAGTTCCCATATATTGCTAAAGATATAGTGGTAAGTATATCTATTGCTTAGAAAGTTTAATAAGGGAATGTACTCTCATAGTTGAAAAAGACAAGACAAATTTGATGAAAAATTATTAATCAACATAATTTGAATTTGAATATATATATATATATATATTCATTTATATATTCTAACATAGTGCATTTTTCATTTCAGACATGAATCTATGAATCCGCCCAGCAGCCTTCTAGAGGTTAACTAGTTGATCGGACCGAATTATTCGGATTGGATCCGTAATTTGGATCTTATTTAATCAGTGGATCGCATTTCTTACGTGCTCTCAAAGAACAATCACACAAACCCTCAAACATTGGAAGAAATAAATTTCAGTGAAATAATATGACGGTGATCATTCCTTGACCATGTGTTATGTTTTGAGATCATTATCTAATATGCGTCAGAAGCAACATGTGGATATGGATACTTGCTAGGATATAATGTTGAATCTGAAAGAGATGTTCGGTGGTGTCAACCACGTTCACTGTTACAATGTTATGAATGAGATTATTCACGACAAGATGCAGGAAGGGACTTCCCTTTGAGAGTACGTAATCAAAATGTTTGGTTATCTCTCTGAAATAGAAACTCTCAGGCCGAGATGGACGCATGAATGTGGTTTGGCTTTATTCAATTGTCTTTGCCCAAGTCTTTCAATAATTAATGTGGTATCATACCACATGAACAAGTTAAACTTGATTAATGATGAGTTAATAGCTTCATTAAAGTTTGTAGAAGATGTAATGAAGAAAGAAAATCTAACCGGCAGTGCAGTGGTTGCACATGTCAAGGGGAAACTCAGTCGAAAGAATGGGACTCGGAACGGTCTGACCCAAAAGAAAAAGAACGAGGAGGTAGTCGGATGAACGATTCTGGTTCTTCTGTTCATATTTGCAATTTGTTGCATCTATTTCAGAAAAACTAGGAATCTTGATGAAGGACAGATGTTCATCCATATTAGATCTGATGAAATTGTTGTAATAGTCGCCGTCGGACCTGCAGACTATCGTTATCTAGTGGGAGATTCCTAGTACTTAAAGAGTGCCTTTATGTTCCATATGTTAGAAAACGCCTTATACATGTATCTAAGCTAGTTAGAAATTGATATTCATTCTTATTCTGTAATAAACTTGTCATCAGTCGTTATGATACATACATTGCGGATCGTATTCTAACTTCCGGTGGACTATATGAATTGTACATTCATGAATCTATCATGAATGTTACTACCACTAATAAAAACTCTAAAAGAATCAGAGAGGATAGAAATCATTCATACATGATTTGGCATCAAAGTCTTGGTCATTTATCTGTAGATGGGAATAATAGATTCATAAATAATGGACCCTTATATTTTCTACAACTTCAAACGTTACCAACTTTTGAACATTGTATTTAAGGTAAAATGACCACAACGCCTTTCTGTAACAAGGTTATGCGATGCGAGGGTATTCTTGACCTAATACATACTGATGTATGTGGTCCCTTCAATACTACGACCTGAAATGGATATCGATATTATTTGGCGTTTATTGATGACCATTTGCGATACAGGTTCATGTTCCTAATACGATATTAACCCGAAACCTTTGAAAAGTTCAAAGATTTTATGGCTTTGGTTGATAACCAAATCGTTAGGAAAGATTAAACGGATTTGATCTGATCGAGACGACGAGTACCTCTCTGATGAATTTAAGGAATACCTCAAAGAGCAGGGAATTGTCTCCAATCACACTCCTCTTGGACCTCCCCAACTCAATGGTGTTATTGAAAGACGTAAGAGAACTATCATGGACATGGTCCGTTCAATGATGAGTAAGCACATTTGCCTCTTAGTCTACGTGGATATGTAGTAGAGACTGCAATATATATCCTAAAAACGATTCCTAGTAAATTTGTACCCAAAACTCCTCATGAGCTTTGGTATGTTACCAAACCTAGTGCTAGACACTTGAAGATTTGGGGTTGCTTGGTAAATGCGAAGAACGTGGATGCAAGTAAGCCAGAATCTCGCACTCGAGCGTACTACTTCATTAGGTATGTAAAGGACATTATTGGAAACCAACTTTACGACCCTAAGACTCAAAATGTTTTTTGTTTAGAGATGTAAAATTTTTGGAGGATGACTTCCTTAAGAGTTAAGACAAAAATGAAGTGAAGGAACTCATTGCATCCCCTGAGGATATTGAGCTTCCTGAACCAGAAATTGAAGACATGAATAAAGACGAAACCCACATACCTCTTCGAAAGAGTTCAAGGGTGGTTGCACTATCTGAAAGGTACGGAATCCACGAGTTTGGTGAAACTGACAATGATCCAGCTTCATTTTATGAAGCACTCGCGGATCAAGACATGGATAGATGGATGCTAGCAATGAAGTCCAAAACAGACTCCGTGTACAAGAACGATGTATGTACCCCAGAGGATACACCTAGAGGGGTAAAATCCATTGTGTGTAAATGGATCTTCAAGAGAAAGATTGGACCTGATGGGAAGGTAGAGACATTCAAGGCTCTGGTCGTAGCTAAGGACTACACATAAGGAGAAGGCGTCGACTATGATGAGACATTCTCTCCAGTGGCTATGCTAAAATCCATCAGGGCGTCGCTAGCAATAACTGCATATCTTGATTACGACATATGGCAGATGGACGTCAAGACAACTTTCCTCAACGGGTCTCTGTCTTCTTCGGTGCACCTTGCTCGTGAAGAATATATTAGATTTTGAGAGATAAAATCAGGAGATTCATTGCTCGGATCTTCGACTTGGATTGCGAGAAGTATGCATCTCATCAACGTGCTCGAAAGCATCTCCTCTGTCGGATCAAACTTGAGACAGGAGGTCTCTTACTTTAGAGACAACGATCACAACCACGCTTCAAGAGGTAATCTTATAACTTGTTTTGCGATCTTGATGAAACGATTTGATAAGTGTTCTTGAATAATGTGGTCTCATCTCTTTTAAAATTTTTAGTTTCCACTACCTCAAGAAACTAGTATGATTGGTCGCTATTGATTGTATTTGATGCAATAGTCAAGCTTCCATGATACGCTAAGGCCCAAACCTTAGCCTTCAGACTAGAATATTGATCCAAGAGAAAATTTAAAAAAATAATAAAAGAAAAAAAAATAAGGTGTCAAATAAAAAAGTGATCAACATGAAAGTTATCATTCCCGACGAGATCTACATCTTTCATGGAGGACTCATAAGCAAAATAAGTCAGTTGTATAAAATACATTTTGTAAATAGGTGTTAATTGCCAATTAACCCTTATATTTTTTGTATTTTTATTTGTATTTTAATTAGTGGGTAAATTTATCTACAGTAAATACAACATTAAGATAATTTCTATGTATTTTTTATAAGTTAAGAAAAGGTTAAAATAAAAAAACAATAAAGATATGTCTAAAATATATATGTTCAAATTCTTTTGTTTTCTCTGGATTTTATGAATTTTAATGATTTTGTTTATTAGTGAAAAGTTAGTTAGTTAATTAAGGAATAAAAATGAAAATAATTAAGCCAAAATTCTTATTTTTTATATGTAAAATGATAGGATCAACAAAGGTCAAAATCATGCTTTTTAATTACAGAATTTAATCATGAATTTAAACATTGTTAGTGAAAGTTAATTAACCAATTCTATGGGTTTAAATTAGTTATTTGTCAAGGGAATTTTGCTAAAATTTCCAGATAGATTAGATGAATCACGGATTCATCACACCCTTATAATTAGATCTTAGCTTGTTCTCGACAAAATTTTAATGAATTAGAAGGTTGAATCACTGACTGTGCATGTGCAAATACAATACTTGATGACCAGTCCACGAGTTTCAGGTGACTATTTAAATTTAAGTCTCGCCAAGCCTCATCCAAAAGGAAACCAACATTACAAATTATCAAACTCTCCATGGATACATATACATATAGCAAGTATGACTTTTATATGTTGATTTCATTTTCCTGCGTAGAGTCTTTCTTTGCCTGAAGTCCCGGTCTAAGAGGTTCTTCGAAAGACCCAATCTTAAACGGGTTCAATGATCGAGTTTCCCAACAATTCATTCTCTCTTTAGTTGTCAGACTGGAAAGTGTAATGGTGATCAGACCAAGCATGGAGGAAGTAGGATTGCGTCCTTTCTTTTCTCCTTTCATAGGAACAAGGGTCTCTCGGGTGCCTTATTACAATTACATGCATTTTTTGTTGTGAATTGCCATGTTCATTAAGATATTTCGGAGTCGACTGCACTTGTTTTCCTGGGAATGCACCAGGGTGTGTCTCTTTTGAGTATCCATTATACCTTCGACACTCAGACTTGTAGCATTTACGATGCAGAGCCCTTTTTGGGTGATAGCCCAACTCATATGACCTTATAGCTTTGGTTCAAGTGGACATTTTGAAAAGTTGGGAGCGCTCTCCAATTATTCAGCTCTTTTGAGGATATTTTCTTTTAGATTTTTTGAGCTCTTTCATTGAATAATGATTGTCTGGCTATCTCCACTGCTTCTACCAAGTTGGTGCATGATGATCCGCGATTTAAGGATTTTAACACACATTCGCACCTGAGCTAAGTAATGATTAGTACATGGACCATGTCCCCATACTGGCGTATGTGATGACACTCGGGATTCATGAAGTGACCCTCAATCAAGTCCCAATCTCAAAAATTAGATCAAAACTCAAGCCTCTCATCCTAGTTCCTCGGGCGAATCATTGACTCATTACAAAGATTATGCCATCGTACAAGTGTTATGCTAGTCATTTTTCCTTTGAGGTTTTGAGATTCTATATGCAATATAGCACGTATATATTTTAACTAGGGATGTTGAGTAATAAAATCCTAGGACACTAATGAACAAGAGTGATCTAACTCGGACTCAAGTGTCATTCTGAACTACGTAATCTGTAATACATGCCTTACGTGAAGTGAGGGTGTCAGAGATAAAATCTTAAATTAGTTTTTATTATTATTATATTTTTTACAGTGAAATGATGACTAGCCTAAACTCATGCGGCTAGTTGCATCTACTTTTAACTAGTATAGGTGTAAGTACGGACCGTAGAATGCTACCCATGTTACTTCAAGATGGCGCCTTTTGTGTTGTCCTTTAACCACCCCAATCTTCTAAGGGAGATCGTAGTTCCCTCACTGAAATGTATCTAGTCATTTTTAAGTTCATCAGTCAAATTTATCGCTTAGAAAAAGTGTTTAACTTTTCAAAAAGTTTGTTATCCCCTTAATTTTGAAAAAAAAATTCCGAAGTGGGTATTATAAACAAAGAAATTTTGAATAGTATACACAAGATATATCCAAACCTTATTTTTTATGTAAAAATAGTTGAAGTGCACGCTATATGTAAAGTATACAGAACACATACACACACACCCTACACTTAGCTTGTGTTATGTCCTCATGGCATAAAGTAGAATGAAGACATAGCTCGTATCAAGTATAATTGAGGATCAAGCATAGGAAGTCGACTCGACCCTATACTTAGGCTTTTGAGGCCTAAGTACAAAAGAAGACCAAGAAATGAGGCGATCGAGGGTTGGAAGAAAGAATAGAAGTGGGGTTTATACAATGATATCGACTCCCTATACTTAGGCTCAGATCAGCCTAAGTATTGACTAGTACTCACATGTGGAGGACCAAATAGATCTGAGACGTATATATAGGTGATCCGCTGAATCTTCTAGTTACACCAAAAATGATGTCATCTTGTATCAAGGCTTCACACGGGCTAGGAGAGTCTTCCATTTGTATCCATGCTCCATGTTAATGAGATCTACTCGACTTGGACCATATGCTCACTTGATTCAATGAAGTGCTTAAGAAACTATCCACTGACTAGGGAAGTGTGTGTATTATCTGTTGTTTCAAAAATTGCAACACTATCAATATTGTGTACCTCCGTGATGATGAATGATCCCATCCATTTTGACTTCAGCTTTTACGGGAAAATCTTCAACCTTGCACAAAACATTCACACTTTCTATCATGGAACAAAGTTCTTGGTTCTGATGTGTTTGTCACGCCATTTCTTTACTCTCTTCTTGTAGATCATGTTGTTTTCATGTGCATGGTTTATGATCTCCGTGATTTTCACTTAAATCCATATACCTAGTATTTTTCCCTGGTGATAATTCCAATTCATCTTTCTGATTGCCCATTCTGGTTTATTTGCATTTCATTTTAGTTGCACGGGAACGAACAAGGTTTGAGCATAGGGGGTTGATGAATCCGTGATTCATCATACTGAAAGATGAAAATAGAGGTTCATTCCTGAGTAATTAGCTGCATTTCATCATTTAATCTGTATTTTTACCATTCATGCACTTAGAATTAATATTTGCATTTTAACACGCATAATTGCATTCATAATCATATTCGCATTTCCATCTAACTTCATGCATTTTTAATAAATTCATGCTAACTCCAATTGACCTCAAACCACCTCCATTGTGTACATATTACTAACAAGATTGAAGGGAAAATACAAAAAAATACTAACTCAAATAATTGGCCCGTGAGACAAAACCCAAATTCCAGAATAGACAGACTAAAATGCATATATCTTCCTCACACAATGTTTGATTTAGGTCTACTCACTTTTAAAGATATATATATATATATATATATATATTCAAAGACCTTCAAAATAAGATCAATTTCATAAATCGGGGTTCATATGTGAAAGTTGGGTTTTGGGCCTCTTTTGTCCATTTTGTATTTTACGTAATTTTGACTAATTATTTTATGTACATAATTAATCCTTTTTCTTTTATTTATTTTTCATTTATATTCTTTGATGAAAGTTTTATTAAAATCCAAAAAAAATCTAAGTTCAAATAAAGACTAAAATCAAAGAAATTAACAAAGTTCGAGCATCCTTTGTGAGTATGTATAATTATCTTCTATATTCTAGTCTATTCTCCTATTTTCTTATTTCATAAAAATAAAAAAATAGATTAACGTGTAAATATTTATCTTTAATTTTATCATAAATTTTCTCGATTTTTCTCTTAATTAAAAATCACAAAAAATTGCAAACCCCCAAAATTCAAGGTATCTTATGTACATAGAGTACCCCAAAAATACATTTTGCACAGATGTCCTCTTTTGATATTGATTTTTTTATAAAAGTGGTAGATCTCATCAAGATGAGAAATTTTTTTGTTAAGCACTTTTCAATCCGAGGTTGTTTGCTATTTCTTATCTATTTATATTTAGATTTTATTCTTGAATTTTCTGGAGCTGACACATGGCAGCTCCTCGAGCCGCCACATGTTAGTTTTGGCATTATTTTTCCTTTTATTTTCAAAAAAATAAATAAATAAAAACTCACATGCCTTGCACCTCTCCTCTTCCCCCATCTACGTTGGCCTCCAATCTCCAATCAACCAACCCCTCCCCTTATCTCTCCAATGACCGAACCTCCCCCAATCCTGCTCTCGCGCAACACCCGTAACCATGCAACCTCCACCTTATCCCCTCGCCAGCTGACCGTACCACTTCCCCCCTATATAAACCCAACGACTCCCACGAGCATCATCATCTGACATATCCTGCAAACGAGAGAGAGAGAGAGAGAGAGAGAGAGAGAGCTTGAGGAGGGTCGATTATTGGAACCTTCCCTCTGGCGAAGACTTCCTCCAAGCACTATCATCAAGCCTCCTCCTCTGCCGTGGAGTTGAGGCGAGAATACCGGAGAGGACCACCAACCCTCCAAAATACCATGCAAGTCTTCTCCCTCTTCCAACCTTTCTTCATATGTTTCCATTTTATTCCTCTATTCTCCCAATCGCCCTTCACCAACTTCGCCAACAACTTGCCTTCATCGCCATTCCAGCCTCCACACTTCCCACTCCTCCTCATCGATGCTACCCTTACCACGCCCATGCCACTAGCCGCACCCAAACACCCCTAACACATCAAAGCGGTCCATGTGCCCCAACCGCGCAACAGCTACCAACGCCTATGCTTCTGCGCGTCGCCTTCGACCTTCCGTCTGAAGCCTATGACAAGGGGTCTGCTCCTCCCTCTTCCACATGTGATCTCTCCACCGACGATCCTCTGCTCGTGGGAACCGCTCCTCCGCCACGCCAGCACCGCTGTGCACGAGCGACCCCTCCTCGAGCCTCCGCCGACCTCTGCCGGTGATTTACACGAAGAAGAAGTCCATGACTCTCCCAAGCGCATACGAGACCAGAAGCACCTCCTTGCACGTGAAGAGCACATGCTAGGGTGATTTTTGCGATGAAGCTCTCTGACCTTCTAGAAAATCACACGTACGTCCCTGCAAGCTGAGCCCATGTGCAAGGCATGTGCATATTGGTAAAATTGCATTCAGTCCCCCTGTAGATTCAGATATTCACATAAGGCCCCTACCGTCCAAGGTCACATGCTACACACATGACCACTTGGGCAAATAGCATACATACCCCCGAGCCTAGGTAATTGCATCTGAGTCCTTTCATGCATATTTCTTTTAGTCATTTTACTTTTAGTATTTATAGTTAGACCCATGTGTTTGATCTTTGATTTGATCCTCATTTTGAGATCATTTTATTATTTAAAAAGTTGCATTTTATTCTACAACTAATTCTCTACATTGTGGCATGCTCATAATATTTTTATGCACTGTGGTTTATTATAATTGACATTCTTGTGAAAAATTGCATATTTTAGCCAATCTACAACTCAAAATTCACAATTAATTAACTATAGACTCAAAACTTGCAAAAAATTCATGGATCGTAGAATTAATTGCTAGTTACATTGTGCCAAAAAAGAATTGCATTTGCATGCATAATTTGCCTTATTAAAATCATTTTGTGCATTTCAGTAATTAATTTTATAATTATTAAATTCAAATTTTTTATGGTTTAAGATTTTTCTGAGATAGACCACATAATAATATATCTTGGATAATTTTATTTCCTGAAAATAAGTAGATATAATATTTATTATAATTAATTATTGAAAATTACACTTCTTTCATTCATAAAATCATTATTTATTCGTCCCGCGGCCAAAAATTTCAAAAAATAAAACTAGCATAATTTTATCATATTTCATATTCTGGCCAAGTTTGAGGATTTTTGGAATTCATTTGATCGAAATTTGTAATCTAGCCCCTGAACTTTACTAAAATTGCATTCGACTCATTTATTGTATTTAAAAAATATAAAAAAGTGCTTCTTTTAAAACCTAACCTCGAGATCAACTAAAAACCAACTTAAGGAAACATTTGCCTCCCTGAGTTCGACCTTGAACTTACCATGAAAAAAAGTTCACCGCTCGCTTTAATTGACTCAATAATTATAATTTAGCGATTTTTGATTAACCCTTAATTGACCGACTGCAATGAACTAACAAATTTCAAATGTTAATTTCGATAAATTAAAAGGGCATTTCACGGTTTTTCAATATTCCAAGCAAACACCGAGGTTTTGGGCTCTAATCACTATGTTTAACATACCTTGTTCAATTTGGAAGGTACCTGTGTCCAATGATTAGCGTTGTTCTACCAAAACAAGGGTTGATTTTACTATAATTATTTTAATCGACCTTGTTAGCAGTCTCGGTTTTAGTTTAGATTATCACTGTGGGTTTTAGTTTAGGATATCATTTACTGATCTGTCCCAATTCTTTTTTAACTCAGATGAGAAAAGAGAGGGATGAATCGAGAAAAACCAATCCACGATGAAAATTATGAAGCATGCTCAGATAGAGGACTTACAATGCTTCCCAAAATTCTTCATGCAGAATGCATAACAGAATTGACAATATTCTAGATGAATGCAACCGATGAAAACTCTCCTAAGCAGATAGTTCTATTAGTGATGAAGAAAAGATTTTTGCTTTGGCTAGATTGAACGATCTACAGTACGTATGTTGAAGTGATGTGTGTTCTAAAATTATAACTGAACACAAGCAAATAATTGTTACTCTACCGCAAGTGCAGATCCCAATTCTATGACACAACACACTTGGGTCTCTGACACACAATAGGGGTCAAAACATGCCCAAGTATCATCTCAAAAAATAACTTCGGTCTAATTAGAAGAAACAAGGGTTCAAAGAGACCCTCTGAAAATGCAGAAAAGTAAAATCTAGTCTAATATCTCTCACAAAAAGTAAAAATCGATAAATCTTTGTAGATCCTTGATCTTTTCCAAAAAATGCTCCGAGCTATCAACAAAGAGGAAATATGTGGTTACTATCTACTGGGAGAGAAATGTAGTGAGAATAAGAAAAAGTAAATGTAAAATAAGAAAAATGAGAGAAAATAGACACAGAAATTAAAATCATATTAATTTTGTTGAGGTCCGGAATTCAAAGTGAAATTTTTGATTTGCCCGCTCCTAGTTGTCATGGGAAAGAAAGGAAGCAAGAAGAAAGAGATTATTCCCCCCGACGCTTGTCCAGTACCCCCCGGGAAGGGCCTTCGCCCGCACGCGAGGGATCTACCATGCCGTCTTGCATGCAAGCGAAGGAATGTCAACCATTCTCACTGAGAAGAAGCAAGGGACTCGTGCGAAGTCCACTAAGGAGAAGAAAGAAGTCGTGTTGCAAGTTTGACTACAGGTCGAAGCCCGTGTTGTATTCCAAGTTGGAAGGATTTCAGTCGCCCTTCTCTCCGCAAAGTTGGATTCGTTGTGGCTTGCTACTATTTTTGAGGTCAAAGCTCAGGGGCCATTGATTACCCAAATAGATAGTTCAGTCGCTGCGTCATATAAATATTACAAGTAGTCGTCAGAATTATATCAGACTCAAAAAGCAGTCTTCTGATCCTATCTTTGAATTCACCTTCTATTTCCTGTCTATGAAAAATGCTGAAGATGGAGTAAAAGGATTCGAACCTTTGCATGCCGGTACCAAAACCGATGCCTTACCACTTGGCTATACTAAATTAATTAAAACGCTAACAATACGTCGTTTCCAGGCACGATGCCATCTGATGAACCAAAATCTACTTCTTTTAATAGTAGAGTACGGTAGTATAGGAGCTAGGAACGATTCGTCAAAAACCACAAGTTTTGAATATTGTGGAGTATTTTTACTTAGTAAGTACCAAGGTCGAACTCAGAGAACAATGATCTCTAGTTGCGAGATTTCAAAATAAATCAGGTAACTAATTGTTTGCAATAATGAATTTCAGTGTTAGCAAAATAAAGCTAAGATAAAGAGATGCGAAGCAAATAAGCAAATGAATAACATAGTAATGACAAAATAAAATGATCAGTGATTTTTCTATAAAAATGATTATTTAATTCCAAAATGATTCACATATCTTAACAGATATGTTCAAGAATATTTTTTAATTAAATTCAAAATTGCATGCTACATGATCAAGAAATAACTAAATATTCTCGCAAATAATGAGAGCAATGATAATTCTCAAGAAGTCTTGATCTTTAAATTCCCTATAATTTAACCCTCAAGTAAATAATTTTTAAAACACAAAGAAGTCAGTGAATGAATTAATGAATTCTTATCTTTGAAGCCCATTAATGATAGGTCATTTTTCTCTAAAATATATGTCAAAAAACCTCGGAATATAGCCTATTTATATTAGCTAACATCAAATTAATACTTCTAATTCCCAAAAAGCTTTGATCAAGCTACTGTGCTTACAATATGAAAGAGGGTAAAATAAGCTTCAAAATGACAATTTATATGTAAAAAATGGAGTTCAAATGAGAACGATATTCAATGTTTAAGGTTTTAGGGACTAAATTGCAAAGAAAATAAAGCTTTCTATATCAAAATGGTCCCGATAAGGACTTATCTTTAATTTTGAAAACCAACTAGGTCTCTGTTGTAGTTAACCCCAAGCAAGGGCAATTATGTAATTATCAGGAGTCGGGAAGACGTGCTTGTAAAATTTCCCAGGTCACACGCGCAACATGCGTGACAAGGGTCTCTTCAAATTCTGGAAAAGCGGTGGGGGATTAATCACAAGTTCAGGAACCACGTACATGTAGCACGCGCAACCAGGTGGGTTCGGGCGATAATTCGGCACGAACCTCCATGTGGCTTCATTTCCTTGCTTCGGCGTGATTTGAAGCTTCGCTGCTTTGATGAAGGCTCAAGGATGATATGAGCCACTCGCTCTCTTCTTATTTCATGACAGTTCGATTACCACATGGTGTGTTCGATGAAGGCTTGACCTACTGCTCCTGTTCGAGGATGAATGGACAGTCAGATGGCTCCCATTTTTGATCGAAAATGAGATGTACGATCTGACCTGGTATCGCTTCTTCGATAAGTTGGTGCTGCAAGCCTCGGGCGACGATGGTGGTTAGAAGGGGAAGTGCATAGATGCTTCATGTGTCGTTGTGATGCTCCGGGCGTGGTCTTGGTCCTACAGGCATTTGGAAACAAGCAACACAAGAAAGGGGGAGGTGTGGGGCTTCTACGGAGATGGTGGAGAAGGAGCTTTGAGCTCTGACCTTAGTAAGGTCGAAGGTGGAGAGATATGGAATTTAGAAAAGAAGTGAAGCGGTAGGTTGCGAGGGGGAATCGATCGACGATGTAGGACTTCGAGAGATGAGCGTAGCAGAGGAATCCAAGATGAAAATGGGGATTGCGTGTCTAGATCAGAAGGTGGAAAGGGGTACGTGCAGCTTGCGAACGGATCGAGGAAGGCAGAGGAGATGATGAAGTGGGGATTTGGTGTGGTTGAGGTTTTCCTAGAGAATGAGGAGATGGTCCTCCTCGACGGTCGTCACTTGAAGGTCCTAGCAAACATGGACTTGAGCTCTACAGCTTGGAGGAGCAACAACTCGGTCGAAGATAGGCTGAGGATCACACCTGACTGCCTCCTAGTCGTAGCTTGACGGAGGTTTCGCCAACCACTACCACCTAGAGCGGAGAAACATAGCTAGAGGAGAAGTCCGGTAGTGGTGGATCTGTGGACCGAGGTGGTGGAGGTGATTTTATAGAGGAGGCGAATTGAATGGCTAGAGATGTTATCGATCATGCAAGCGTTACATGCGGATCGAAATCACGGTGAATGAAGGCAAAGTGAAAAAGGCATCTAAGAGAGAAGTTTATGGTTCGACGAGGGGGCGTAATGGTCGAGAAGGCATTGGAGGTAGATGAAGAACGGCTACCATTGGATCGGAGATGATCAAACGGTTGGGAGAGGGGACGCTTATTGTTTGTGTTGTGAGTGGCACGTGCAGAGCCTAGGCAGAGCATGATGTATAATGATCATTGGATCAAATCTGATCCAACGACTTGGAGTGGAAGCGCTAAAGGACACATGGAGTTGACCGATCAAAGGGCATGTGCTGACTGGGAGCAGGGTGGACTAGTGACATGTTGTACGCGATAGAAATGCTGACGAGAACTTTGGCCAAAGAGAAAAATAAAAGAAAATAGGAAAAAATAGAAATGCGTATCAAATCAAAAGGTGGTCAATATGAAGTTTGTTGATCTCGATGACTTATACAACTTTCATGAAGGGCCCAAAAGCAAAATAAGCCAGCTATACAAAATACGCTTTGTAAGTAGGTATTAACTGCCAACTAACCACAATATTTTTACGTTTTATTCATTTTCATATTTTTATTTGGATTTTAATTACTGGTTAATGTATTTAAAATAAATACAATATTAATATATGTTTTAAGGATTTTTTATAAATTAAGAAAAAAGATGACATAAAAACAATAAAAATGTGTACAAAATTTACAGTTTCAAATTCTTTTATTTTCTCTAGATTTTGTGTTTTTAAAAAATATCGTTTCTTGACCAGTTAGTTAATTAGAGAATAAAAATGAGAAAGAAATAAGCCAAATACTTAATTTTTGTACATAAAATAATAGGCTTAACCAAGGTCAAAGGCATGGTTATTTAATTCAATAATTTATTCCTAATTTCAAGAAATGTTAGTGAAAGTTAATAAATTAATTATGTAGGTTTAAGTTATTGATTTGTTAAGAAGATTTTGCTAAAATCTCAAGATAGAGTAGATGAATCATGGATTCATCACCATGTGTCACCCATAACTAGAGTTTCAACATCCTTATGTGTATTGTGATGAATCTCGTAGTCATCATGCTAAAATTCGTCAATTAAGCTATGTTCCCCCAAATCCATATATATATAATAATAAATGGAGCATTATTAGCATTCATACATGTGCAAATAATATTCGCATTTCATCATGCGTAATGGCATAAAATTAGGAACTATAATCCATGTGTAAATTGGCCTAAAAAGTTGTTATCTTCCCTTATTTTAATTCATTCATCCTAACTCCGATTGACCCCAAACGACTTCCATTGTGTAGATGTTACTAACAAGATCAAAAAATATATATAAAAAATGTATTAACTCAAATAAATGTTAAATAAACCCGAAATCAAATTTCACATCTGACAGACTAAAACACACATATCTGCCTCATACAGTGTCCAATTGTGGTCTACCCACTTTTAAAATACTCCATTTTCAAATACCTTCAAAACAAGATCAATTTCGTAAAATTTGGAGCTCATATGTAAAAGTTGGGTTTTGGGCCACTTCTGCGCATTTTATCTTTTTGCTATTTTGACCTAAGTTTTAATGTACATAATTAACCCTTTTAATTTTATTTCTTTTTCATTTGTATTCTTTGATGAATGTTTTTATTAAACGACATAAAAATGCAGATCTATATCAAGACTGAAATCAAAGAAACTCATTATACCCGAGTGTCCATTGTGAGTCTGTATAAAATTCTCGTATTTCGTACTTCTATATTATTCCCTATTTTCTTATATATTAAAAAAATAGATTAGTGTGTAATTAATTCTCTTGCATTTTATCGTATTTTTTTATAATTTTTATTCTCTTTTAAAACCACCAAAAAATTGCAAAACTCCAAAAAATGGTTTTCTATACACTCGTAGACCACCAAAAATACCACTTCGCATAGATGACATCTTTTGCTCCCGGATCCTTCATGAAAGTTGTAGATCTTGTCAGATTAACCACTTTTGTGAAGGAAATTTTTCTATCCGAGATCTTCTTCTATTTATTTTCCCTTTTTCCTTCTTTTTTAATTTTGAATTTTTTTTGGTATGCCATGCAGCACCCCCATTCCCTCTCCTCTCTCCTCCCTGGGTCACGTGCCCAGCACATGACCCCTTCATTCTCCCCTTTCAGCCATTCTTCCACCTCGCAACGCCTCCGCCCGCACCTCATCGTAACGTCTCCCTCACTCTACCTTTCTCCGCACGTTATGAGGCTCACCCGTATAACCGTCGCTGCCCCCTCCCCTTTAAAACCCCTTTGACAGCCACTTTCACAGCCATCTGTCGATCTTCGAGCTTCTAAATTCAAACGAGAGAAAGAGAGAGTCGACGACTTGGGCTGGTGACAACATCCCAATGTTGCTGCTCCATCATCCGACGATATCAAGGAGGACTCCTCCTGTCGTGGCCGCACCCCCTGCTGCTACTCAAGCATCCTCGTACGCCGACGAGTCAAGGCGACAATGAAGCTCACCGAGCTCCAACCACCTCCGACGTCACCTCCTAGCGACAGCCACCAACCGCCTCGACCAACCCCGAGCACACCAACTGCCAACGCCCTACTCCAGCTGCTCGGTCGTGTGTTGGTCGAGCCCTCACCGTCGCACTCTGACCCTCGACGATCCCCACCGCCTCGCATCTTCGCCTCCGCCACAACCAAGGTCTCCGCTCGTCGGAGCCCCCATTCGCCTGTCGCCCGATCGCCATAGTTGGATCAAGGCATTAGTCCATAATCTAATGACTCTATTCTCGCCACGTAGCATCCCCGAGCCTCGGTCCCATCCTCGAGGCTTGAGTCACCGAAGTGAATCCCAACGGCCACCTAGGCTCGGACATCCAACCTCTACTTCAGTCCCAAGCCTTGACCACACACGTGAGGAGCACATGCACTGAGGAAAAATTACAGAACACCCCCCTCAATTCTCATTATTTACGCACAGATCCTCGTCTGGAAGGAGGCACGTGCGAAGCACGTAAGAGGGGGATAATTGCATCCGACCCCTATAAGAGTCCAGATATTACAGAAAGGACCCCGCTAACCATGTCACGTGTCCCACACGCGGTTATTTAGACAAATTGCACAAAAGCCCTTCCATGTTTCAGTAATTATAGATAAGTCCTTCAGGGACCCATTTGAAGGAGAAATAATTATTTTTTTACATTTTAGTCCTTGTAATCTCATTTCATCATATCTTTTTCATCTGAACTTTGATTTTAGTGCATAATATGTCATTTTCATGCATGTTGAACACTCTTTCATATATTTTGTGGATAGATCTGAGGCCGTCTATTAATAATTATTATTTGATTATCTCTGTTGACTTATGTAGGCTGAATATTGACTTATTATGTTGTATTTCATTGAGAAATTAATGGTCCCTTTTTCAGGGATTCGGTTGAGGATTTTAATTTGAATCAATCCTAATCTGATGAATATAAATAATTAATTGAGGATTTAATTTTTACAGTGGCTAAGATTAGATTTATTCCTTTGAAATCTTTGATCACTCTTTAAGGATTGAATCATAGGGACTATCAATGATCTATTTCGTAAGGGCCAATTGATTGATTAGTCTTATAGCCTACAGTCGAAATTTTATTTTGATAAATATTCCCCTTGATTATGTTTTTGTGATATGTGCATTCATCTTGAGGATATTTACTATTGTTATTGGGATAACAAATTCTAATCGCAGATCCTGAAGCTTCACTTATGTTTACTTTATTCACATTACATCCGCATCATTGCATCACATTTATTTTCATTTATTTTCCATTTTATTTCCGACACATAAATTAGCTTAGCAATTTAATTAATTATTTAACTTAATTTAAGACCACACAATTAAAAATCGTCGTTCCATGTGTTCAATCTTGGTAGACTTGCCAAGAAAAATTCTCCACAACATTCAAAGATTGTGGTTTTTATTGAAATGTTTTCCGCCTCCTATGCTATAATTATCAGTTATTAAAGAGGCAGAAATCCGTGTTCATCAAATGGCGCCGTTGCTGGAAAATATCGTATTTTTTGGGTTTTAAAATAATTTTTGTAATTGATTTTTGTGATAATAATTTCTTTATCATTTTTTTCATTTTGCATTTTATTTTCTGCATTTCATTTTTTTGCCTCTCACTTCTCTATTAGCAGATAAATTACTCGAAGCAATGTCTTGGATAAAATTCAAGGGGTATGCGAAGAAGTTTGAATTTTTATTTTTATGAGAGAGAGAGAGAGAGCTTAGTTTATATTTAATTTTCTGCATTATTCACATGGTCCTTCTCTCTTTGAACCCTATTAATTTGTAATAATTCGGACTGGATTCTCTTTGGTGTGGCATAGATCTAGGAGCACATGCTCTTGATTAGAATTATTTTTTCTTGTGCTCGTAAATTTAGGACACATATTTTTCACTAACTATATGCACTGATAGATCGTTCGACTTAGCCAAAAAATTTAATCAATTATTTCCCTCTAATAGAACTATCTGCTTAGGGCGATTTCATTGTGCATATCATTTAGTGTACATCTCGTTTGAAGAACGCAAGAAATCATTGTAAGTCTTCTTCTTAAGCATGCATCATTGATTCACGCTTGCATTGGATTTTTGGATTCTCCATCCTCAGTTTTATAACTTTGGAATAAATGGAATTGGGACTGGTCGTTAGGCGTGAATTTCTATGCTCATCTAAAACTTCAGTGATCACCTTGATATAAAATCGGGACTGCTAATCAAGGTGACTGTAAATAAAATTGATATAAAATTATCACGTGTGTCTGGTGGAGAGAAACCCACTCATTGTTTATAAGGAGCAGATCACACATTTAGTGTAGAGCCAAAAGTCCGAAATGTTCATTTAGACTACTATTTTTAGAAACAACTAGCTACTTCTCAGTGAGGGTTGTGAGTAGCCATTTACAGTCTGACTCCCTTAACAGAGTGGGTGGTTTAGAGGACATCGTAAGAGACTCCGTCCTCAAACACAGGTAGCCGTTTAATGGTCCGTACTTACACCCATATTGGCAGAAAGTGGATGCAATTAGTTGTATGAACTCATGACAATCTTTGTGAAATATTTCGGTACCTAATAGCTCCCCTTAAATTTTCAAGATTGCTTTGTTATTAAATAAAAAAAATGAAATGATAAGTGGTCACAAGTGTCGAGTGGATGAATCAACTAGTTTATTTTGTTGTTTTGTCTTGTGTCTGTTTTGCTCCATGTTTGGATCATCATCTTTTTCTTTTTCACCATGTATTCTCGATCCACCTCGTATATGAATCCTGAAGTCAAAATTTCGACCGACTTCACGACCTCACATGACTTCGCCGATTCTTCATACTTCTCACCTCCTACATGTTCTGACCCACCCAATACCCTCCCATACCAGTCTAGCACACCCTCTACCCAAAAAGTTTGCTAGCCAACATGACATATACCTTGAGCAAACTACTACTGAGAATGCTGATCGGACGTACTGCATGGTCAAGATTACATCTATACACCTTTGACCCGAAGACCTCCTGATGACGACCAAATAGAGAGTCATGCACCTTACATTCACCCTAATTGGATCGAATCTCATAGACCCTCTTGCTATACACTCAATGAACCCTCGTACACAGAGAATGGGATTCAGGATCCAACTCCACCTTCCCACTGTCGATGGATACCTGGTTTTGAGGCTCAGACTATCGTGAACCAATACTCTACTAAAAATGCTTTCCTATGTCTAGGCATGTTGAGTATGCAACCTTAATCTCTCGGCAAAATCATTCCAACCAGTCCAGTAGTCTTCCCAAGCAATCACTGGAGGATGAATACTTGCAAATCAAAAGAAATGTGGAAGAGTTGAGGAATGAATTCATAAAAGCGATGGAGGCAGAAAAAATAGAACGTGCTAAACTTGGTATCGAGGTTTATTTGAGTGGAGATGATCTCGAGGACATAAATGATACTAAGGCACCAACATCTCCTGTATAGCTGGAGACACCACCACCACTGACCTCTGTCCCCCTATTAACCATATCATAGATATACCAAAAATTGAAAAAAATATAAAATCCAAAAAATTGGAAAATTCTGAAATGGAAGAATTTTACAAAGAGTCTGATCTTAGAGCTTCCATTAATCAAGGCCATAGAATATGTGCCCGATCTTAAGCGATTTGTGAAAACTGGACTAAACCCTAAAAAGACGAGTAAGAAACGATCAAGGATTGAATATCATGACAGATCCATGGCCAGCTCTTTGACGATGAATCATAAAATCAAAAGCCGTAAAGTCAAGCGGTTGACTCGGATCACATGTGAAATTGAGGATACCTTATTTATTCATGTTCGGTTAGACGACGATTCTACATTAAACATCCTCCCCAAGTCGGTCTTTGACCGACTCAAACTCGGGCAACTCAAAAAGACTAGGGTGATCGTTCAATTGCCTGATCGATCTACCAAAAGACCACGGGGGATTGTTTCGGTCGTCGTAAATTTCTGAGGCGACAAGCACAAAGTGGACTTTAATGTCCTTAATATTGAGAACATAGGAACGTTATCTGAGTCTCCTATCATTTTAGGAAAGTCGTTCTTAGCCTCTGCTAAGGCAATTATCGATTGTGAAACTCGTGAAATCAAGTTCCTGGACTCTGACCATAGCGCACAAAGCCTCAATGACACAACTTACTCTGAGGAAACACGACTTAAAACTAACCGTCGTGATTAGGAAACAAACACTTCGCATAATCACACATCTCCTTATGAAACACAGACACAAATCCTAGGAGAGACACCTGAGAAATCAATTGTTGAGTTGTATTTGGATTCTCACCACCCTAACAGTGTTCATAGGAGGAACCTCGATTTTGGAGCTTATAAAGAATTGGACCATATTTTTGAGGATCATCACGATTATTTAAGTGGTCCAATCTTTGAGTCGATTGTAATTCACGAGATACATGAACCATACAAGGAACTGACTCAGGAAAACCCCGATGTCACCAAAACTCATGATTATCACGAGGTGACATCAACATACCCAGCCAGCATTCACAAAGCCACTAGGAACACACTCCCTCACCGGAAGCAGCGTATGACCCTACAAGAATTGGCCGACTTTTACGGGGATTCATCTAATGAGGAACTCATAAATGCCACACCAATTACTCAAGAAAGGGAGATGAAGAATGTCCAACTTCCTCCCAATACTTCTCAAGGAAACAAATTGACCAAGAAAGTCACTTTTGACCTTAGACACCGGGTGATTTCTGAAGAGTCCTCGTCCGGTCCTGAAGTGGTTCATCGGGTAAGTGCAATAAGTACAACTCTGATCCAAGGGCACTTACCTTTTGTTGACAATAGTTGGAGATCCTCGATGTATGACTACTATTCCTCCGAGGATGACTCTAACGATGGTCGGTCCTCTCCATCTTCACCGCCCTCCACATCTCTATACTATCTCCTGCCACACTCCCGTAAGAAGGTTTGTCGCAAACCTCCTTGACCATGTACATCCATAAATCTACTCGGTTTCCCATTTGTAATTATCCGATCATACTTAGGCTGATCTGAGCCTAGGTATAGGGGGGTTGGTACCATTGTGTATACTTCGCTTCTATCCTTTTCTCCTCATCCTCGACTGCCTCATTTCATGCTTTTATGCTATGCTTAGTCCCTCAAAAGTCTAAGTATAGGGGGGAATGTCGACTTCTTTTTCTTTTTAGCTCAACTATACTTAGTAGGAGCTATGTCTAAATTTCACTTTGTGCCATGAGGACATAGCACAAACTAAGTACAAGGGGGTGTTTGTATATATTCTACATACTTTATCCATAGATCGCACTTTAATGGTTTTCATCTAACGTCGGGGATGGGTACAAGTAGTGTATATTATGTATATTATACTAAATACTTTCTGTAAATAACACATGATTTAAAAAAACTCTTTTGCATTAAAAATTACACTCATGGTCTTACATTTCATCAAGCATCTCATGCATTCCTTGGTATATTCCTGACACATTCACTATCACTCAAGGCTTGAGGATTTAAAGACACTTGATTCTGAGATCTTGAGAGTCCGAGTTAACTAGCCTTAATCATTAGGGTTTTTGAACTTAATAATGAACTTAATAATTCACACTTCCCTTGTTTGAAAGATTTGAGCGCTATATTACACTCTTCATCTCGACATTCTAAAAGAATATGATCAGCACACCACATACACAACTGCATGATTGATGAGATGAGTTGAGTTATCACCTGAGGAACTATGACTAGAGATTTGAGTTTAGACCCGATCTAATGATGCTCGAGGATGGGATAAAGTTAATGAAGGCTTAAAGAAACCTAAGTGTCGGCAAAATCCTATCCAGTATGTGAACAAGTTTACGTTCTATCTCTTTGATATTTACCTATGTTCCAGGGTGTGATGAAACCAAATAATTGTTGATCAATGTGAGCCATCTTTTGGTAAAAGCAGTGGAGATAGCCAAAAATAAAAGAAAAGAAAAGAAAGAAATTATCAAATAAAAACTCTATCATTACGGTCAAATTCAAAAGAGCTTCCACCTTATGGCGAGCGCTCTTAAAATATTTTCAAAGTGTCCACTTGGACCAAATGCTTTTAGCACCAAGGAGTCGGGCTAGCACCATAAAAGGGCTCTGCATCGTATAGTGATACAAGTCAAGGTGTTGAAGGTATCTTATATACTCAAAAGAGATACACTACGGTGTACTCCCAGAAAAACAAGTGCAGACGACTCCGAATTCTCTTGATGGACACATTGATCAACTAAAAAAATACATGTATTGAGTAATAAGGCACTCGAGAGGCCCCTTGTTCCAATATGAGGGAGAGAAAAATAGACACAATCCTATGCCCTGCATCATCTGGTCGTCCATCTACACTTTCAAGTCTGACAAACTAATGAGACAGCTAATTAAAGCAAGAACTACTTATTCCCTAGTGTTGAGAATTAGGTCTAGAGAAGAGTCTCCTGGACTGGAACTTTGGGTGACTTCTCGACTCGACTCTCATGAATGCAGTACACTAAAAGTCATATCCTTATATTATGCGTACAAATCGAGAGTCTGATAAATAGAGAAGTTGGATTCCTTTCGATTAAAGCATGGTTGAGCCTAGAATTTTAGGATCACCCAAATTAAGGGTCCTCAATGAATTGAGCTTTGAAAAATCACATGCACAATCATGGATTTATCCAACTAAGTCATTCATTCATTGATGCTCGGGGACGAGCGTGGTTTAAGTATAGGGGTACGATGAATCTTGTATTCATCATGCTATAATTGGTCAATTAAGATTTGTCCCCTGAAATCCATATGCATTTAATAATTAATAGAGCATCATTATCATTCATATATGTGTAAATAATCTTAGCATTTCATCATGCATAATTGCATAAATTTAGGAACCAAAATGCATGTGTAAATTGGCATAAAATGCCGCTAAATTCCCTTATTTTTAGTTCGTTCATCCCAACTCTGATTGACCCCAAACCACCTTCATTATGTAGATATTATTAACAAGAATAAATAAAAAATATTAAAAAAATACTAACTCAAATAAGTGTCAAATAAACCCCATATCAAATTTCACATCCAAATGGACTAAAATGCACACATCTCCTCATACAGTGTTTGATTTTGGTCTACTCACTTTTAAAGTACTCTGTTTTCAAATACCTTCTAAACAAGACCAATTTCATAAAATTCAGAGCTCATATGTGAAAGTTTGATTTTGAACCTCTTTTGCGTATTTTATCTTTTTGCTATTTGACCTGAGTTTTAATGTACATAATTAACCCTTTTAATTTTATTTATTTTTCATTTGTGTTCTTTAATAAAAGTTTTATTAAATGGCATACAAATCCAGATCTATATCAAGATTGAAATCAAAGAAACCGACTGTGTCCAAGTGTCCGTTGTGAGTCTGTACAAAATTCTCGTATTTCGTACTTCTATTTTATTTCCCTATTTTCTTATTTATTAAAATTAAAAAATAGATTAGTGTGTAAATAATTCCCCTGTATTTTATCATATTTTTTCTATAATTTCTATCCTCCTTTAAAACCACCAAAAATTTGTAAAACTCCAAAAAATCGGTTTTCTATACACTGGGAGACCAGCGAAAATACCACTTTGCACAGATTACTCTTTTGCTCCCGAGTACTTCATTAAAGTTGTAGGTCTTGTTGAGTCTAACAACTTTCGTGAAGAAATTTTTTCGATCCGAGGTCTCCTTCTGTTTCTCTTTCTTTTTTCTTTCTCTTTTAATTTTGATTTTTTGGGGGGGTGTCACGTGGCAGCCCTAGGCGTGCCACCCGGCACCCCCACTCCCTCTCCTCTCTCCTCCCCGAGTCATGTGCCCAGCATGTGACCCCTTCCTTCTCCCCTTTCAGCCGCTCTTCCACCTTGTGATGCCTCCACCCGCTCCTCCATTTAACGCCACCATCATTCCACCGTTCTCCGGCCGTTACGAGGCTTGCCCGCATAACCTTCGCCGCCCCCTCCCCTTTAAAACCCCTTCGACGACCACTTTCACAACCATCAGCCTATCTTCAAGCTTCTATCTTGAAAAGAGATAAAGAGAGAGACAATGACTTGGGCCGGTGACAACATCCCAACGCTGCAACTCCGTCTTCTCCGACGAGATCCAGGAGGCCTCCTCCTGCCGTGGTCGCACCCCCGCCGCTACTCAAGCCTCCTCGTACGCCGACGAGTCGAGGTGACAATGAAGCTCATCGAGCTCGAACCACCTCCGACGTCACCTCCTAGCGATAGCTACCAATTGCCTCGAGCACACCAACCGCCACCGCCCTGCTCCAGCTGCTCGGCCGTGTGTTGGACAAGCCCTCACCGCCGCACTTCGGCCATCGACACTCCCCACCGCCTCGCGTCTTCGCCTCCGCCACTGCCCAGGTCTCAGCTCGTCGGAGCCCCCGTTCTCCCGCTGCCCGATCACCACCGTTGGATCATGGCATTAGCCCATGATCCAACGGCTCCATTCGCTCCACGTAGCAGCCCCGAGCCTCGATCCCAGCCTCGAGGCTCGGGTAACCTAAGCGAACCCTAGCCGCCACCTAGGCTCGGATCCCAACCTCTGCTTCAGTCCTGATCCTCGACCGCATACGTGAGGAGCACGTGCATTGAGGCAAAATTGCAGAACATCCCCCTCAATTTTTGTTATTTACGCACATGCCCTCGTCTACAAGGAGATACGTGCGACGCACGCGAGAGTGGGGAGAATTGCATCCGATCCCTGCAATAGTCCATATATTACAGAAAGGAACCCTCCAGCATGTCACATGTCCCACACGTGGTTATTTGGTCAAATTGCACAAAAGCCCTTCCGAGTTTCAAATTACAAATAAGTCCTCCAATGACCCATTTAAAGGAGAAATAATTATTTTTATTTACATTTTAGTCCCTATAATCTCATTTAATCATATCTTTTTGATCTGAACTCTGATTTCAAGGCATAATATGTCGTTTTGAAGCTTGTTGAACACTCTTTCATATATTTTGTGGATAGATACGAGATTCTCTATTAATAATTATTATTTAATGATCTTTGTTGACTTATGTAGGCTGAATATTGACTTATTGTGTCGTATTTCATTGCGAAATTAATGTTCTCTTTTCTAGGGTTTCGGCTATGGATTTTAATTTGAATCAATCCTAATCTGATGATTGTTAATCATTAATTGAGGATTTAATAGATTTATTCCTTTGAAATTTTTGATCTCTCTTTGAGGATTGCATCATAAGGACTATCAATGATCTAATTCGTAGAAGCGAATTGATTGATTGATCTTATAGCATGCAGTCGGGATTTATTTTGATAAATATTTCCCTTTGTTATGTTCTTGTGATCTATGCATTCGTCTTGAGGATTTTGATTATTATTATTGGGATAAAAAATTCTAGTCACAGATCATGAAGCTTCACTTCTGTTTACTTTATTCACGTCGCATCTGCATCATTGCTTCACATTTCTTTTCGTTTATTTTCCACTTTATTTTTGACACAGAAATTAACTTAGCAATTTAATTAATTATTTAACTTAAGATCATGCAACTAAAAATCACCGTTCCCTGTGTTCGACCTTGGTAGACTTGCCAAGAAAAATTCTCCACAACATTCAAAGGTTGTGGTTTTTGTTGAAACATTTTTCGCCTCCTATACTACAATTATCAGTTATTAAAGAGGCAGAAAACCACATCATATTGGCATTTCTACCTACGTCACGTTGCTAGTAACTTCAATGTTATGAAGTATCATGTAATGAGAAGCTTGGAATGAGGGATGGTAAGGCTTATTTATAGAGAAAGTGGATTGTTTACATGGACAAGTTGATGGAGATGGATGATGATGCATTGTATTGGTTTGATACGCACAACTGCCCAAAGATCAATGGACTTTGGCTTTCAATGATGGCCACCATTTCAGTAACATGACATATAACTTCTCCAAAAGTTATAGCGTGGTATTAAAAGATGTAAGATCTCTCCCAGTTGCGATAATGGTATGGAAGACATCTACAACTGCATTCAATATTTCCACAAACGTCATGAGGAGACAATGTCTCATTTGTCTCGTGGTGATCGATTCACCAAATAAGGGGTTGGCTTGTTAAAGAGGTGGATGGATAGGAGCAATAGTCGCCAATCACTCGAATCAAGGGGCCCATTTACATTTATATGAGGTGATCACTAGGTAATGGATGACATGGTTGGCCTAAGGGATCGAAGGAAACATTTAGTTCTAATCAGTGAATTATTTTATGCTTGTCTGGAGTGGCAAGTTAACAGAATCTCGTGCCGCCATGCATGCGTTGTTTGGGCACATTTATATTGATGTGGACGAATACACATTTTCGTGGTACACAAGGTCGTGCCAAATTCATATGTACGAATGTGTCTTCTACCCAATTGGTGATAGGGAAACATTGCTAAATTTTACAACAAAGAAAATAATTCCAGAAACAACAAGAATACGATACAATGACATACCCAAATCAAAGCAGATTCATAATGAGATGGATATTCAGAGGATCCCGTCCGAAAGTAGTGTGGAACTTATCGTCAACTTGGTCATAATTGTCAACATAATAGTCATTTTGTTATTTGATGCATTTCCTTTCACGAATGCACATTAAGTGGTGAGATGGTTGCGATGTCAACGCAAAGAGGGTAAATTGCACCATCCCACATTGACGAGCGGATTGTGGCCCATGTATATACTACGATGTTTTTTGGAGTGATTCATCTGGACTTCATATCACTTGATTGGCACTTGATCACTGCATTGGTGGAGAGATGGTGCTCGGAGGCCCTTACTTTTCACACACGTCGTGGGGAGATGGTCACTTTGCAGGACGTGGCTTATATATTTGGACTGAAGATCGATGGGAAACCTATGATTATACATCGTCCCCTAGCTGATCGGGACTTTGTGAGAGGCTTCTCGGAGTGAGTCATGAGAAGTCCAACATCGATGGCACACGTATCCGCACAACGAGGCTTGTAGAGCACTTCTCCATACTCCCATATGATGCCGACGAGGAGACAATTCTACATCACACTCGTGCATACGTACTGCAACTTTTAGGAGGGGTTGTCTTTCCAAACAAGCCAGGGGACGAGGTATCCCTCATTTACCTTCCCTTGGTCGAAGACATGGAGGTATGCAGACATTTTACCCGGGGGACTAGTTGCCTAGCTTTCATTACAGGCAGTTGTATATCGCATCCAAAGTAGAAGCAATTGTGATTTTTGGCCCTCTTGTCCTACTACGGCTGTGGGCATGCAAACATTTTCCCCACATAGCATCCACTGTGCATTGGAGGCCTGGTTGATAGGGAAACCCCTTAGGATGCCGTTAGCTGGCAGATTTCGAGGTCAACACCGAGCCCACACATGTCGTACGACTGTATTGATACTCATTTGATCTTTAGACAACCTCACATGTATACAACTAAATCTAGCATGTTATTATATTACGAGTAGGTATACCTGGTTTTAATATAATTATGTTCACTTAGGTTGTTTGGATGCCTTACACGTCGGATGTGATCCAGATGCTTCATATATATTGCTTAGAAGCGTAAGATATGCATATTGCAAGAGTACCACTTATCCATTTCTGTTTAGTCGGGTTATATACTCCAGATTGTGTCCTACGACGGTTTAGAGTAGTGCAGGGGATCCCAGGTCCGTGCAACACATGCACAAAGCTCCACTCGATAGATCTTCGAGGAAAGATCAATATTGATTAGATCCAATTCCATGCCAACTCTTTAAAGATGTTGGGGAACATGCGGGAATATATCATGGAGACGGACCCTGTAGTGCCAAAAGGAGATGTGGTTACAAACGACTACATGAATTGGTACAACCGCATCACCCGACGGTTCATTGGTAGACATGGGTGCATTATGTACTTTGTTGTAAGTAACACTTAAAATATCATTGCATTTTCAACACATTAAGAATATGACTCAAGTCTTTCTCCTTTTTAGGTATCAAGGTTTAGGGAGATCCATCCGGTGAGGGGTGACCCAGATCGTATGGCCTTTTTGACGATTGATTCTGAGCGTCGACTAGTAGATGCCATCGAGCGACAGTTTAAAGATGACCCAGATGATGATGAGGAGACCAGAGGAAATGAAGAAGGGGAGTCTACAAAACGAGCTCCTATTGATCGGGGTTGAGTATGTGATGGTGCAAGACTTGGAGGAGGACAACGATGGCATGGGCAAGCATCTGATCACGATGATTTTTAGACTTCTTTTTTGGTTCATTGCACCCCTGGTAGCACGTCCATACCAGCAGCCTGAGGAGCGGGGTCCTACTATCGTCGGTCCTTTGCGTTGCTCCCCACTCTCGTCACTTCATATGAACGTCGTTGAAGTTATCATCATATTTAGGATTGCAGAGATTGACCAAGCTAGTTAGATCTTGCCCGCAACCCAACTACAACCCAAGGCGCTTTCGCAAGAACCCGAAGAAAGGCCGGCAAGGCTTAATTTCTTTCATAGAAGGAAGCGTGTGTGATGTACTTGTCTTTATATAGTTCTATGCATCTCATTGTATATTAAATGAACAATTTCTTGTTATATCATGAGTCTATGTAGTTCTATGTATCTAGACCGAATCGTGGAGTAACAATTTTATTTACGAGACTTCTGCAATCAATTTTCGTGTGTGCTATTATCATTACTCAAGATAGAAACTCCATAAAATATAGGATGCGAGTTGAAATCATCCTAATCGATACAACATGTATAAATTGATAGAAGCTCAATTGGAACTGGTGTAACTCACTGAAAGGAGAGCTGCCTGGTTAAACTGAGAGCAGCCAAAGACATAGCATCAACCCACGCAGGGCGGAACCAAGTGTATCCATGGGGGGCCCATGGCCCCACCTTAATTTTTTAAATGGCCATTATATATATATATAGAGTTGATGGTCCCCCCTGTCTATTCATATTCCAAACGTTAATATTTGGTGGTGCTATAAATGCAAATGTAGGAAAGGTAAAGTCCTCCTCCAGGCCTCTTCATATTCTATCTCATCCAAGTTTTGTACTATATAGGCTATAGTGGAGAGTGTGGAGAGGACCACCTACCGATCCTACTTCCTAGTACCCTGACGGACTTGGTGCTTGGTGGACTTTGGCACATCTGCACAACCACAACAACACAAGCAACACACCAACATACAAAGTACAATGTTCTCTCTCAAGGAGTGTAGGTACGAAGGTACTCCCTTGCTAACTTTATAGAGTTATGGATCTTTGATAATATGATATGATAATATAGATGTGTACTTGCTTTCCTGTATAGACCATAGACTATAGTATTTTATTTTTTCCTTGTCTTTATATGTGTCATTCTTGTCCAATGTTATTATATAAATAATAAAGTATTTGATGTGGGGTGGTTACTTGCTCTATGGAGTGAAATGGAGATATCATGTAGTATGCACACATCCGTGATCCATACTCCATAGCAATAAGTAGGGTGCACAGTGCACTATTGTAGAGTTGTACAACAGTACAAGTACTAATGTACTATTGTACTATAGACTATAGTACTAGGATGATGGTTGGGACCAATGGATCATAGATTTATTATATGCTAGACAACGTTTTTTTATCATTTATATTAAATACTTGTTTATTTTTATTAACAAGAACTAATCCAAATAGTAGTTTAAACATAAAATACTTTTTATGTCTAGAGATGTGTGTTGTGTGTCACTGGGTCAAGAGACTTGAGGTTCTGATTTTCCTAATACTATCAATTTCAAATTTTGTTAATACATATAGATTATATATATTATATTAACATATTAAATGAGTTTAAAATTTTTATGTGATAATATACATATATACTAATCAAATATATTTTTTATGTAGGAAGTATAATATTTACATTTGAAACAATGGCACCAAAAAGATCTACTATAGATGCAATTTTTAAGAAGCAAGATCCTACATTAGAGGCCTCTTCTGCTACTACTGTTGACTTGAAAATAACTACATAGGATTGTTCTACTCCATCTCATAAGTATTTAAAGATTGAGGACAATAGAGTGGACATCAATCTCCTCGAACGTGATCCCGGTTTACGACCGCAGATTTGGGAGTATCCTGTTAATCAACTTGATGAAATTCGACGTGCTTATATAAATTTTGGTCCTTTACAGCCTATTCTTCATGAGTACCCACTTTCAGGATCTGAGAAACATCGACGTCGTTTTCAGCCATCTTGGTACAAACTGTTCCCATCGTGGTTAGAATACTCCCCTATAAAGGATGCAATATTTTGTCTGCCTTGTTACCTTTTTAATACCAAAGCATACACTCGCTTTGGATCATCGGCCTTTACAGCTGGTGGATTTTCTAAATGGAAACAGGTGAACAATGGTAAAAAGTGTGCTTTACTAGCTTATATTGGTAGAGATCCAAATTCATCACACAATTGTTATGTGCAATCTTGTCGAGACTTGATGATTCGTTCTCAACATATTGATTCAGCATTTCATAAGCAAGGCAATCATCAAATTGCAAATACGACTAAAGCCTACAATTAACTCTATTAAATGGCTTGCTTTCCAAGCATGTCCATTTCGAGGTCATGATGAGCATCTGGATTCGAAAAACCGGGGAAATTTTATTGAATTAGTCAAAATGTTGGCTTTCTATAATGATGATGTTGTTGTAGTGGTTTTAGAAAATGCACCTGGAAATGCTAAATATACTTCACCAAAAATTCAAAAAGAAATCCTGAATATTTTGTCAAATAGAGTGCGGAATTGAATAAGAGAAGAAATTGGCAGTGGAAAGTTCTGTTTGATTGTTGACGAAGCTCGAGACGAATCCAAAAAAGAACAAATGGCAATTATTTTACGGTTCGTTGATAATAATGGCTTTATTTGGGAGCGATTTTTTGACATCATTCATGTTCCCAATACTTCAGCTTGCACTTTAAAGAAAGAAATATCATGTCTTCTCGCACGTTATAATGTCAATGTTAAAGATATTCGAGGTCAAGGATATGATGGTGCTAGTAATATACGAGGAGAGTGGAATGGCCTTCAAGCTTTATTTCTAAAAGAGTGCCAATTTGCATATTATGTCCATTGCTTAGCACAACGGCTACAGTTGGCATTGGTTACTGCATGCAGAGAGGTGATCCCTGTTTATCATTTCTTTTCAAAATTATCTTCTATTATAAATATTGTTACCGCTTCTTGTAAGCGCAATGATGAACTTCATGCTGCCCATGTTTCTCAATTAGAGCAATTATTTGTATCTAATGAAATTCAAACTGGTAAAGGGCTCAATCAAATGCAGACACTGCAAAGAGCCGATGATATAAGATGGGGTTCACATTTTATCATCTATTACTAGTTTGATCAATCTATTTGGTCCAACTTGTGAGGTTCTTAAGAGTGTCATTAATGATGGATCCACATATGCTCAAAGAGGCGATGCTGATGCAACTTTTGATGCAATGACGTCATTTGAATTTGTTCTAATTATGCATATCATGAAAGAGATTCTATCTATTACCCATGATCTTCGTCAAGCTCTGCAACGAAAATCTCAAGATATTGTAAATGCAATGAATTTGGTTCGTTTGACAAAAGAACTTATTCAAAAGCTCCGAGAACATGGGTGGGGTTCCTTAATGGGATGTATGACTTCTTTTTGTGAAAAGTACAATATCATTATTCCAGATATGAATTCAATATATAGTGCAGGAAGAGGTCGAGCTCGACATTAACAAGATCATGTTACAATGGAGCATCATTATAGAGTTGACATTTTAATTGCTTCAATTGACTCACAGCTTTATGGGCTAAATAATCGATTTGATACAAATATTATGGAGCTTTTGATTCTTACTTCTGCATTGGGTCTGAAGGATAATTACAAGGCCTTTGATGTTGAAAAAGTGTATGCACTCATGAAGCAATTTTATCCATATGATTTCTCTGAGCAAGATAAGTTACATATTAGATACGGAGCAGAAAGATTCCGCCTCGATGTTGCTCAACATATTCAACTAAAAAATGCAGCATCATTTCCGAGCTTTGTCACTTGCTAGCAGAGACTGGATTATCAAGAATGTATCCTTTTATTGATAGGTTAATCTGGCTTATATTAACTCTTCCTGTATCGACTGCAACTACAGAACGAGCATTTTCAGCAATGAAAATTGTTAAAACCAGACTTCGAACTAAGATGGATGATGAATTTCTTGCTGATTGTATGATCATTTATATTGAGAAGGACATAGCACAAACATTCAGCACCGATCTATTGATAAATGATTTTGATGCTATGAAGGAACGAAGAGCTCATCTTATATGAACTTTTGAGGTACTTTATAAACATGTTTCACTTCATTTTATTTTCATAATCTCAACTATATTTTTTTATAAGCGTGTAGTTCTCAAAAACACTAAAATGATAGAATATGAGCTACTTTTTTACGACACTTATTGTGGCCCCTCCTTAGTTCAATTTCTGGTTCGCCGCTGAACCCACGACTTTCTTGTCCAGGAGCCGTGACTTCAACCCGCATCTCCTCTAACAAAGAAGCCGTGAGTTATCGAGCTAAAGTTCCAGCTTCTTCGTCGCACTTAACAAAATGTATATTCTCGTGGAGATGAGTGGAATAACTTTCCATGAGAACCGCCCGTCACAAACACTATCCTCTTTACAAATATTTCTTAAATACCCGTATAAAACTATCTTAAATAAAAAAATCATTCCATATTATACAATATCATCGGAAAACTGATTTCGCGTAGGCCGGCGCGACCCACAGGCAGAAGAGAAACGAGGCATGCACATTTCCTCCGCCATGGCCGCCGCCACTCCGCCTGTGTATCGTATGCATCGCCCTTCTTGGGCTTCGGCTTCTTTCAATCTCTGTTCACGGCCCATCAAATTTGGCTCTGCTCCTGCCGCCGGCGTTTCCTTGGCGTCTTTCATGACGAGGAGGCAGGCCTCGTTTCCGCGCCGCCGCCGAAGCTACTCCTCTGTCGTCCGGGCCAAGGCCAATGAGGACACGGACTACTACGCCACACTGGGTATCAGCAGGGACGCGTCTCCACAGATGATCAAGGCCGCGTATAGAAGCCTCGCCCGCAAGGTAAATGGTATACGCTTCAGTATTTTGGTTAATTTATCGCCCCCTTGTTTTTCCCACTTCTTTAAATTTAGGTTAATTTACAAACCTGTTCTATCCTTTGCTGGACGGATATCTCCATGCATCGGCGTCAGCCGGATGCTTTTAACGGTCAGACGTCAGTTCGATATCCTTAAGTTTCAGTTAGTCATACCAGTGAAAATTGCTAGCATCTTCAATTTAGATCAAACAAAGTTGAAAACCTAAGTTGTGAATAAACCAAGCACTGTTAAATCCTAAATCAAGGCACCGGAAGAAACGGATGTGCACGGATTATTTCATGGGCATTCTATTATTTTCCCTTGCTGGAGCTTTAACTTTCGGAAGCTAATTTATGATTGTTCTTCTTTAGTATCATCCAGATATGAATAAAAATCCTGGAGCTGAAGAAAAGTTCAAGGAGATTAGCACTGCATATGAGGTTATCATTCCCACCACTTCTCATTTGAAGCCTTCTCTTGCTTGGATTATTCTAAAAATTTCCATTTTTCTTGTTGGATCTAATACTTGTTTCCTTGATTCGTTTTTATCTTTGAACAATTTTGATGAAACTAAATTAGAATTATATGAATTTTAAAGGTAACCAAGTCCATGTTATGAGAAAGGTATGTATCATCTGATAATAACACGATACTGTGGTCAAAGGACAGGGAAATGCCTATAATTTGTTGAGGGATGTTTATACGTATACTACGAGAAACAAGGTGATTACATGTTATATATTTTTATTTACATCATGACCCTTGGAAAGTTGCTCCATCTTACCCGTATGTCCCTGCCATTTAGTGTGCTAGCACCTCCATCCTTGAGTTAATCTAACTATATTTAGACATCTTAAAAGTAATTCAACATGGAAATTCTCTCTCTCCCTCTCGCTCTCTCTATTCCCCCCTCTCCCCCTTCCTCTCTTAAATACAATTCTCTCATCAGAAGATATCGTCGAACGGGGGTGTTATGGTAACTTATGACGATTGAAAGGAGCTACATGGTGTTGGATTGACACGAGGGTCGAGATAGACACATGGTTCACTTTGAAGAGCTTGTGGGACATGGACCAGGGGTTGGGTTGAGGGGGGGGATTGTGTGAGGAAAGGGATGGAGTTTAAGGTGTGAGGGTGTAGGAAATAAAGCATGGGGCATGGCATGGTAAGAGCGGCTCGAGATAGAGCATGTGATGTGACATGGTGGTGATAAGGTGGATCCTCGATATATATCTTGGGATGTGACATGATAAGAGGGGTAGGGGGTTAGAGTCTTGGATGCTTGGGTCACGATGGGACGTGTGTGGTTGTTGGGAGATTTGAGTTTTAAACCCCTTTATGGTTATTCTTATCTTTTCTTTCTTTGGTGTTTCTTTGGTGTACTCCTAACTCCATGACTCCTATATAAAGAGCCATATGGCACCATATTCAATAAAAAATACCACTCTTTCTTCTAACTTGGCTTCAAAGCGGTCGATTCCCTCAAGGCTCCTAGCTTTGCCCACCAGGCCCCATTGTTAGCTATCCAAGCCCTACTGGTTGCCCAATCACGTTGTGCTGCCTTCATCCATGTTGCCTCCAATTGTATTAGCTACGACTACACCTTCATCCTTGCTAGCTCCTCTCGCTGCCTTTCTCAGTCTACGTCATTATTTGTTTGAATCACCGGTGATTTTGTGGTATGATCCAAATTAATCCTATCTATATCCACATATTATTAGCAATCACCTATTACACCTAGATGATGTTGAAAGATTCTGATGGGACATCTCGAGAACGTGATTGGAGGGAGTGATGTTACCCTCATTTGGCTCGAACCAACAATTGGAGGAGACCAATTATCCCAAATTATTATGGATGTTATTGATGATCGTGTGAGGGTATGATAAGGAACCATATTTTGTTTTACCAATGCTTGATGTAAAAACGAGAAAGAACTCCACGTGAGATAGAGAAAATGGTATGGTTTATTCATGGATCATGGTGAGAACCATCCTTGGAATCCGAGATGAACTTCTGTATTATGGGTTAATATATATATACACAATATTGTAGTTGCTCTTTTTAGCATTTGCATTTGTATAAATTTACTTTTTGTCTACCCTTTTCTAGATTATTTCAATGTATGTTGATAAACACTGTCGTACTTTCCTTTGGACGCTAGAGTATCATTCTATATAAGAGATCATATGTTCTCTTATTAATACACGAATTTATTTTCCTTTCCACATGGTATCAAAGTAACGATCCGAGACATGCGTTTTATACCTACTTGATAGCTCGCCAATCCACCTTCCATCTTAGCATCAAGTAGCATCAATGGTAGGCATCAACATGTGCACCACTAGCAGCACTGGCGATACCAACGAAAACCACAACGGTTCTGCTTAGCTCGTATTAGATTTGACATCATTTCAATGATTATGTTGATGCGAGATTGATCGAGTGGATTTAAGAGGCATTGTTCTCTTTCATCGAAGCGTATTGCCTATCCAAGTTCATTATTTCTCTATATCCATTTGAATGGGCATATTTTTGTTTTTTATTTTCTAGATCGATTTTTAGGGCTCTCATGCACCCAACAAGTTCAATATGGTTCTGTATGGGGATGGGTGGCTTCATATAAATCCCTCTTAATGCTTGAGTAGACCCCTTAAATCTTTTTCATCTCTTTTATTGATCACGATGGTGAGACTTATGCTCTTGTTTCCGTCTCCTTAATTGTGGTACAAGGGACAACTATCAAACTCAAAGGGGAAGATAACTATGTCACCCGGTCTCAAACCTTCGAGGCATTCATTAACGGTCAAAAGAAAATGCATGTTCTCACAAAAGAGCCACTCAAGGAAGCCGATAAGGTTAATTAGTTTTGGTTGCACGGCAACTATCAGGTGATAATTTGGTTTGTTAACAATCTAGACCAATCTATTGCGGCTAATCTTCTTTTCAATGGCAACTGATAAAATATGGGAGGAGTTATCTTAGACCTGTTCCTAACAGACAACCGAGTATCGTCTTGCTGACCTATATATGCATATGTGGTATGTTTCTCAAGAAGACCTATCCCTTATTAGGTAGTGTACCCATATCGTAATGCTTAATGACAAACTTGCTTCATGATGCTTGTTGTGACGATAGGTTAAGGAGCATGCTGAGTTGTATGCATACAAGTTTCTGGCATGACTACATACAAGTGACTGATGGGAGATTCTATGGAGAGAATGTGGAGTTTACCACTATATGGAGGTTTAACCTCATACATTATAGAAAACACGGAATAGATCAAATACTATTAAAAATAAGTGCTCCTCACATAAGCGACATAGAAAGGTAAAAGAAATGTTCTATCGCACTGCGAAACCACATAGATACGGAATAGATTTCCGCACCTTTCGCAAACCTCATGAGTAATAGATCATTACCTTTGATGCATGTATTCTCTAAGGTGAGATGCCTCCCGAATCAAGTCTGATCCGTGAAGGAATCACATGCGGGGGCAAGGATGAATTACACGAATCTTGCTTACGCAAAAGAGATGCTTCTCTTTTATTCTCTTCTCTACGTGTAGGGTGATCTCTACTTGATCACCGTTGTCTCCTATGGCAAGTCCTCGTCATATGATGTTGCCTTCTTCTCTATGAGCACGATGGCAAGAAGATGGCGGTCTTCTTCTTCTCTTGTGTATGGCCAGAGAGTAGAACAAGGGATGTCCATATGGAGGGGGAGAAGGGGACAACTAGGGTTTGAGGATGGGAGAGAGCCATCTCTCTTTTTCTAGGTTTCTTCTCTTGAGAAGAGAAGCGAGTATTGTGGAAAGAAAAAACGTTGGAAGAGAGAGCCCAACCCTTCTCTTTATACCAGAGGAGGATGACCACACAAGGAGGCTCTTTCTTCTCTTCTATTCCTTTTAGAGTTGGTGGAATTTATCTCCATTAATTATTTAATAGGAGGATCCATCAATATCTCTGGGAGGAAATATTATAGATTCTCTCCTAATATGAATGATATTCCTATTTTTCCAACGTAATAAATGTATACATATTCACATTTAATTAATAATGAACGTGAATACCATTCAAACTAACATTGATATATTTATGTTAAGCATATTCACATAATCACTAATATAAATACATGAGTCCCATCTCATAATTCCCAACATAAATATGGGAATCTTATTCTTAAGGATTCCAACATATGAGAATCATATTCTCAATGTTCTTAACACAATGTGAATCATATTCATATAATTTCTCAAATTAAATGTAGATCCTTTCCACATTTTCTATCAAATGTGGATCATATTCACATTATTATTCTACATTAAGTGAATCATATTCATATTAATTCCAACAAATGTGAATCATATTAATATTAATTATGCCCACATGTGTGTATCAAAATTTACATATTAATAATTCAACTCGTTGGAATTGTGAGTCCTAATCCTATTAGGAAATTTATGCTTCATTTGCCAATACTTGAAGATAATTTCAGATATATTGTATAGGTCACGTGCAATGACTTGATATTTAGATTAAATCTAATATCATGGTTTATACCACTTTGAGTTATCTTATTTAATCAGATATCAAACAAATTCTCCCGTTGACTATGAACCCTTTTAGATCAATTTATATCTTTGTGGATCTAAAATATGGTTTATAACTCGAGACTTAATGCAATTAATTTTCTTTTATTTGGACTCAAAGCGGAGTCACTAAAATCCATATGGTTCTATCGTTCCCTCGGAATGGAAAGCATCATGGTATTCAATCTATTATGTTCGCATCGACCTCGAGCATTCCAAATACTCATGCATAAAAGAATTTGAATAACCTGAAGTTAAATCCCATACTTGGTTGTCTCATTGCAGGGTTTATCAATAGATTTCTCAATTGATCATTCGGCAATAATATTAATCATATGCTTTCCACAAGATTATATTAACATTCTCGAGTGCGTATCCTATTTCCAAATAGGTTGACCATCGGTAGAATTCATATTGACAGTAATGTCTCATGAGTGAGCTCGTGTCTTCCGGTTTCGTAAGTATGAACCCGTCTGATTCTTTTGAAAAATTATACATCTCATATTTCCTTGTATTCATACCAGCTCGTTGATATATAGGCCTTGTTAGGCAATCGACCTATTGGTTTGTGAAATGTACATATTCATGGAAATGCGCGTGTATATATATCTGTCTCTGGTCAAAGGATGTGTGATTTTTCGTGACAATATATGATACAAGTCTTTAGTATCTCGATCTCGTCAAGTTAGCTCTTTAACTTGTATCATCTGACACGTCGAATCTCTACTATTATGCAAAAGACATGCACTAAAAGTGTCAGTCAGATATCGGACTTTATAGAAGATTATGTCTCTTTTCATACTAGAGATCCTTTTTGAATATCACTTGATGATGCCTGTGGTGTCTTTCATCTAACTTTTTAGACCTACAACCCTACATTAGCCTCAATAACTAAACTCTTTAGATTAACAACTGTATGATATCAAGATTATCATGGTGCATATCCCAATTTTGTGCGTAGGCACCTTATTAATGTAAAACTGATTATATTTCGTTCCCCAGACAATAGAATAATATAATTCGCAATAACATTTATTGCATAATGGCACACCGTGGGCTTACTTGTCCAACAACCCTTATCCTTGGCATCAAGCTCACTAACATTCTTTTTGTCACAGAATTCTCGTGAACCATTGGAGGAATAGTAGCGTCTGCCAAAATATGTGAAGATGCTGCCTCTTATTGTGAATCTAGTGAGACCAGTAAAACACCAACCATTGTGGCATTCTGACACGTCTTCTACTGTTCATGAGTCGCTTTGAGAGGCATAAAACTATGGAGCCTTTCAAACATTCCTCGTAGGGCCATGTAGTGTGCATGAAGGAGCCATCCGTTTGGCTTTATGGTAAAAAATATCATACCGAAGTTGTAGAATCTTCATCTCATTCTTTGCCTGTGAATAGATTGTGGCAAGAATATCCCACATTGCCTTTGCAGTGGCTGATGCAGAACATCGTTGGTTATGTCCTGTATTAATGTACCAGATAGCCATATCTGTGCATAGGCGTCGTCCACCTCCCAGGAGGCATGTGTCACTGTCTTCTCCACCGTCTCTTCATCGATAAGAATGTGCTTCTTACCCACATACTTCATAAGGCTCATGAACTGCATAGTCTATAACTCGTAATTTGACCCATCCATCTTGACTATCGACACTGGACCACAGAAGGTGCCTGTGGCGGGGATATCAACTTGCTTTCTGACATGTTGCTGGCTAGAGAAGACTAGGGTTGTAGACTAGAAAACTTCTGACTACACAGACATAAGGGGATTTGGTTGCATGTGTAGACTCAAACAACCCACCCCATCAACCAAGAGTGAACTTCAATGCGGATGTTGAATCCATTAATGGTGGCTCTGAGATCCCCGTGGAAAGCACACACACTAGGGTGCATTCCCGCGGTGGTGGGCATGCAATGTCTTACGCGCAGAGGCGGAGGCGGCGACGGCACACCCGAGGGAGAGAGGGGCGGCGATACACCCGAGGGAGAGGTGCGGCGGCGACATACCCGAGGGAAGGAGGGGCAACAACGCACCCGAGGGAGAGAGGACAACAACACACCCAAGAGAGAGGGGACGGCGGCGGTGCAACTGAGAGAGAGGGCGATGCGATGGGGTTAGGGTTTCTGGGTATGAGAGCTTCGGTCCAGGACCACTGCTCTGATACCATGTTGGGAAAAATGAGCAACTTGTTTATTCCAAGGAACCCTAGGCTCTCTTATATAGAGGAGAGATCTATGGGTAAATTACATAAGACAGACATAGGAAATGAAGTATAGAGAATAAGTATAAAACATAAATATATATCTCTACACCTCGATTAACATGAAACATGCAATTGTTTCCCTCTCTAGTAAATAAAGTGATTACGGAGCAATGACTCATGTTGCAATAGAGTTAGTATGGTTTCGATTTGTACTTTTAGATTTCCAAGTCACCCATACCGTAGTACCGCACACATGACCGACAACCCCATGTTTCATAAGCATACGAAGCATGTGGAATCGACTTTCGTTGCATATGTAATTTGATACAAAGTGGTTGCTGCAAACCCCTATTGTAGCTTCAAAAGATTAGATTGCTGATATGTTCATCAAGCCTCCTGTGAAGCATGGTCGATATATATATATATATATATATATATATATATATATGATCCAACTTTAACAACATGAGCATGGTTGATGTATATGCTCCAGCATAAGGGGGTGTTGAGAGATATGGGCTTTATACTCCCTTGGGGGTATTCTTGTCATTTCCTTCTTGGTGTTTCCATGGTGTAACTTTAACTCTAGGCCCTCCTAATATAAAGAGCCTAACGTGCTGTCTCTAATATCTAACTTATTCACTCTTTTAATTGTAAGGGAGGGTGGGAGCTCGAGGGCTTATTCTCTATTTTAATTGTAAGGGAGGGAGGGAGCTTGACTATTGGTTGATGAAAGGTTCAATGTGTGACAAGGTGTAGGGGCACAAGTTTTAAAGATGAAGGGGTGAAGGTGTATGAGGGTAGCTTGGAGATGTGTGGGGATTGAACAACCTGCCGCGAACACGAAGGTGCTATGGGGGGAGGGTTTCATGGAGGAATGAGTGTATCATACATAGAGGGTAGAGTTGGCGGTGTTGGATGCTTGGAGGCAAGGTTCGGAATCTCGATTTTGATTTTGTTTCAGTTACCCTGGAAACCGAAATTTTGGGAAAGTTCGATGATTCGGTGGAATTCTCAGAAATGGCTCAAAAAGCTATTTTTTCTTCAATTTATTCGTAAATTAAGATCACTCGAGTTATTAGAACAATAAATAACTTATAAATACACAATTATATCACACATATCGTTCATCTATACCCCTTATATCACACATATCAGTCACATCGTTGTTATTGTTGATTGTTGACTGATAAATATTGAAAATGGAGTTCATCTGAGTTCTTCAAGCAATAAATATACACTTAAAGGATTATAACACACGTATCAATCATCTATGACAATGACCTTTATATCATACATTATGATCATATCGAACATATCGTTGTTAGTAATAGTCTTACAATAAGTAAAAAACATGTATTCAAAAAAATAAATGGCAACATGCACATTAGTGATTAATGCAATAAAAGATGACCTGGTCATTAGTTTTATTTAGAACCAAGAGTTCCGTGGTGGATCTGTATTGCCCCCTTCCTTGCTGTCTCTCATAGTGCACCGCAGAATCAATGAACTCGCAATAGTTTTCCCATGTCATGTACGGGTACATGATCTTGTAAGCCATAAAATTCTGCATGTACTAATGGTCATCAATGCTTATGAGTATCCTGAGACGAGGATAAGCATCACTAGATCTGGTATCACGAGGGGCATGGCAAGGCTACGAAGTACTGGCTTGAGATCCTTGGGATGATGATGACGGAGTAAGAGAAGATCTCTGCAGAGGAGGCACGACCGTGTACTTGGGGAAAAGATTAAGGGACCAATTTCGATAAAAACCACATAACAGACACAAAACATGGCATATTTCGAAGGTTTGATTTTCGTAAATAATTGGCAAGAGCAGCCGGACGGACTCCCCCGGGGAGTCGGGGGAGTCTCCGATTTGATCAGCGGCTTTCATGAAGCCGACAAACCGGGGAACTGAAGCTTTGAGATCTAAAATACATATAAAATGGAAGAAACTATATAAAAGGGGAAAGAGAGGTGCCTTATTCTCGTTAAGTAGCTCTAGTTGCTGCTTGGCCTTCCCGAAGGGGGAGGAAAGAGGAAGCTTGGAACAAAAGGATTTAAATTTTATTTACCAAAAAAATATTTTCGAATCATGTTTTTTATATTTTAAACTTAAGATCCGAGTTTATCCTTGGAAAAGTCATCATGATTCCATAGTAAAACACAAAAGCCCCAAATTTCTCTTCCATTCATCTTACAAATGTTGTCGAATGAAATATTCTTTACTACATGTGATACATGAGATCCAAGTTTATACATTCATAACTCATCATGATTGCACATGAAAACACAAAAACTCTAAACTTGTATTAAAAAAATCTAATAAAATGTTCAAAATAAAAATGACGAAACCTTCTCTTACTATAAGTAGGATCGGCTACATAGATTCTTGCTCAAATCCATGTCGAAATATTCAACTATTTTTTTCACTGGCTATCTACATTTACTACCTAACGCAACCCCCAGAATGGGGGATTTGAACCCTGGTCTTTTAGTTGGTAGGCACACTGCACTACTACTAGACCATTTAATAAAATGTTCAGAATTTATCCAGAAAAACACCACAACATTTAAGATCAACATGTTATGAACAAAAGTCCTAAAAAATTGAACAAATTAAAGAAGATTTGACCAATTTGAATTGGAGAAAAGTTCCCGCAGCTCAAGCAGCAAGCAACAACAAAAGCAGCGAGATGGGGATGTTTCGACCGAAATTTCGATCTTAACTCGCCCAACTTGGGATTATAATATGAAGAGTCCTTCTTTCGGTGAGATATCGAGATGACCCGATATCTCGCTGATATCTCGGGATATTTCGGTTAAAACCCGAGAAATCGATATACATGTCTTTCGATATCAGGTCCCATTGAAATCAAAATTTAGGCGATATATCGCCGAAATTTCACGAAATTACGAACCATTCTTGGAGGTGATTTAGAGGAAGGATGGTTAAATTTGATTCACCATTAAGTATAAAGGGTAAATTACAAAAAAGAGCATCAACTATGCCTCAATTCCCAATTAGGGGACTTATTTTTCAATTGTAACAAAGAGGGGCATTAACCGTCAACTTAAGGGTTTAACGTCGACATATAAGGGTCGTTGAAGCTTGTAGAGGCCTCTATTTGAGATAAAAATATAAGATCAGGCCCCTCTTTGTTACAATTGAAAAATGAGTCCCTTATTTGGGAATTGAGGCATAGTCGAGTTCCTTTTTTGTAATTTACCCAAGTATAAATGAGATTTTTCTAATAGATCCAATCGTACTTAACAATATGGATGGAAGGTTAATTCACTGGGTTATGGTGTAAACATAGTAACTTTAGAGGTCTCAGGATGCAAATACGAAGTATGCAAGGGCCATTGTGTAATCACGCTATTTCACAGTAAATATACATGATTTCTTTAAATAAATGCAGATACACACGCGACTATCCCTTTGTTTAATTTGCAGAATGCAAGGACTACATCGTGTTTCTTACTTTACTGTTTTCTATGGGCAGGGTAATGTCTTTGCTTCAACCTAGAAGTGTTCTATTTATCCCATTATAAAAGGTTTCATTCATTAATTTAAAGTTTTTTTATAGGTTTCTTACCACTGAAGTGTATTAGATTTAATGCCATTTGGTTGAGAATATTTTCTGGTATTGTATGATAGAAATGTTTTCCGTAATGTTTGATAACTTAACACATCTGTAGGTGCTATCAGATAAAGAGAAAAGATTCTTGTATGACCATTACGGTAAGTCAGGCTTACCTGGACTATATTATGATCAGGCTGCTGGTCCCACGGGGGTAAGTCTTTGTCTCTTCGAATAGTCTCTTCAAGATATCTCCCATTGGTTCTCTTTTAGCACATCATTGTTAGATAGTAGTAGTGGTCTTTTTTCCTCTCACCTATACAATAATTTCTTTATTGATTTTAATTCTCAAAAGTTTTGCCGTTTTTGTTGATATTTGATTTCCTTCGCAGGTTGATCCTTTAGATGCATTCGATGCTTTCTTTGGGGAATCGAATGGTTTTTTTGGTGGACCGGAATTCAGTAGCATGAATATGAAGAGTGGAAGATTGTACAATCAGAATATTGACATCTGGTGATCATGATGTTTAAATTCTGATCTAGATTATAGCTGGGAATATTAATTTTATTAATTTTATTGAAAACGGGGATGCTTTAATATTGATCCGGCATACACGGATACACCTCTAGTCTGAACAGAACATTTTTTAGCGGAGGTCTAGGTATGCTGCGTGTACGAGGATACTCTGGAAGTGATTTTCCATTATTTCATAAATGGAAGGATGTGATAAACTTTTTGATCTTAGTCATCGACATTGTGGAGAAAGAATGGATGACATGCCATATTCAAAGGGTTCAAGCTTTCTTATATAGTGTGAAATCTTAGAGAGCTAAAAAGAGAAAAATAAATAAAGGACCCGAAGAGTTACATGACTCAATAAACAAACAGACAGAAACAACTCAATAGTAAAATAACTCTAATACTCCCCCTCAAGTTGGAGCATATCTATCAATCATGCCCAACTTGGATATCATGAAGGAGAGACGTTTCTTTGGTAGAACCTACGTGAATATATCTGCGAGCTGAAGATCTGTGGAGATATGGGGGGTAGTGATCTTCCCTCTGAGTACCACATCTCGAATGGACTGACAGACAACTTCAACGTCCTTAGCCCGCTCATGAAATACTGGATTTGTGGCAATGTATGTAGCAGACTTGTTGTCACAATATAAAAGTACATGAGTAGTAGCAGGAAATCAAAGCTCCTGTACAAAGGAGAGTAGCCATGTAATCTCACAAGTGGCTTGGGCCATTGCCTTGTATAATGCCTCTGCACTCGATCTAGAAAACACTATTTTTTTCTTGTTTTGCCATGAGCCAAGGTTGCCACCAAAAAATACAGCATAGCATGTAATGAATCGTCAGTCCTCAGGTGAATTGGCATAATCTGCATCTGTATAAGCGGTGACATTAATGTGACCATTGACCTTGTAGAAGAGGCCTCATCTTGGAGATTCCTTCAAAATTTGAGGGATTAGAAGAACATCATGCCAATGATTTTAACTTTGTAAGGTCTCTCCATGTGTCGACTGGCTCTGCTCACATGATATGATACATCGGGCCTAGTAACGAGGTAGATCGGTTTGCCCACTAGGCTTCTATATCGTGCAATATCCTCAAACTCCAGATCCACGGATGTAACATGCTTTCACAACTCTACTGGGATGCCGGATGGTTTTCATCCAAGTAAACCAGCCTCTATAAGAGTAATCTGTAGGACATGACACAAGATCCCACGTACCCCTAGATGTAAGCGCGCCCATCTCCTCATCCATGACTTTTTTCCATCCATGGTCCTGCAATGGACTGTAATGATTACATGGAATAGTAATACTTATAAGAGCATCTGGAAATCGCCTGTCACAGTTAGATAGATTATCAACGGAAGTAAAACGTGACACAAGATGTATAGTACATTGCCTTTTTGTTTACGCAGAGTTATAGGGAGTTTTGCTGGAGCATTCGAAGCTGCACTGGTAGGGACATTGGATGATGGTACATCATCCTGAAAATAAGGAACATTTAACGGTCGAGGATCAGAATGACTAGTGAATTCCCTTTTGTAGATAATGGGTGGTGGCAGAAGCTCCAAGGATATGTCCCTGACAACCTGAGTAAAGTAGCTAGTCTGTTCAAAGAAAGGGACATCAACATAAATATAGTAAGGATGACCAGTAGTGTCATAACACATGTATCCTTTTTGAGCGCAAGGTTCAAGGAGGAAAAAGGCTGGTGGCAGCGTTGTGTTTTGGGTATAAACCCCGATCTAGGATCGTTGATTTGATACCATGTGGAGAAAGAATGATTGACATGTCTTATTCAAGAGGTCTATGGTTTCTTATATAACGTGAAACCCTAGAGAGTCAAAAAGAGAAAAATATACAAAGGACCCCGAAAGGTTATACGACTAAATAAATAAACAAAGAGAAATAGCCCAGTAACAAAATAACTCTAACAAACATCAATGGCAATAGTCTAGTTTTTCTTTTACGCCTCGAGCTTTTTAAGATGTGAGTACCTGGACATCGAAACCTTTACTAAGACTCTTAGGTGATGTAGCCTCAAGGGTGGACATGGTAAATGCTCAAAGTGACATGACTTATCGTTTTTTGCAGGAGCCGTGATGAGAACATGAACCACCTTTTCTTCCTACATTTGTTTATTAGCTAAGTATAAGGATCTTACTTATGTGGATCTTTGGCTTCTGGGAATTAGGGGACATGGAGGGAGATGCAATCCAAGAATGATTTCAATTTCTTGTATTTTTTATGTTTATTTTGCAAATTTTATTATTGCAACTATTGGTTATGTGGAAATGGAAAATAGATCTGATTAATTCATTGTGACCTTAGGGTTCTCTTATATAGGAGAAAAGTCTTGAAAATTACAAAAGTAATCAGAGAAATAAGAAATATGAATAAAGAACAAATAAAAACAATTATCTCAACACTCTCCCTCAAGCTGGAGCATATATGTCTATCATGCTCAACTTGGAACAACAAAGATGAAATGAGCCTCTAGCAAGTGCTTTGATGAATATATTTGCAGTATGATCTCCTGAAGTAGCATGAGAAGTAGAGATAAATCCCTTCTGAATCATATCTCGAGTGCATAGATTATTTAAATTAAGTTAAAACTTTTTGGACATTTTGTAAATTAGCCCCAGGTTTTTGATAATTGCAAACAGGTCCCTGCCAGGCTCACATGCTGGTCACGTGAGCTTTGGTGAATTTGCAGGGAAGGGCCTCGATTTTTGGTTATTTCTGATTGGTCCAAGAACTTTTATATCTAGTCATATATTTTTGTGAAATTTTCACTTTGGCCCCTGGACTGTTATCTATTTAGAAAAATACCCTGCTAGCAGTGACGGTCTACCTCAATGTGCTTGGTTCTTTCATGGAAGGCTGGATTATTGGCTATGAACAGGGGAGCTTGGTTGTCACATTGGAGGTGCATGGGAAGTGACACCTCAATAATTAGGCCAATCAGGATGGATCTGACCTACATCATCTTTGTGGTACCTTATGCCACGACTCTATACTCTTATTCAACACTATATCTGGCAACAACTGTCTGTTTCTTACTCTTCCATGAAGCAAGTGAATTCCCTACAAAGACTGCGAAGCCTGATGTAGACTTCCTATCCTTGGGGTATCTTACGTAAACTGTAAGGGATGTATCTCTACTGAACAAGAGTCCTGCACCTGGAGGAGTCTTCAAATATCTCAGAATCATGTAAACATCATCCATATGTAACTGTCTGGGCTGCTCCATAAACTGACTAACTCTACTCAATGCAAATGATATATCAGGCCTGGTAATGGTGATATATAAAAGCTTCCTCACAAGCTCTCTATATCATCTCTTATCAACCTCCTCAGAGTCATCATCATAGAGTTTAACATTAGGATCCATCGGAGAAGTGACAGACCTACATCATCCCAGCTAGGAGATCAGTAACGTACTTCCTTTGCGTCATCACCATGTCACGCTGATTCTTTGCAAATTAAAGGCCAAGAAAATAATGAAGATTGCCAAGTTCTTTGGTGAAACTACTGTCCAAGGAAATTTTTAGCTGCTTGAATACCCTGATTATCATCCCCTGTAACAATGATGTCATCTGCATAAACTAAAATAGCAACAATACCTCTCTGTGATCTCTGGACGAAAAGAGAGTGATCTATGGTCGATCTGACAAATCCCTGCTGATCAATCAAGTCAGAGAGCTTCTGGTATCAAGCTCTCGGACTCTGCTTAAGGCCATAAATAACCTTGTGAAGTCTACAAACCATATGAGACTGCCCCTCAGCAGCAAAACCTGGTGGCTGCTGCATGTAGAGTCGTAGACTTTCTCTTGCAAGTCACTATACAAGAAAGCATTCTTGACATTTAACTGAAATAGAGGACAATCATGTACCACAAGAGCAGCAATAAGAATCCTCAATTTAGAATGCCGAGCGATAAGAGAAAATGTATCATGATAATCCACCCCACATGTTTTGGCAAATCCACTAGCAACGAGTCTGGACTTGTATCTATCCACAATACCATATGCACGGTGTTTCACCATAAACACCCACTTGCTCCCAACAACAGATACACCATGTGGAGCATGAACAATACTCCACATGCCGGAGACTGTAATGCAACCATTTCTTCCTCCATAATAAGATGTCACTGACTAATCTGTAATGCCTCTTGATATGTTAATGGTATATCCACTGTAGATGGTCCAACAACAAACCTCTGAAACTCCTCTAAGAGACGTGCAAGAGAAACATGGGAAACAAGAGGGTACGTAGCACATGTACGCCTCTGCTTCCGTAAAGCAAAGAGCACGTCAAGGTCCTCGGCCTCCTCAATGAATGAGATAGGAACATCTAAAATCACCTGCTAATTCTGCTATAAATGCAAATCACCAGTGCCATCAGTAGAAATCAAGTGCTCGGAACATACCTGAGGCGTGCTGGATGATGTAGGAGGTTCATGAGCATGAGGTCAGTGCATGTTAACCTGTGGTAAAAAGATGGAGGCTGCTGGTGGAGACTGTGGAGGAGGTGATGATGAGGTGGAGGAAGGAGGTAGAGAAGGTGGAGGAGGTGGTGAAGGAGGCATACCGTGGCTGACAAACCTGGAGATAGAGGCTTGTATACCTCTTCTCCAGACTCCGAAGGAATCAACTTATCACCTATAGGAGAGAAACATGATCGACTCAAAACTCAAAGAAAGTGACTTCTGTCGAACATGATCAAAAAAACCGTATCCCTTTTGAGTTCCGGAATACCCCACAAAGACACACTTGACAGCTTTAAGAGAGAGCTTGTCATGGCCGGGAGATGTATGATGGACAAAGGCGACGAACTCAAACATCCGAGGAGTGAAGGAGAAAAGATCCTTCTCGGGAAACGTAATCAAGAATGTGATCTTCTCTCCCAACGTGGACAAGGGCATGCGATACACTAGGTTGCAAGCAGTTAGAACGATGTCTCCTTAATATGAATGAGGAGTACGACCCTGAATTAGGAGGGTTCTGGTAACATCCAAAATGTGACGATGTTTGCGTTCAACCATCCCATTTTGTTGGGATGTAGACGCACATGAATTTGATGAACAATGCCAAGGATTCGGAGAAATTGTGAAAGTTGTAAGCTACTAAATTCTAATGCATTGTCAGAACGAATATACTATACATTCACAGAAAAAACATTCATTATCATTGATAAAAGATTGAATAATATGATCAACATCAGACTTATTTTTAAGAAGAAATACCCAAGATAATATGGAAAAATCGTCAACAACAAGATAAAATCTGTCCTGATGGTATGGGACACGACTTGGACCTCAAATATCAAGATGAATCAACTCAAAAATACTATGACTACTACGACCTGGCGACTCTGAAAGGTAGATCGGTGGTGCTTCTCAAGCTGGCAAGCCTTGCACTAGAGGGTAGAACGGGGAGAAATCTGGGGAAGAACGTGACACAGCTTCTGCAGAGGAAGATGACCAAACCTGATATGCTACATATAAGGAGAGACTGATCCAATGTGAATAGTTGAAGCACTAACATATGAGGACTGGACCAGTCTATAGAGACCTCCTTGCTCACGGCCAGATTCAGTCACCCTGCCCGTAAGAATGTCCTGAAACACAAGAGAGGACGGATCAAATATGGCATGACCATGTAAATCTTTGGTGATTTGACTAATAAACAATAAATTCATAGAAAAATCTGGAGAATAAAGAACATTCTGCAGGTGCATTGCTGAAGTCAACTGCACCTTCCCCTGTCCAGTAATGGGAGAATGTGTCCCATCTGTTCTGACTACATATCTGCATGGCTAAATCGATCTGTATGCACTAAACTCTCCTCTATCACCACATAGATGGCGTGAAGCTCCTGAGTCCATAATCCACTCTGACAAATCTGCTCTGTAACAACTAGTAAAAGCATATGCGATACCTGATGTGGATGCAGATGCTAACGCATCTACCTCTGAGGATCTTGAAGGAGAAGTAGACGATCCAGGTGCATGCATAATCTCTCTCACTCATGCCACAAGCTTATCAAACATTTGATCAGATGAGGGGGGAGGAACACCAGCTGTCTGAGTTTGCTCTGTAACATGAGCTGAAGTAGGAAAGCCATGCTTGGAGTAGCTTGTATCCTCAGAATGACCTGGCCTGTCGCAGTAGGTGCACGACCGACGGGGTCGACTAGCCCCTCCAAACTGTGTAGAATTCCCTCTACCACAAGATGCAACCATAGCTGAGGAGGTCAGAGATTGCCGAGTAATGCCCACCAGGCGCTATAGAGCATAGTCTCAAAATTCGCGAAATTTCGGCACCCTACCGAATCTGAAATCGAAATATCGATATATACCCTTCCTTCACAAATCTAGGCCAATTTTGGTCGAAATTGGCGAAATTTTGAAATTGTTTCGTTTTTTCACCGCGTCGAAACAAGATCGAAATTGAGATTTAAAACCTTGCTATAGAGAGCCTACTCAATGTGCAGTATGCCTCCTTCATTAGAGATATAGTAGCATCAATAAGAAAATGTGATCGAGCTGCATCATATTCATGATTAAGAGATGTTAGAAAAACTCAGGTTGTCATCGAATCTCTGTAAACCTCGAGCTGTTTTGGCGACGCAGTTGAGGGAATGAAACCTTGAAGCTTCTCAAACATACACTTGAGAGAAGTGTAAATAGTATGGAGAGGACACCCTTTCTGCTTAGATGTGAAGATATCATGCTGAAGTTGTAGTATCTTCGACTCATTCTTCGCGTGCGAATAAGTAGCGACGAGGATGTCCCTTCATTGTGGGCTGACTCAGAATACCATTGGCTATCTCAACTGACACTGTCCCAGACAACCATACATGCATACGCATCATCTGCCTCCCATGAGGCATTAACCCTAGTCTTGTCACTTGGCTCGTCCTGTGTGAGAATGCGCTTCTTGTCGTTGCAAGAGCTTTGGTAAACATGTCGACAATCTGATCGCCTTAAACAACATGCGAAGTGAATATAAGCCCCTTCTGGTTTAAATCACGGGTGTAATGACAGTCAACCTCAATGTGCTTTGTTCTTTCACGGAAGGTTAGATTATTAGCCATGAACAGAGCAGCTTGATTATCACATTTGAGGTGCATAGGAAGAGGCACCTCAACAATTAGGTCAGTCAGAACGGACTTAACCCACATCATTTCCGTGCTCCCTTGGGCCATGACCCTATACTCTGATTCAACGCTGGATCTAGCTACAATTGTCTGTCTCTTACTCTTCCATGAAATCAACGAGCTGCCCACAAACACAGTGAAGCCTGAAGTAGACTTCCTGTCCTAGGGACACCCAGCATAATCTGCATGTTCACATCTTGAAACTGGGAGAGATGTATCTCTCATGAATAGAAGTCCTGAACCTGGAGAAGACTTTAGATACCTCAAGATTATGTTGACTGAATCCATGTGAGCTTGCCTGGGCTACTCCATAAACTAGTTGACCCTGCTGATAGCAAACGATATATCAGGCCAGGTAATAGCAACATACAACATCTTCCCTACTAGCTCTCTGTGATGTCTCTTATCTACCTTCGCGGAGTCATCATCATAGAGCCTAGCATTGGGATCCATTGGAGTAATAACAGGTCTACATCCTGTCATGCCCGTCTCAGATAGAAGATCAATGGCATATTTCCTTTGCATCATTACAATGCCATGTCGATTTCTCGGAAATTCTAGGCCAAGAAAATAACGTAGCTTTCCAAGGTCCTTAGTCACAAAATGTTGTCCAAGAAAATCCTTAGATGCCTGAAGATCTGGTCATCACTATCTATAACAATAATATCATCAACGTAGACCAAAATAGCAACAATACCTCTCCAGGTTCTCTTGACAAAAAGAAAATGATCTGCAGTAGATCCGACAAATCCCTGTTGTTCAATCCACTCTGAGAGATTCTGAAACCAAGCCCTCAGACTATGCTTAAGGCCATATATAGCCTTGTGGAGTTTAGACATCATACCGGACTCCCCTTTAGCAGCAAACCCTGGTGGCTGCTGTATATAAACTTCCTCCCGCAGATCTCCATACAAGAATGCATTCTTGACATCTAATTGGAAAAGCGACCAGTCCTGTACCACCACAACAACAATAAGAATCCACAGTGCAGAATGACACACAATTTGGAGAAAATGTGTCCTGATAATCCATCCTATAGGTTTTGGTGAACCCACGAGCAACAGTTTGGCCTTATATCTGTCTACAGAACCATCTGCATGGCCTTTCATTGTAAACACCCATTTACTGCCAACAATAGATGCACCCGGAGGAGCCGGTACTACACTCCACGTACCACGAGACTGTAAAGCTGTCATCTCTTCCTCCATCGCCATACGCTACCGACTACTCTACAATGCTTTCTGATTGGATCGCGATATTTTCACAGCTGACAATCCAACAACAAACCTCAGAAGATCCCCAGATAGCCGTGCCATGGAAACATGGGAAGCAAGATGATGCATAGTGCATGCACGCCTCTTCTTTCATAGAGCAATAGGCACATCCAAGTCCGCAGTGTCCTCAGAAGGTGTATCATCTAAGACATCCCACCTCAAGTTGCACATTCAAATCACCAGTGCCATCAGCAGAACTCAAATGCTCAAAACATACCTTGGGCGTGCTGGATGATGGAGGAGGCACATGAACATGAGGTCAGCGCTGGTAAACCTGCAGAAAGAAAGTAGACATGACAGGAGGTGGAGGTGGTGGTGGGGGTAACGATGGAGGAAAGGGTGGTGGTGGTGGTGTAGTGGAGACTGGAGTAGGCGAAATTGGAGGTAGATGCATATAGAGCTCTTCTCCACTCTCTGAAGGAATGAGTTTGTCACCTGTAGGAGTGAAATTCATAATGGACTCGAAGATGGTGACATCCGCACTAACATAGTTCCTTCGTTGAACAAGTTCGAAGCAACAATATCCCTTTTGAGTCTTGAAATACCCAACAAACACACACTTGACAACTCTAGGAGAGAGCTTGTCAAGACCTAGAGACATCTGATGAACAAAAGCAACCGATCCGAAAACGCGAGGCATGAGGGAGAAAAGATCAGTGTGAGACCTCCGAGGATCCGGGTACCCGTTTACGCTACTTTCGCGACATTTCATTCACATAAGATCGCACAAGCTATTGAAAAATAGGGAATTTTTTTCGCGCGGCTATTTTTCCACATGACATTCACATTCACTATCATAACCACAAGCTAATAGAGATAAATACCACCAAATGTTCATGTCATTAACTTTCATTTATTTTACAACATGTACAGTGACTGACAGTACATACAATATTCCCAAAAATCTGACTGAAGAGAAGAGAAGCATTTTACATTATCAACCGAAACAAAAACTGAACAAAATAAACCATACCGTCTGGTGTATACCCTGTCTCCTGGAAGTATGAACAACTACTGAACAACAGGCTGTTTGCCTGCCAAAACATGTTTAGGAAAGAAACGAAGTCACAAACATGAATACAAATCCGTAGTTTAGAAATAAATGACAAGTAATTTATTATGTGCAAAAGAGAGCAAGTAGAAAGGTGGAACAAGCACAATTTACATTTACTTGCGTAAGTAAAAAGGTTTTCAAGTTGTTTGTAAGCATCTTTCATGATTTCCCATTAACCCAGCATTTCCCATATATGATATATGAATATATGAGCGTAAGTATGTATCATTATTCTCTTCAGAGATCATATTTGTGATGATGGAAGAGTTTGAGATTGGAAAGATTTTTCGATTTATTTAGATTCATAATTCTAGTGGATAGTCTGTGGTCTTGGTTAGTGTGCAACCTCACACTATGACTCTAAGACTTGAGGAATGTCTTAGGGTTGGGGTGCCTCCGTAAGCATGCGGTGTAGTATAAGCATCCTAACTAAGTTACCAACACGTCCACTAGTTTAATGGGATCAGATTATAGTCACTATCATTTCTTTAATTTTTAATACTTTAAACCTGAAGTGCAACTCTCTCAGATGTAAATTTGGATGATGTAGATATAGATATGGATGATCTAGATATAGAATTGCCAAGTCTGTTGGCGAAAGTAAACTCAAGCGGTGAGGAAGCCTGCAAATGGCTCTTTCGTATCGTCCTCTAATTGGAAGTGCGGTCCAATAGAGGGATAGGTCTACTCCAAAACTACGCCAATAAGACGGGTGAGAGAGACTCTCCGGAAAAGTCGCTCTAGAAAACGGCTCGACTAGTACGGGCAACCGAGCTCGTACGTAAAATTGAAAAAAACTGAGGATCCCCCGCCTGGGTATCCTAAAACAAAGGATCAGCGGAATGATCTAAAGTCGGGATCCCAACGAGGCGTAAAAACACTGCGAGCTCGCGTAAAAACCGAAAAGGGATTGGGATCCTAGACCCGCGCACTTGGCTGCCGCTGCCCTAACTGGACTTCCTATCTCCCGCCCAGTTGAGGGTCACCGTGCCCTCGCACAGTCAGGTGTAAGGATACCGTGACAGGCACAATTTATGGCATCATTGATGTTTGTTAATCATATAGATGTTTCTTGATTTTTGATTTGTCTTATAATGATCTCAGTTTGACTAGCTGTAAAGATCTAAAGTGATTCTGATATTAATCAAAATGTATGTGGACTACGTGAGCCTACCCATATATAAGGTTTATTTAGTTGATGAGCCAAGTGTAGAATTAGTTGGGTAGTCATTAGAATTGTCAAAAGTCCTATGATTAGAGAGTGATAATTTACATGCTCATTCCATAATATAACTTTTCGTGAAATTCATTCTCATATATTCATATATTTTAAAATGTTAGGGGAAATACAGATAGGAACATATTGGTATTATCCTGTGAAATATATAAAATGTCAACTATCCATTGTTTGACCTTTTTACTGATATATAAGTCTTAACCTTTATTCATAACTAGATGTCAGTTAAAGGCATAGACTGGCAGAAGTGTATAATTCCATATCGTTCTAGGTTGGCAATTTGCCTATAATCCACTAAAAATAATGAGACATCTAATATGCTTAGGAATATAATCAATAGAGGGAATAATGTCCAAAACAGAACTGTAATATTAATCTATGCACAATCCAAATACCCAATATTTAGCCATATGTATATTTGTATACATAAGATTTTTATTTAATTATTTATTTATCTTTGTACTGCAACATGAATTTATTTTAGATCCTTCAAATCTGTTAACAGAGTTTTAATCTTTAACTCCCATTTTTAAATTAAATAGAATTTTTACTTTTAAAATTTTTCTCAATTTTACAATAACAGAGTATTGAAATTCATATCTAAGTTAAGCACATAAGTTATCTGCACAGAATATAATTGAATCCAAAAATTTCGACTTTTTTTTAAATTCATCAGAAAGTAAAACTAATCCTTATTTATATTTTATTTATCTATTCATATTATTACTTTTTTAACAGTAGTAACTCTCATGCAAACCTCCAGATTTTAATATTTCCGATTAGAATTATAAGCTTAAACTTAAGATCTGAAGCTCAGAATTTAGCATTAAGATCTTGAGATTTATATCGGAAAACTTTACAATACTGACTCATAATCCTATGTGCAGGAACTTAGAATTTAAATTTAAGCAGAACATGTTATTTTAAAAAAATTATAGAAATTTAATTAGAGATTTATATCTAATCATAGCAGAATCCAGTAACTGTTACTATGTATACACATACAGAAATCAGGTCTTAAAATTTGAATTTATAAAACCCAACTTTAGGCAAGATCAATCTCAAATGTAAGGATGGAACATGCATGCAATTCTTCATCAATTTCAACCATTTATCTTGGGATTTTATGGTATATACATCACATATGGCAGCAAAGGTGGAAGTAATGTACATATCATCTAATAAGACTCAAACAGTGCACAATAAACATGGATTTTAGAGGATAAGGCATGTATGGCAGCAATGAGGGGAAGGGAATGTACATGAATGACAGCAAATAGGAGGTATAGGGATTGTACCTTGAGTTTTCTCTAATTTGGAGATAATTTCTCATGCAAGAGACGCTTCAAAAGTAGCTCTAGCTGAAGAAAAGATGGCTGGACTGTAGTCTGAATTGTAGAAAAACAGTAGGAGGAGAGGGCTGTAGCAATAACCCAAAGAAAATGGCAGCAAGAGCTGCTGCCTGGAGCAATAGCAGCAATTCTAACTGCTGGATTGAAGCGCGATGTAGCACAGCATGTCAGCAGATGCATGACCTGTCAGATGGTCAAAGCCGAGCACAGGAGACCACCAGGATTACTGCAGTCTCCCCATTCTTGAGTAGAAGTGGGAGAGCATTTCTATGGATTTTGTCACAGGCTTACCAAAGACACCAGGTGGCCATAATTCCATTTGGGTCGTTGTTGATAGGTTGACCAAGTCAGCCCATTTCATACCTGTCAACACGACTTACACTCCATCCAGATTGGCCAAGCTATATGTGCATAACATCATCAGACTACATGATATACCACGCGAAGTGGTGTCTGACAGGGATTCGATATTCACGTCGCATTATTGGCACTAGTTCATGTCAGCACTACAGACAGAGCTGAAGATGAGTTCTGCATATCATCCGCAGACAGACGGGCAGAATGAGCGCACCATACAGACACTGGAGTGATAGCTGTTGTTGTACGTGAACTCTACTAATGGCAGATGGTCCTTCCAGGACCCTTTCCACTCTAAAGTGCAAGCAGCGGAGCAAATCCTCCAACTCACGGCTGGGAAATAGAGAAGAAGATTGGGGTAATATGGTGATATATATATAAGGGAGAAGAGATCTTCTCTATTTGCCAAATGGAGGCACCATTGGCCAAGTGTTGGAGAAAATCTAGAGCCAAATGTGGCTGTCCTGGAAAGCCAACGGTAGTAATTTGTTACTGCTGCTACAGTAACCAGTAACCAGAATTTATAATATTTATTATAATTTTTTTAACCAAAACTATCTTTATTTGTTATACATAAAAATCGACCGTATTCTTGCCTCGAGCGTTGGATTATGACGCGCAATATCTCGATTTGATCGTCTCAAAATGACGATCAAAATGAGTATAATATTGATATACTTTCGGTTGGGTTTTGAACCCCCGAAATTTTCGGGTACGATTTTTGTTTAAGATTATATTTTGTAATTTAAAAATATCAAACGTAACTCAGCCATGGCCGGTCCCAAGCCCGGGTAAATGAGGAGGGTTGCGCGTTAGGTAGCCGACAACCAGCGTATGAGAGATAAATTCGTAAATAGTGTTCTTAAAGTTATTCTAAGAACACTATTTATGAATTTATCTCGAAACCGTTCGGATCTTTTAAACATGGATTTAAGCAAACATACAGATTTCGTTGGGGCGTTCCCTACTTGCGACGCGTTGCATCGCCCGAATGCAATGAAAAATTGGCAAGGGCCGCTACATCGCAGCCTGGATGTCGTTCAAAATTTACAAGGGTTCTCGCATGAGGAACGCATGCGGGTAAATAAGCTAGTTCCGCTGCATCACCGCCCGGATGCAGTCCAAAATTTACAAGGGTTCTCGCATAATGGACGCATGCGAGTAAAGAAGTTAGTCCAAAAGAGATTGCAAAGGAAGTTACGGATTGGTAGTTGGAATATCGGTACTTTAACTGGAAAATTGATGGAGATAGTGGATACAATGGAAAGAAGGAAGATTCATATATTTTGTCTTCAAGAGACTAAATGGGTTGGAGAGAAAGCAAGGGAGATCGAGAAGACAGGCTTTAAACTTTGGTATTCAGGCAAAGATAAGGGCAGAAACGGTGTTGGAGTGGTTGTTCATAAAGATTTGAAGGATTGTGTGGTTGAGGTGCAAAGATTTGGGGATCGGATTATTTTGCTAAAGTTGGTGCTTGAAGAAGAAATTCTGAATATCATCTCAGTTTATGCACCGCAAATTGGTTTAGATGAATGGACTAAACAAGCTTTTTGGGAGGATCTGGATAAGATTTTACAAGGAATCCCACAAAGAGAGATGGTTTGCATAGGTGGAGATCTTAATGGACATGTGGGAAAAGATGTTTCAGGGTATGCAAGTGTGCATGGAGGACATGGTTTTGGGGATAGAAACGAAGAGGGAAAAGTCATTCTGGATTTTGTAACGGCATATGATCTTTTCATAGCAAATACTCTTTTCAAGAAGAGGGAGGAGCATTTAATTACTTATAAGAGTGGCTCAACTAGAACACAGATAGATTACTTTGCGTTGAGGAGAAGAGATCGGTTGTGTTGCAAAGATTGCAAAGTAATCCCTGGAGAGAGTTTGACAACCCAACATCGCTTGTTAGTCTTGGATTTACAAATAAAAGGGCTGGTAAAGAAAAGGAAGGTTCCTAAGATCACTAGAACTAGGTGGTGGAATCTTCCGCTGAAGCAATCAAGCTTCAGGGAGAAGGTTTTAGAAGACTTATCTTGGGATTGTAGCGGTAGTGCAAACGAGATGTGGGAGGCAGTAGCATCTTGTATTCGAAAGGTAGCCAAAGAGATGCTAGGCGAGTCGAAAGGAGGAGCTCCGGGTCAAAAGGAGGGTTGGTGGTGGAGTGAAGGGGTGCAAGAGAAGCTAAAAATTAAAAGAGCTTGCTTTAAAGCTATGTCTAAGGATAGAACAGAGGAAACCGTCACAGACTATAAAATAGCAAAGAAGGAAGCAAAGAAGGCTGTAAGCGAAGCTAAGTCAAAAGCTTATGAGGTTTTGTATAAAAATCTCAACTCTAAGGAGGGCCAGAAGGATATATTCAGGTTGGCCAAAGCAAGAGAAAGAAAGACCAAAGACCTTTCTCAAGTGAGATGCATTAAGGACGAGGAAGGTCACATGCTTGTTACTCAGAAGGATATAGAGACTAGATGGGAGCAGTACTTCCATAAACTTTTCATTGGAGAAGGAAGTAGAGAGATCACTTTGGGTGATCTAGCTAGTAGTGAAAGTTACTTGAATCGTGCATGCTATAGACGAATACAAAGAAAAGAAGTAGAGGAGGCTTTGAAGGTTATGAGACCTGGGAAAGGTGTTGGACCGGATGACATCCCTGTAGAAGTATGGAAAGTTTTAGGTGAGCGTGGTTTGACTTGGCTTACGAATCTATTCAATGTTATTTGGCGAAGCAAGAAAATGCCTGAAGATTGGAGGAGGAGTATCGTGGTGCCTCTTTATAAGAACAAAGGAGACATTCAAAATTGTTCAAATTACAGAGGTATCAAGCTGATGAGTCACACTATGAAAATTTGGGAACGTGTGATCGAAAGAAGGTTGAGGAAAGTTTCCCAAGTAAAAGAAAACCAATTCGGATTCATGCCAGGTCGCTCAACTATTGAAGCCATTCATTTGTTGAGGAGAACAATGGAGATTTATAGAGCTAAAAGGAAGAATATCCATATGATCTTTATTGATTTGGAGAAGGCTTATGATTCCGTCCCACGAGAGATACTATGGAGAGTTTTGGAGAAGAGACAAATACCTGTCCTATACATTAATCTCATAAAGGATACGTATGATAGGGCTTTATCTTGTGTAAGGACCCCGACGGGGAAGACTGACTATTTTGATATCAACATTGGTTTACATCAAGGTTCAGCTTTGAGTCCATTCCTTTTTACTTTGATTATGGACGAGTTGACAAGTCACATTCAGGATGAGTTACCTTGGTGTATGTTATTTGCTGATGATATTGTGTTGATTGACGAGACTAGAGATGGAGTAAATGAGAAGCTTGAGGTTTGGAGACATGCATTGGAGACTAAAGGCTTTCGTATAAGTAGGGCTAAGACAGAATATATGGAATGCACCTTTGATGGAAGCAATGATGAAGGAATCGAGGTGAAGATTGGCGATGATAACATTCAGAAGAGAGATTGTTTTAGATATCTGGGATCTATTTTGCAACATGATGGGGAAATTGATGGAGATGTTACTAATAGAATAAATGCAGGCTGGCTAAAGTGGAGAGGAGCCTCCGCTGTTCTTTGTGATAAGAAAATTCCTTTAAAAATTAAAGGAAAGTTTTACAAAGCAGCCGTGAGACCTGCTATGCTTTATGGTTCTGAATTTTGGCCTGTGAACCATAGACATGTGCAGAGAATGGCTGTAGCAGAAATGAAAATGCTAAGATGGATGTGTGGACATACACGTAAAGATCGGATTCGGAATGATGCAATTAGAAAGAAAGTTGGTGTAGCTCCGATCGAGGATAAGATGCGAGAAAACCGCTTAAGATGGTTTGGTCATTTGCAAAGAAGGTCAACTGATGCACCGGTTAGGAGATGCGAGTGTTGGGATGTTGAGCCGGCTAAGAGAGGGCGAGGACGGCCCAAGAAGTGTTGGAAAGAGACTATACGAAGGGACCTTAGCTTTTTGGATATAAGTCCGAGATTGACCCAAGATAGATCTGAATGGAGGCGAAGAATCCATGTAGCCGACCCTACTTAATTGTGGGAAAAGGCTTTGTTGTTGTTGTTGTTGTTGTTGAAAAATATCAAACGACCTCCGATTGACGATCGGTTGATTCCGTTGATTTTGTTTCGTCGAATCGGATCTAATGACAGTCTCGGTTCGTTTTGCGGTTTTTGAATTTGCGTCGCGGCTTTTCGCGGCACACATTACGAAGCGACCGATTTTTGGTCAATTTCGCCTGAACAACTTTTGATTTATGATCAATTGGTCGATTTAGGTTATCTAATGTTGTCAGATAACTTTATTGTGTTAATCGGACCTTAATCGGAACGAGTTCGAGTTCGATTGGAAACCAGGTGTTACAATTAGTCTCGGGAAACGCAATCGAAAATGAGATCTTCTCCCCCAAATCCGACGGAGAGATACGATTCACCAGGTAACACGTAGTTAGAACCGCGTCCCCCCATTACAAATGAGGAGCATGACTCTGGATCAAAAGAGTCCTGTTAACATCCAAAAGATGACGGCGTTTTCGCTCAGCCTCCCCATTCTGTTGAGAAGTATACGCACAAGATGTCTGATGCACAATATCGTAGGATCTAAGAAACTGAGAAAGTTGAGTTCTGCAGAATTCAAGAGCACTATTTGAATGTATAAACTTGACATTTGTAGAAAATACATTTCTTATTTCATTAATAAAGAACTGAATAATAGGACCAACATCAGACTTGTTCTTAAGAAGAAATACCAAGACAATCTAGAGCACTCATCGACTGCAACAAGATAAAATCTATGCCCCTGATGATCCGGGACACGACTAGTTTCCTAAATGTCAAAATAAATCAACTCAAAAAGACTTCGACCACTTCGACCCTGACGACTCTGGAATGTGGATGGATGATGCTTCCCAAGCTTGGCCGGCAACGGTCCCCCTGATGGTTGGCGGCGACTGGCGGTGATTGTAGCCGCCATCGCCACTTCCTAGCGACAGCAACTATGTTTGCTGCTGAGGCTCGGATGACGACGACGAAAGCTGCGCGAGGACGCGCTAGGGTTTTGGTGGGGTAGGGATTCAACAAGATCCGGTGTAGGACCGTTGCTCTGATACCATGTAGAAAGGATTGAAATGAAAAGTAGTATTCACCGTAGCCCTAGAGCTCTCTTATATAAGAGAAAAGCTTTAAGGGAAAATTACATAAAGAACAGAAGAAATAGAATATTACAAAGTAAAGATAAAGAGATATAGATATCTCAACAGTCCCCATCTTTGTTTTTTGGTCCCCGAGTTTTCATGTGATCCATAGAGACTCTAGAGTAGAGATCTCATTCCATATGCCATGTGGGATATGATTTTCATGTGTTTTCCTAAGGATTCCAGAGTAGAGATCCCATTCTCTGAGTCAGTTTGGGAGAGTCCCAGTTCTCCGATGATGAGATTTTTCATACTCCATTCTCCAACGATCGTGGACTCCGACGAGGATGTCTCCATGGCTTTTTCAGTTTGGCCCTTCAGAGATGGAGCGGTTGTCCAAATGATTAAGGTGGGCCACAGTACTCCGACGAGGAGACTCATTTCAGTTTTGATGACTCTGATAGGTGCAATATAGAGCACACCCAGTTCAACTCACACTCCAGCCTCAATGTTGCTGATGGGCCTTCTGGAGGGTGGGACCATTGGGTTTGGAGGGACGGTTTGTTCTCGATGCGCAAGGCCTATGGGGTGATTACCCTTCCTCCGCCGGTGCGTTCAGACTTCCTGGTACGGGACTGCTGCTTTTTCTGGGGGCTAAGGTTACCTTTGCGCATTGGCTTCTTCTTATGGCTCTTCCGCAGGAGGAGGCTTTTGACGAAGGACCGTTGCTCTAGATTCTTGGCGAGTGTTTCCGATCTCTGTATGCTGTGCGATTTGGAGGTGGAAACTCTTGACCACCTTTTCTTTGAATGTCCCTCGGTAAGGGGTGTGTGGGAGGATCCAATTGTGGATTGGGTGGGGGCGAATGGCTTGGAGGCTTTCTGTGACTCGTTGTTTCTTAGCATGTCTAGAGCGAGAAGAGACCTTTTGACTCCGGTGGCGAGGCTATGGGCAATCTGGCTCGGTCGGAATGAAGACGTCTTCTCAGGCCAACGCTTTTACAAAGAGAACGTGCTTATTCACAGTGAGAGGTTGGTGGAGGACTGGGATGGTGTCTAGTTCTCGTTTTTCCTCTAGCGTGGTGACGGCTGTGTCGCCTCTTTGTATAGCTTCTGTTTGTTGTACAACCTTCGTTCTTTTCTTTTTTCTAATATATTGGGGTGAACACCGTCGAGTGTCTCCCCCTTTTTTTGGGCTTAAAAAAAAACTCACACTCCAGCCTGTTTGTTCCTCACCTGTACGACATGAGAAGCAACGTTCTCGATAACAGCCGACAGTTATGTTTGCGTTGAGTAGTTGATATTGTCTGTTGTTGAGAAAAATAATGGATGTGTTTATTCTTGGGAATCCTAGTCTCTTTTATATAGAGGAGAGACCTATGGGTAAATTACATAAGATAGACATAAAGAAATAAAATAGCTGAAAAGGTACATAGGAACACAGAAATATCTCTATACTCCCCTCAAGATGGAGCATAGATGTTAATCATGCTCAGCTTGGACGAACACTTCTGAAATGGCCCCCTGAGTAATGCCTTGGTAAAGATATCAGCTGTTTGCTCTCCTGAACTAACATGAGAGGTAGAAATCAAACCCTTCTGAATCATGTCTCTAGTATAACGGCAGTCTACCTCAATATGTTTCGTTCTCTCATGCAATGCGGTGTTGTTTGCAATGAATAAGGCAGCTTGATTATCACATTATAACTGCATGGGTAGAGGAACATCTACATGCAAATCTGCTAATACTGCTCGAACCCACATCATTTCTGTACTTGCCTGCGCAATAACCCTATACTCAGATTCGACACTTGATCTAGTCACAACTGTTTGTTTCTTGCTTTTTAATACAACTGTTTGTTTCTTGCTTTTCCAAGAAACAAGAGTACTGCCAACAAATACTGCAAAGCCCGAAGTAGACTTCCTAACCTTAGGAAACCCTGCGTAGTCAGCATCAACACATACATATATTAAGAGAGTTGTTCCTTTCTTGAAAAGTAATCCTGCACCTGGAGAAGATTCATGATATCTCAATATCATGTATATAGCGTCCATATGTACTTGCCGAGTCTGTTCCATGAACTGACTCACTCAACTCACTGCAAAAGACATATCCGGTCTGGTAATAGTAACATAAAGGAGCTTTCCCACCATCTCTTATCAACCTCATCTATATCATCATTGTATAACTTCATGCTAGGATCCATAGGAGTAGTAGAGGGTCGACATCCAATCATGCCCGTCTCAACAAGCATGTCTGTAACATATTTTCTTTGGGCCGTCACAAGACCCTGCACATTCCTACTAAGAAATACCTTAGGGTGCCCAGATCGTTAGTAACAAACTGATGGCCTAGGAACTCTTTTGCCTTTTTTATCCCCTGCATATCATCTCATGTAACAAGAATATCATCAACGTAGATCATTATGGAAACAATACCTCTAAGTGTCCTCTGCACAAAGTGTGAATGGTCTGCATTAACCCTCTTGAACCCTTGCTTCTCAATCATATTCAAGAGCTTCTGAAACCACGCCTTAGATTTTGCTTAAGGCCATATATCACCCTATGGAGTCTACAAACCTGCTGACACTCTCCCTCAGCAGCAAAACTCGGAGGCTGCTGCATGTAAACTTCCTTATGTAGATCTCCATACAGAAATGCATTTTTAACATCCAATTGAAACAAAGGACAATCACGTACCACTGCTACCGAAAGTAGGACACAATGTAGAGTGACGAACCACTAGAGAAAACATGTCCAAGTAATCCACGCCGTAGGTCTGAGTAACGCCTCGTGCCACTAATCTTACCTTGTAGCGATCAAGGCTGCCATCTGCATGATATTTTACAGTAAACACCCATTTGCAACTGACCACAGATGCTCCAGGAGTAGCATACATCAAACTTCATGTACCACGTGACTGCAACGCAACCATTTCTTCCTCCATAGCCAAGCGCCAACAACTTTCCTCAATGCTCCTGATAATTCCGTGGAATTACCACGACAGATAGAGCCACTGCAAATGTCTGAAATTCCCCCGTTAGACGATGAAAGGAGACCTGAGAAGAATGAGGGTAAAAAACACAAGATCGCTTCTGCTTACGAACTGCAATAGGTATATCCAGGTCATTGGGAACCTCCTCCATCCGTGGGCTATTCTCCTGCAATGATTCCTACAGAGATACATCTCCAAACCCATCGTTAGAAATCATGTTATCAAAACAAACATGGGGCATTACTGGATGATGGGCGATGTCCATGAGCAGAAGCAGTCCGATAGGTATAGAATATATATAATGGTGGGACAATGAGCACATGCGACTGGGTAGTAGGAGGGAGTGGAGGAGGTGGTGGTGGTGGAGGTGGTGGCGATGGTGGAACCGCATGCACAGGAGGTGGTGAATGACTCGTAGGAGGAGACGGCATGTAAACCTCATCATCTGAGTCTGATGAAGCCAACCTGTCATCTGTAGGAGAGAAGCGGAAGGAGGAGACAAGCAGAAGCCACCGCATCTGAATGGCCTCCTAGAGATGGTGAAATAGAAGGAGGTATAATATCCCTCAGTCTGGCCACGAGGTTATCAAACCGCTGATCTGAGGTAGGAACTGCTGGAGACTCAACCTATTCCGCTACTCGGGCCGATGGAGGAAAACCTTGCTTGGAATAACATGTATCCTCTTAATGGCCAGGACGATGAAAAAATGTGCAGGGCTGACGGATTCGATCCCCTCTACCAGGGGGTCCACGTCCACGGAAAGTAGACGTGCCTCCTCTGCCTCGGGAGGCTGCCATCGCCGAAGAAGTTTGGCTACTATTCCTCCCCCTTTTCAACCCCCTCCTCGAAAGGGAATACGCCGAGTTTCCGGGTTGACCCCCCTCACTTCAGTCGTGTGAGCTCTTTCTCAAATGGAAAAGAAGTCTCTTTTTTCTAATAGTTGACGGAACAGTAATCCTGTTAAGCCTGCGAAAAGCTTCCTCCATGGGAGGAATTGTAACATATGCGATGATCTGGGAGCGAGCAACATCGTATTCAGGATCAAGAGCAACTAGGAATACACCAACCATGGTAGCATTCCTATATGTCTTCTGCTGCTCATGGGTGACAGTGAGAGGCATGAAGCTGTGTAGCTTCTCAAACATCCCTCTCAAGGATGTATGCAACGGATGCAGGGGCCGTCCATTCTGCTTGGCAATGAATATATCGTTGGAGTTGGAGGATCTTTGTCTCATTCCTCACCTAAGAATATGTTGCTGCGATGATATCCCACATCGCCTTAGCAGTATGCTGATGCAACAGGTCATTGGCGATCTCAATCGTCAATGTACTAGAGAGCCAAACTTTGGCATAGGCCTTATCTGCCTCCCATGAGGCGTTTACCCTAGTCTTCTCCGCGGCTCCTTCTCAGTAAGAGTATGTTTCTTACCATTTGACTTTCTAAGGCTCATGAACTGCATAGCCCAGAGCTCATAATTTGTCCCGCCCATTTTGACAATAGGCACTGGATCTCTGAAAGAGCCTGTGGCGGGTACATCTACTTTGTCCTCAGACATATCGCCGGAGGTATAAGACTAGGGTTGTGAAGACCAAAGAATGGATGTCTACACAAACACATGTGGATTTGAATGCATATATAGACTTATGCACCCAAATCCATCAACCAAACGAGGGGCCCAACGCCAGCGCGCTGGGAACGACGCGCATGCAGGTGACGCGCGGGGGCTGCGCGCGGAGGCAGCGCACAAAGGCTGCGCGCGGAGGCAGCACAGGGGTGGCGTGGGGGCTGCGTGTGGAGTGGAAGGTGGGGTTAGGGTTTTGGATACCCGAGCCCCGGTCTAGGACTGCCACTCTGATACCATGTTGGGAAAAATATTGGATGTGTTTATTCCTGGGATCCCTAGGCTCTCTTATATGGAGGAGAGACCTATGGGTAAATTACATAAGATAGACAAAAAGAAATAAAATAATCGAAAAGGTGCATGGGAACATAGAAATAGTTCTACATCTGTCGTGTCGTGTATTATCTGTTTGAGTGATTTCTTTCTGTTTGTCCAAGCTGAGCATTGCATACTCCAGCTTGAGGGGGAGTGTTGGATTATGCATCACATATGTGGTAGATGGTTACCACATCTAGTGTTTTGTCTCACATCTACCAATGGTGGGACTTGGAGGGTCTGTGAAGTCTATATAAGAAACCCAGACCTCCTGTATCAGATGAGAAAGTTCAATGAACACATCAGCCCTTTGAGTTGAGGCATTCTCTCATGGTTTCATCCCGCTCCTTAGGGAGTAGGGTTCCACATAACCTGTTGTTCCTTAATGTTTTATTCTATTATCTCTGAGTCCGCTTCAGCATTCGTAGTTTCTATTATCATCCGTATTTGCCAGAAAATATATAACCATATCTCTATCCGTATCCGCAAAAAATAAAAATAAAAATGGTATCCATATCCATATTTGTATCTGAAAAAAATTTTGAAACTTATATCTATATCCGTATCCGTGTTTACCAAATTAAAAAATACATATCCATATCCTTTTAAAAAAAAGGATACAATCAAAATCGGATACACACGCGCGTACACACACACATATCTGTAACCGGTTGCATCCCTAACAAGGACTCAAACTTTCAAGGAACATGTAGACCTGCCATTCATATCGCTCTGTGAATTGCTTGGTATTGTAGGCTAGTTGAAAAATGGTGAGCTCCTCATGCAGTTTTGTAATATTTTAGTAATACTGAAAGAGAGAGAGAGAGAAGAGTCTCTGAAAGAGATGAACCAAATACACAGTTAGATGTCATCGAGCGATATTTAGTTGTTCATCATGGTTGTCTAAGCTAATACTTCTGCCATCTCCTTGCCTGTCTTTTTGTATATGAGATTGATGACGATCATATAATCCATTCTGATGGTCAACCGACCTATGATCTGGTAATTATCTTGCAGACATGATTCATATGCCTTGTCCCTTTTCTTGAGGAGAAGGTTTGCGTCTATGGTATAAAAGTACCTACTGTTTGTGTCCCCATCACGTAACCACTTCTACCTCGATCTCTACCTCTGCTTCATCTCCCTCTTTTTATTCTCCTCAGTAATGTTTTACTGAAATCTACAGAGCTCCTGCTCTACCCCTTCTAACTCACGATCACCAGCCATCAAACCAAAGCACCTCCTTAAGGGCCACAACTCTCTCCTCGTGTGGTTGCCTCATCTCCCTTATTTAGGCGGTAAGGAGCCTCTTCATCATCGCTGGCTTCTCAACGAATCTCATAGTCACGGGACTCACGGCCCAGCTCCTGATGAGCATGCCAAAACTCCTCCACCATCCCCTTGAAGCCGTCATATAAAATTAAGGATCTCTCGAAGCGAAAAAAAAATCTGATGGCCGGCAACTTTAGACTCATTCCCAACTTGGAGGGAGCTATCAAAGCACAAGCAAGGTGAGTGAAACATTCCCAACTTAAGCACTCACCAATGGCAAGCGAAACATCTCCATCAGCTCATCCGAAAGAAAAAAATCGGTGGATCCGAGATGTGAAGAGGTGCTCTTCTAAGTATATTTGTAGTTGGACGCGCCTATACGCTTTAAACTAGCTCATTGCCAACAAATGCGAACGTAACATTGTTCGGATCACGACCTCCCTAGCACAAGGACTATCATCGCCCAATGATGAGCCACGGTGTCTGTGGGAAATGAGTCCTGACGAGTCTCAATTCAGCCCGGATGTTGAGGTGCTGTGCATGTCTGGAAGGACCATAGATCTCGTGGCTTATTCTGATGCTTATAGTGGAGGATGCTTGCTTGACCGAAAATTCACTGCAGTATTTTGCTTTTACCTGGCAGGAAATTCGATTACATGGAGTTAAAAAAAAGCTGTTTCTCGACGTAGCGCAGGGAGTGAATACAAAGCTCTGGCAAATGCAATAATTTAGTATGGATCCTCTTTGTGTTGATAGATTTGCAGGTTACATTGTCAGACGTTATGTAGCTTAGATGCTATAACCGTGTAGCAATGCCCATTGTAAACAACTCCATGGTTCTTGAGTGTATGAAACATGTTGAGGTTGATTTTCGCTCTATCCAAGATCTGATTTAAAGAAGATTATCATGCAATTCTAGGGCAACTTTCAAGGATTAGTCTGCAATCGTCTTTACTAGCCACTTCATAGAGCTCAGTTTGAGAGACAATGTAGCAAGCTGAGCATGCTAGACATTTATCCTCCAGCTCGATGAAAGAGTTTAGTCGAACCCCCTCAGGCATACTTGTAATTCTTCTCTTGAGCCCACCTGTGTATATATAGAGGACAAGGCCCTAAAAAAATTATCAAGTACATCTTATTTGAAATAAATACATACACGTGTGTGTGCGGGCGCGCACTGCATATGCATACATGTATAAGAAGTTTTGGGGATAACATTTGAGTTGAAATTACTTATTGGTAAGGTAAAACAAATGATGGATCTAATCTTATTTTCAACTTTTAACAATCTCCTGGGGTCAAAGTCATCTGCATGCGTTGTCTAATCTACTTTCAAATTTTTTCTGGGATGTGTTTTTTGAAATGTGTTCTAAGTTCTCTTTCTAAAGGAAATAAAAATATTAACTACAGCGAATTTCTGCTTCGAATTGTTTTGCAGTTTTTTTTTGTTTGGCCGCAGCTTTTAGTTTAAAAAACCAGATATCTGAACCTAGTTTTATTTCTTCTACAGGCACACTCTCTCTCTAAGTTTTGAAGAGTCCATTTTTGGTGGGAAGAAAGTTCTTAATTTTGAATCTTCGGAAGTCTGTGACTACTGTAACTACAATGGTGCAAAATCAAAGAACTCAGTGAGATCTTGCTCCGAATGCGGAGGAAAGGGTTGTTTACTGAGATCACAAAGGACACCATTTGGAGTCGTCTCTCAGGTAAGTTTTCACTCCCATTACTAATGTTTTAAAAAGATTTGAATTAGGATGTGCACCATCTTCGTTGTTCACCCCTTTTTTCCTAAAGAATTAAACCTGAATCTATAAATGTCAAGCTGAGTGCATTTAGATCAAAATGTATCTAGAAGATGGTTTGGTAAATCATGTGTCTTCCATGTACATTGAGTCCTTGGTAAATTTTTAGCCAGTTCAAAATGAATTTTCATGTTTAAAAAGTAACAACTAGGTCCAAAATTCATTGAAATGTGCTTATCATATCATTCTATAAGCTAATTGTAGGAGATCTGTCAGCAGAACACTTCTAAAATGAAGAAGAGGCTTGCTGGCAGGACGTCCGCGTGTTCGTCTAGATGTAGCAAGTTGGTGTTGTTGATGTCGGTCATGTCGACAATTCCTGTTTTCTTCCGCTCTTTTAGAATTCTCCCCACCATCATTAAAAAGAGGTTTGAAATCATTATGAGACACTTCTTTTGGTCTTCATCTTGTGATTCTAATGGGATGGCTTTGGTTGATTGGAGTACGATATCCTTATCCATGGATGATGATGGCCTTGGAGTTCGTAGCTTGGAGTAGATGAATATGGCCTCATTATGCAAACGGATCAAGTGGATTTTGGGTGATTGTGGTAGTATGTTGTGCACTTTGATTAGAAACATCTATGGGTCTTCTTATTCTTTGTCTGGTTTGCGGGAGCTTGGATCTGCGTCATCCCATATTTGGAGGGGGATTTACGTCGATATGCTACCAAATTTTAGGTGATGCAAGTGGATTTCGATTTTGGCATGATGATTAGATGGAAGGTGGTGCACTAAGAATGAGATTTCCTCGGCTGATGGTGTTGAAGGTTGATCCAGACGTTATAATAATAGATATTTGTGACACCTTGTCTTTTTCTCACCTTTTCGCTCTGGCCTCAGATCAATGGATGGACGATCTAATGGATTTGTTGGCCATTGTGGAGGATCGGGAGGGTCCTTCACATGGGTGAGACTATTATCATTGGTATGATAGTAGATTTTTCATTAGTAAGGCATATTAATCCTTGTTGGGACTGGTCCCCCTTTAATCTAGGGGACTGCATGAGTGATTGTAGGATGAGATGGCACTGGAAGGTACCTATGCGAGTGAATGTATTTTTATGGCTCTTGAGCCCTGTGCGGTTGACGAGGGGGCTGGGGACATATATGAACAATTTTTCCAAGGAGAAAATTCTACACGCACCCGATGTTTGGAGAACACTGAAGATGTGGACCACGTCTTCTTCACTTGTCATGGAAGGATATGTACTTCTATGATACTTCAATTGGTGATGGTTTTGGGAGAATGTTCGATAGAGAGTGGTCGAGGGTTTCGGGACGCTCCCGACGCCCAAGGCTTCGCTTATCGATGCGCGTAGATGAAGCGGGTTTGGAGGGGGTGTCTTTCTGGGGAAGATGTCGGAGGTGTAGTGGCTGGGGTCATCGTGCGACAGACTGTCGGGGTCCTATCAAGTGCTTCGTGTGTGGGTGGAATGGTCACCATAGCTTTCGGTGCCCTTGGGGCCGCCTGCATAGGGTCATGAGGGCTGGTGAATCGACTCGAGGAGCCACGAACGAGGTTGCGAAGTCCGTTCTCCTGGTGGGGGTTAGCAGAAGAAAGGGGTTCTTCTTAGCAAACACTATTGAGGATATCAGAGCGCCTATTGGTGATGCTTTCGCCGGAGACATCATCTTGCTTGATGAGGGTTTGGTGTGTGCGCAAGACCTTTCCGAGAATGAGGCGAGGAGGCTGTTGGAGTTCTTTCATCGGACAGTTGGGCGTATCCATTGGAGAGCTACACCGACGAGAGATGGGATGTTGGATGGTCTGTAGTTTGAAAAGCGCATTTGGATCAGGGGTTTGCCGCTGCTTGGGACAAGCTTGGAGGAGGTACGAGCTGCGCTGGAGCTAGTGGTGCAGATCAAGGATGTTATCTCGGATGGGCTTCGCCGCGGTCAATCTCTTAGGGTGGTGGTGACAGGAGTGGAGATCTTCTACCCTCTGCCGCTGTGGCTTGACGTCAGTGAATAGATTTCCGGAAGGGGAAGGAAGTCCTTCCGGAGCTTTTGAATTGCTGTCTCCATTTTTGGCAAGGGAGGTGTTGTCTTCGATAAGAACGGGCGACAGGGGGCCCGGGGCACCGATGAAAGGGGCGGAAGGCAATTTGTCCTTTGCATACGTGGTATCGGGCCACGCTTTCGAGTCGTGCCTGGGAGTGGTTGACGCTTTTGCGGATCAGAGTGGGAGGGCAAGGAAGGATCTGGGAAGCGGGTCGGGAGGGGCTCCGGATACCAATGCATATCCAACTCCCGCAGATCGGTTGGTTGATCCGCATGTTGTCGCAGATGCGAGAGGTGTGTCTTTGACGGGCTTGGTTGAGCGCTGGCTGGCAGGTGCGAGGGATCCGCTTGCCAATGCGAGTTTGGATGCTTTGTCCTCTGCGGAGCAGAAGGCACAACCATAGGTAGTTCGTGTTAGGCAGGTGTCTTAGGGCCAGGCCATCTGGCAGAGTAGTTACCCGACGGTGGCGCTGCTGGGCTCGAGGGTCGTCGGTTCGATGTTGAGGTGAATAGGGCTGGCCTTGCACCTTGCGTGGAGCTGCTCATGGCTGCTGCAGTTGTCGGAGCTTGTGGCCTTCTGCTGGGGTGGACCCGTTGGTGGAGTTTGGGGAGACACCGCGACGATGTCTTTCAGAGAAAGCTCCGCAACTGCAGGTGAAGGCTTTCAGAGATGGGGTGGCGGCACTGAGGTCGGGATTCATGGCGGAGGCCGCGTCATCGGAGGAGATTCTCACTGATGTGGCATCTGAGCAGGGCTGGTTGGCACCATGTTAGATGGTTTGGGTATATTAGAAGGTTAGCAGGAGGTGCTACATCAGATTGGGGGCGATTTGAATGGAGTTATTCTTGACGTCGGTTGAGGGAGCGGAGTAGGCATTGAGGGATGGAAATCTACCTGAGTTTGGGGATGGTGAGAAGCAACGAGCCTGAGTCCGCTGGCGATGGAGGAGGTGTGGAGAGGGGAGCTGGAGGATGAGATGCTGAGGTGTCTTGGATTGATGGTGCCGAAAGGGCTATCCGCGATTCCTAATTGAATGTCATCACATAGAATGTTAGGGGTCTGGGGCGGCCGAAAAAGAGGGTTGTGGTGCGTCAACTGTTGGTGGAACATATGTCGGACATTCTCCTGTTACAGGAGACAAAGCTATCACAAGGAGTTGATGAGGCTTGGAGAGATATTGGGAACAACGAAACGAGAGACTATAGAGCGATCGAATCTGAGGGGGGGCGTCTGGTGGCCTAATGAGGAGCTGGGATGGTGATAAAATGGACCTGGCAGAGGTGGAGTCGTGGGGGATATTTTCTCTTACGATGCTATTGCACAGGAAGGCAGATGGGAGAAGGGTTTTGGTCACAGATGCTTACGACCCATGTAATGGGGTTGGAATGGCTAGCCTTGTGGAGGAGTTGTTCGTGGCCATGAAGTCTGCGCTTGACACTGCTTAGATTATTGCTGGGGATTTCAACATCCGTTTGCTTTCGAAGGATCGTCCTGGTGGCCGTGGGGGAATAGATTGTGGTTCGGTCGAGTTTCTGGGTCTGGTGGAGGACCTTGGCCTTCACGTGATCAATGTTGCAGGGTGCTTGTACACATGGAGGAAAATGAGATCCATGTCCCGTATTGATAGGTTCGTGATGTCTTCCGAGGTGCTGGTGTCTTTCCCTATGGCTGGGGCCCGGGCTTTACCTAGGATGCACTCGATCATATGCTATTGCTTCTGTATTCGGGCGAGAAGGTGCAACCTCGATCGTTCTTTTGTTTCGAGTGAGCGTGGCTTTTGGAGGAGGGCTTTCGGGAATCTGTGGTGGCTTTCTGGGTGGGGATTGTAGACCGAAAGGGTCGGCGACGTACATAATGGCTAGCAAGTTGGCCTCACTCAGGAGATACTTGATAGAGCTCAATCATGCGAACATGGCTCAGCATCGAAGAAGAAGGCTGAGGGCCTAGGAAGAGGTGTGCAGGTTTGACAAACTAGAGGATAAGAGTATGTTGACGACATAGGAGGCATTGGCAAGAGGCAGTCACTTGGGGGGAGATTATTCTGGTAGACAAAAAAGAGGAAGTGGCGTAGAGGCAGATATCCAGACAGAGATGGCTGGGGGAGGGAGATGCGAACACAAAGTTTTTTCATTGCTTGGCTAGTGGGAGAAGACACAGAAACTTGATCCATTCAGTGGCCGTTGGTCAAACGGTTCTTGCGGGGGACTGGGAAGTGGGGTTGGCATTGCGGTCACATTTTCAGGATTTTGGCAGGCGACAGGTTCGATCAGGCTGGGGTTTGCATGGGAGAGGAGTGTCGCGGATATCTGACTCAAAGGCGGAGGAGTTGGTGAAGGATTTTTCGGAAGCGAAAACCTGGCAGACAATTTTTTATTTGAATGCGGATGGGGCACCAGGACCGGATGGTTTCCCAGTATGTTTCTATAGGGAGTTCTGGGAAATGGTTAAGATGGATGTGTTGGAGGTATTGGTGGAGTTTAGAGAGGGGAACATGTGGTTCGTAAGATTGAACAATGCGCCCATTTTTCTGCTACCCAAGAGGGGCACCCCAACCATGCTGGAAGACTACATGCCTATTGCGTTGTCCAATGCTATTTACCTCTTGGTGTCAAAAATTCTTGTCAATCGGTTGCAGAAGGTGCTACATGGGATCATCTCGCCTAAGCAACGAGATTTGTACCTGGGAGAGTTATGGCGGACGTGTTGGTTATGATGTCCGAGATGGTCACCGATTAAAAAAGATGTTGGACAAATGGGGTGCTCTGAAAGGTGGACTTTTCCAAGGTGCACGGTTGCGTGGATTGGAGATTCCTGTGGGCTTCATTAGAGAAGAGAGGATTCCCAGAGCTATGGATTACGTGGATCAAGCGATGCATTGCTACTGCATCCCATGTTGTGCTTGTTAATAATAGACTAGAAGGGGTTTCTTTCTACCGTAGATGGGAATTAGGCAGTGTTGCCCCTTGGCCCCGCTCCTTTTTGTGATGGTGGCTGACGCTCTGGCTGTGATGATGAGGTCAGCGATTGCTGGGGACTTGTGCTCTGGTTACTTGAAGGAGAGATTTCCATCCCTCTTTTGTATTATGCGGATGATGCGATGGTTTTCCTATGGGATGAGACCGGGAAGATTCGACGTGCATCGCATATTATGGACATTTTTGGGGATGTTTCTAGGCTGCGGGTCAACATGGAGAAGTCGATGGGGGTCCCTTTTAGCCTCACAAAGATGGAGCAGCGGAACGTGATGGAGATTTTGGGTCGCCCGATTGCATACTTGCCGATTAAGTACTTTGGCCTTCCTCTTGTGGCGGGGAAACTTAGGTCTGGGGATTGAAGGATGTTGTTGGAAAGGATGGAGGAGAGATTCGCAGGGTAGAAGGAGCCTATGCTATCTAGGGGTGGGAAGTTGGTGCTGTTGAAGCATGTTCTCTCGACGATTCCTATCTTCTTCTGCTCCACGAGATCGCTGCCTACGAGGATGCAAACAAGATTGAGAACTTGATGAGAAAATTTATTTGGGCCGGCAGGCGATAGGACAAGAAGGGGTTTCACCTGGTGAATTGGGCCAAGGTGACGTCTTCAAAGAGGAAGGGCGGGGTGGGAGTGCTGTGTTGAATAAGGCATTTATGACGAAATGCACGGTTCGACTGTAGGGGAGTTCAGAGGTATTGGTTTGCCAGTTGCTGAGGTAGATTTATGGGGTGATCACATCGCCGGAGGTTAGTCCTGGGCGATTACCTTTCTCACTGTGGAAGGGGATTGCCATGGTTTTTCCGGAGATTTCCATCAAGATGCGGCCGATGCTCGGGGATGGCGCAATGATCCGCTTCTGGTTGGACGATTGGACAAGGGATGGGGTTTTGTGGGAGCGATACCCTCCTCTTCTGAGGTCGGCAGAAGATGGAGGGGTGACGGTGCTATAAGTATGGGACCGTGGGACATCATCACCGGTGTTCTCGTTGGCATTGTCAGATCAGAGGGTGTAAGAGTTCCTTGCTCTACAAATGGAGCTGCAGTGCGAGAGCCCATCCTCGGGCAAAGATCACTTTGTTTGGGGAGATGGGAGATTTACGGTGAAGGAGTACCGCTTTTTGGTGGAGGACAGGATGGTGGTGCATGAGGAGGTTGGTGTTGGCACATGTTTGATTTTGAAGTGCCAGTCTGCCGAACCGAATTAAGGTCTTCATTTGGCTGTTTTGGCTGGGGAGGATTCTAACCAAAGAGAACGGGGGTAGTTGCTGGACGTGGAGAATGTTGGATGCGATAGATGTGGATCAACGTTGGAGTATGCATACTATTTGTTTTTCTCGTGTCCTTTCTCAGTGAAGGTTGTGGACTAGGGATAACATCGCGTGGCTTGCAAGTTGCAAGTCGAGATTGCATCGGCTTTTGGAGAGATATTAGATCGGTTTGCGGCGTTGGCCATGATGACAGCTCGTTCCCCTTTGTTGTGTTGTGGTCCATCTGGTGGGTCGGGAACGAGCTCTTTTTGAGGGGGAAAAGGTTTTATTCTGCGAATGTCATTGAGCATTGTAGGCCATTGTGTGCCTCATGGCAAATTTAGTCTAATGTAATTCATAACATTATGATATAATATATACTCATACTCACTGAGGTGAGTCCCTGCTTGGGAAGCCACCATTTTCTTTTCTAAAAAAATGCGGAGAACTCGATTGAAGATGGGTACATGACTGCATGTTGAATCGAGCAAGTTGACCTTGCGAACCAATGATCCACTAAGTTGTAATTGCACGGGTGATTCAAGACCTTAGGTAATGGATGCTGTACGTCACAAATCAAAATGCAGATCGAACCCTTAGACATCAATTTAATTTTATTTGTTTACATCTTAGAATCCAATTTCAATGCAATCATACGAGAAAATCTGAGTATGGCTGCGGGTGTCAGAATCACACAAGTCTTATTGTTCTAGAACCTAGTGTAGAAAAATTTTAATCATTCACTCCATTTTTGACCGATATCATATTTCTACACAGTATTTCGCACATAAAATGTGATTCAAATATCACTAAACGTGGGCATCCTACTTGGGGTTAAACTTAGGCCATCTAGATTTCATAAAAAAAAAATCCAAAATGCGTTCATATTGTGAGGTATATAACAACATTGAATGCCAATACCGTTATTTTCCTTTCCTCTCAGTTACTACTTGTAGGGGTTAGAGGCCACTTTGAGAGATTGATGCGCATATTCTTTTTGGCGGTGACCAATGACACTTGAGGAGTGCCTTTGGTTAACTGGATGAATGTGATGTTAGAGAAGAAGGAAGACGTGCTTGGTATAAGAAGCCTAGCGGAGATGAATCAGGTGTTAATGGGAAAATGAGATTCACGGATTTGGAGGGAGAGTGATGATTTGGTGACCCAGCTTTTACATTCCATTTGTGAGGTTTCTTCCGAGTTATCATTGCAAGAGAGGTTGGTTCATAGCTTTGAATTTTTGTAAGGGTATTGGTTCAGTTTTACATGTAATGTCACGCTTTTTCAAGTCGATGTTGGGGGATAGAAGAGGCTAGTATGAATACCACTCAGCCAAGTGCTTGCGAATTTGCTGGTCAAGTCGAATCCGCTTGACTAAGACCATGCATACCTCGAATGAGGAAAAGTTGCAGATGTAGGTGTCAGAGTCCAAGAAGCATCCCTCACCATTAGAGTCTGGATCCATAGAGGTCGAAGCCAATGCAGGGGTGCGGGTGTAGGAGCTACTTCCTTACCATATTCAAAACTCTTCAGGGGATGATTCACTTCCAGAACTCCTGTCTTCTTGGTCACCATCCCCTTCATGTGTAATAGACTCTACCACTGAACTATAAATAAAGCCTAGAAACCTCAAATATGATTTAAGCTTTCTACATATGCATCGTCTAGTGAATTTTGCTCCACTCCTGGCTCCTCTGCCATTATTTCCTTTCGCTTTAGAGGCGACGACTAGATATGGCGTAGGGTGCTTTGTAATAGCTTCCCACGATTGTTTGTAATGGATTTGGACAACGTGATCTCAGTCAGTGAACTTTAAGATGAGAGCAATTGGTGCCCACTTTTGCATTCTACGTTCTAAACCAGAGGGTGGTTGAGTTCTTGGTGCTTGTGGAGGTTGTGGCAGGGGCAAATACTCCACTGGTTGGTCGTGATAATTGGATTTGGTCGGATAACCGCTTTTGAGATAACCACTCTATCCATGTGGATCTTCCCTAACTAGTTGATATCCACCCCAATCGTGGCGGATCGACCCTAAACCGGTTGATATGCATACCCCAGACATCGGGTTTGGTAGTTGCCCCCTTCTTTACAATTGTCTAATTGCCCCCTTCTTTACAATTGTCTATGTATTTCATGACGTCAGTGGTACGCTGTGGATTGGTTATCTCTTTTCACCTTCCCACATCGCCTCCCTATTGTGCCCAACAAAACTGCCACAAAAAATGCAGCCATACCCGACGTTGCCCTCCATCTCCACATTCGTGTCCTACATCATCAAGCTGAGGAAGCCCACAAGTATTATGTACCAGTTGAAACCATAGTCTAAAATCTTACTTGATTTTTTAAAAAATATTCACTAGAAAGTCTATGTTACATTCCGTTTTTCCATTTTGGATCATATAAGTAGTATAGAATTCTTTATGTTCAACAATAATCTTTTCCTTTCAATATTTCTGGAATACTGATGCAACTACACCCATATTTATAGTGATAGTTTGAGGTGGATCATGATAGAACGGGTTTGGTACCTACCCCTTGAACACTTCTACCAGCAACTTTACACGGTCTCGAAAAGAGGGTTTTCTCCACCGGGTGGTCCCAAGAAATCCTCATGACGTATCACAATGAATCATCACTATAAAACAAGCTTGTTAAGTCGGTAGTCGGTATTCAGTTGGTCGGGTCAGAGTGGGGATTAATCGATAGTCAGGCGACTAATCAGATTTACTCAGACTTTTATCAATTTTGTATATTTTAATTATTTTAATTATATGCATCATTTTTATACATATATTCTTATATATTTACATAGGTTTGCACATTTTATGTACTATCATAATGAAATAAAAGAAACAATTGAATTTAAATCATGCATTACTCATCGTAGATTAAGTTTGTTTTTTAAAAAAATGTACTAAGCCTTCTCCCACTATAAGTAGGGTCGGCTACATGCATTCTTGCTCAAATCCATGTTGAAAGATTCGACTATTTTTACGCTGGCCGTCGACTACCTAACGCAACCCCTGCAAGAGTGGGATTTGAACCCTGGTCTTTTGTGTGGTAGACACACTGTACTACCACTAGACCCATTAAGTTTGCTTTTAAAAATAGTAAAAAAATAAAATAAAAAGCTGTCCAATAAAAAATTGGCCGAATAATCGACCTAGTTGGCCGATCGACTATGATCGAGTAGTCAATAGTCAGTCAACCATTCCACCGACTCTATTTGTCCGACGATTTTTGTAATTCTGTCGTTAAAGAAAACCTTCACCTCTTACAGTGATAACCTTTTTATAGAGAGGGTATGCTCATCCAACCAAAGGTGTTCAATGCCTCGTGGATTCGCTCATGGGCCACGAATTCCACTATGACATGATGCTCCTCCGTCTCCCCTTTCATGAGCAGAATCTCTGCTGTCTTTGATGAGATTGATGTTTCGATCCTACTTAAGATGTGGGGATTTATTCCCTTTCGCTCGTTGGCAGTTTATGTGCTGTTGGCTAGGGAGACCACACCCGAAGCATAGTGGGTCGTTTTCCATGAAAACTCCCACGAGATGTCCATCCTTGTTGCCATACCATAAGCAACGTGAGGAACCTGACCACTCCGCAATGTCGAGATTAGTTGTGTCCTAACGCTGCTGCTGCGGGTGAACCGTTAGCCAAAATTCCTCTAATGCTCATGGATCCATCTTTAAAGCGATGCCCACCCTCTCCTCACCCCGCCTGTTCGATGATGGTGCGCCAACCACGCCCTTGTCCTTCCGATCCGGAGGGGAGGTTTGGACACGCTCTCGAAGGGTGGTGCTCTGACTCTCATGATAGGTGGTGTGGCGCTCGATCTCCGAGGGGTGGGTGGGGAGGGGATGGGGATGATCGTGCTCTCCACTGATCTAAAAGGAAAAAAATCTGTTTTTGTTATGGTTGAGTGGTTCTTACAAGGGAATTGTGGTTTTTTCTCCCTATTAATTTCCTACTTAGCCACTTTCAATTTCTAGGCTTTTTTGACCAATTTTATGTTCTTGCATTTTCTCCCCAACTATGTTCACTTTAACTTGAATCTGATCTCTCATTAGGGTTTAGTCTAATTGATCTTTCTACCATCTTATTATTTAGGTAGGTCGCGGTTTAAGTCTAACTAATTGGGAAGTCAAGCAGTAAGTGGGTAAACTAGTTTAGGAACACCCTAGACATAACAATATTTGTAGTTCAATGCTTTGATTGAGTGATTGGATTATTCGTGTGTCGCGAGTTGCTATGCTTCTATCGAGGCTGCTCATTACATGGCACGTAGCGAGCAAATGAAGTCCTTTTTGTTCATTTGAGCTCTTTGGTTGGCTTGTAATGGTGCTGTGTTTCATCAAGAGAGATTATGTGGAAACTGTAGTCGAACATGCTAAGACTCTCTTTGAGGCTTGACTTTTGTAATTTGAATTTTCTTGTTAATATATCAAACTTTTCTGTGCACTATTTTTTCGGATGTCCACTTTTTTCCTAAATAAATAAAAAATTTTGAGATAACACGGTTTTCTACTTCAAAAGAATGCCCGATAGAGGCAACATAGGAAATAGTTTAACCTTTTCACAGTTGATGCTTATAATCATACTGACAACTTATGTTAATGTGTTCTCGTTAATAAGCTGATAGGACGAATCTTTTCTGCAATTTAATAGCTGGGATAGACATACATGTTATTTTTACCATTAAAATTTTGGTGCTTTATTTATGTTCAGCATTTTGTTTTTATTCTTAAACTTCTGTTTGTAGTTTGCGAAGTTCTTCTTCCAGGGAGTTTCTATAATACAATTGCTATTTCTAAGTTATTTGTGTTATTTTTAACTTGATTTATATTTTATTTAGGTGACACCTTGTTTGAAGTGTGATGGTAATGGAAAGATAATAACAGACTGTTGCAAGAAATGTAACGGTAAAGGATGTTTGAAAAAGATGCGATCCATTGAAATAGACGTCCCTCCTGGAGTTAGTAATGAAACTACCTTGCAAATTCGAGGAGAAGGAAGTTTCGACAGACGAAGGTGAATTGGTCCAACTATGAAGCTTTCTTAAAAAAGTGACGCATGATATGTTTAATTGAAATGTCTATTCTTCAATATCTTTTACAGAAATGAACACGTAATTATATAAACAAGGTAATTGACATCTTCCAATGGTTCGTGTTCTTTAAGGAGGGATTGGATGCAGACGGGGGCAAACAGGAAGGGAGTGCCATCATCCTTCAAAGAGGGATGAGAATGAGTTAGAGGTGGTGGAGAAAGTGGTTGAGTTTGGAGTAGGAGGGTGCTTTGCATAGGCTGGAGCCATGAGTGGTGGAGCCATGTGAAGCTGATGGTATAGAGTTTTCAGTATCTATGTTGCTAGGGGGGGATAAACATTTTGGATGGTGGTGATCAGTGGGGAAGGTAGGATAACGTAGGGGCACATGCATAACTTTGGAGTCCGAGTTACGACAGTGATGCTGCTCGACTAAATGGTGTGGTAATATGCACTCATGGCTTGTCGAGGACAGAGGTCAGTCTGTTGTTGATAGAGGGGCCATGTCGAAGGGGGGGAAGGCTGTGATGGAGTTGCTTGCTTTTATGTGATGGTGCATATAGGAGTATGCGTCATATGTAGAGATGGGTAATTGGATCCCTCCAGGGTCCAATTACCACATCCACAAGTGTAGTCATCTACTATTAGTGGGAATCCGATCTGTCCGCTGGGCTATATAAGAAGCCCTACACCCATTGTAGTAGTTGAGAAAGTGAATAGAAGAATCATCCCTTAGTGGCGTTCTCCCATGGTTTCATCGTGCTCCTCACGGAGTAGGGTTCCACGTTAAGTCGTGATGTTTTTCCATGTTCTTATTTCTTTATCTCTGATATGCTTCTGCATTATCATCTTATACACGGTATCAGAGTCGGTACGATTCAGAGCGTTCTTGAAGATTCAAAGAAGGTATGATTTTGGTTTGACGATTATTATTATTCATGTTCGTGAGTCGTTCGAGATCAAGTTCTAGGGTTTCTACTGAAATCCTAATCTGCACCGACGCCAACAACTATCAGAGCGGATTTATTCCTGTTCTGATTCAAGTTCATATTCGTGATTATTGAAGATCTGTTCGAGTTCGAGATATGTGTTCTAGAGTTTACTGTTTCCGGTTCGATTGTTGCAGAGTTTGAAATCACCTAGGGTTTTGTTGAACCCTAATTCTCACGACCATGTGCAACACCATCTCCTCCTGATCATGTCGCAAAGCCAAAGAAGGAGACGATCGAAGAAGAGGGTAGATGGGTTTGGAACCCTCTCGGATCTGTTTAGTGTGACGCATGAAGCCCTAAATCTACAATCCCAGTAGGGTTCGAAACTCTATTTGAAGAAGGCTTCTAGGATCGATTCTATGATGGTTCTCGCTGCTCGATTCCTTTCCCTTCCATGCCCTAATGGCAACCATCAACCCCTTCGATCTGCTCAGGGACGACGACAACGATGACCCCTCGTGCAAGAGGCACACCCTCCTCCACCTGCAATGATGGAGGTCACGACAACGTGGGCTGAAGAGGTGCATCTTGTGTGGCTGCGCGGTGAGCCTCTAGGATCTCGGCGATGCCACCTTCTATCCTTCACGCCCTAGCATCAATCCTTGGTCACCTTCCAGCGGTGCATCTTCATCGTGCCGATCCTCGTTATAGATCACTGATGACTCATATTCAACAATCAGCGATGGCGGCGATGCCACCATCTCCGAGCTACATGGGAAGCGATACATATATGTAGATAAGAAGCCCCATCGGGGGGTTGCAAATTTGTGAGAAGGGTTCCCAGCGCATGGGAACCCTAAATATAATGGGTGGCCCGCATAAGAACCCTAAATAGAATGGGTGGCCCTGCTATGTTTCGAAAGTATGTGGGACGAATGAGTGCTTTGTTTCGGTCCAACTAGGCCACAAAAAAAACAATGGGTCCAACAATATTAAAAAAAGAAGGGGGAAAGGTCCAATATTTTGGTCCAAGTGGGTCACGGTTATTCAGAAAAAAGAGGGATTAAAAAATGCACCTGTTAGTTTTTTTAACTTTGAGAAAAGACACGCACACAAAAGAGAGAGAGAAGCCGTATGCATAAAAAATTGAGAAAAAGTCGAAAAAAGGGAGTTTGTCTTATTGTTTTCTTCGCTTTTCCCATATTCTGCTCTTTTCCAAACTTGGTCGATGTCATGTATTCCAACCACTATGGGAGAAAGGGGGAGTATTATGTAGAGTTCTTCGTGGCAGATTCCATGCCAGATTTTAGACTCTATAGTTCAGATTCAGACTCTACATTCAGATTGTTTCAGAGTCTACAATTTGATGCACACATGTATGCGATCACTATTTGAGAGGTCCCAATCTTTGATTCAACTCAGGATTTTCATGTGATCCATAGGTACTCCATAGTTGATATTCCATTCTCTAGGCCATTGTAGGCTAGGGTTTTCATGTGATTTCATAGGGACTCCAGAGTAGGGATCTCATTCTCTAAGCCAGTATGGGAGAGACCTAGTTCTCCGACAAGGAGACTTCCAGACTCCATTCTCCAACGACTTGACTTCGACGAGGATGTTTCCACAGCTTTTTTTCTGCTTGCCCCCTCGAAGAGATGAAGCAGTTGCGGGCCATAGTTCTTTAGATAGAGACTCATTCCGATTTCAGTGACTCTAACAAATGTAGTACATAACACACATTCTCTGACGAGGAGACCCAGTTCTGTTCACACTCCAGCCTTCAGTCCTCCTCACCAGCACAGTATGAGAAGTAACGTCCTCAATAGGTAGTGTACAGAGTATGCGTTGAGTTGATATTGTATGTAGTATCATGTATTATGTGAGTAATTTCTTTCTATTTTTCCAAGCTGAGTATTGCATGCTCCAGCTTGAGGGGGAGTGTTTGAATGTGCGCTATATGTAGAGATGGGTGATTGGATCCCTCCAGGATCCAATTACCACATCCACACGTGTAGTCTTACATCTACTATTATTGGGACTCCAATCTGTCTGTGGGGCTATATAAGAAGTCCTCTACCCATTGTATCAGTTGAGAAAGTGAATAGAAGAATTAAACCATAGTGGTGTTCTCTCGTGGTTTCATCTCGCTCCTCACAGAGTAGGGTTCCATGTTAAATCCTGGTGTTTTTCTATATTCCTATTTCTTTATGTCTGATACGCTTCTGCATTATCATATTCTACAGTGCATGCATGGTTTGTCCATAAGGCCTGGTGGCCATGAGGGGGCTTTCTCTCATATGCCATGACTTGTAGATTGTTGCATCGATGTTGGAGCCATTCATGATGGTGCTAGAGGTTTTTGCAAATGGTATGCAGTTGGACGAAGGGTTTGACATGTTGGTTCTCAACAAGATAGTGACTTCAGTTCCACAAAAGTAGCAAAGCTCTCCTAAATTCTTTGTAACAAAGTACTCCGCAAGATACTTCTTGATATTCAATATACCATGAGCATCGTCATTAGTGAAGATGGTATCATCTACATAGGTTAGCATCATAATTGTTCCCTTATGGAAAATGAAAATACAGAAGCGTAATAATCAGAGAGAGAATAAACAACTGAAGAACATCGTGATTTTACGTAGAACCCTACTCCATAAAAAACGCAATGAAATCTTTGGAGAACCACCTCATAGGGATGATTTGTATATTGAACTCTCTCACTGAATACATGGGGTGTGGGGCTTCTTATATAACCCCATCAATTTGATCAAGTTCTACTAATAGACGAAGTGAGACTAACATGGGTGGGTGTGGTAATTAGGCCCTAGAGGGATCCGATTACCCATCTACGTATACATACTCTAACATTCCTCCTCAAGCTGAAGCATACAATGCTCAGCTTGGATTAATAAAAAAAGGCACCCACTCACATAATACAAGACACTACATACTATATCAACTTAACGTGTAATCTACTGGCTGCAAGTTGAGGACATTGCTTCTAGTGTCATGCTGGTGAGGAGGAACTGGAGGGCTAGAGTGGAATAAGTCTCCTCATTGGAGAACATATGGTCGTACTGCATTTCTCATAGTCATCTGAACTGGACTTAGTCTCTTTATAGGAGAACTTTGACTCGTAACATGTTGAAAAACAATGCAACATGTGAAAAACTGCTCCATCTCTCTAAAGGTCAAAAAAAGAACGTGGTGAGGATATCCACGCATTGATATCTGAAGATAGGCCTCTCTCATAGGGACGTCGAAGTGGATTCTCTCACAGGAACCTCGGAAGGATCTCGTACTAGAGTTCACAATCACTGGAGAATGTAGTCTGAAATGTGTCTTCTCATGGGAGAACTGGGTCACTCAAACATGAAGTACCTCAATTTTAAAAGAAGGGTGACCACCCAAGATGGGATCCACCTTTGTGAAATAGTATATATTTATATATTCAGAAAAATACATATTACATCATTTTACATACGCCACGCAACACAGAGAGCCCTACAATGTTCAATTACATTCTCGATGTAAAAGGCTTGCCCCCCCCAAAATGGCCTTGTTCCTCGAGCACCAAATCAACCAAAGTAATGCAAACGGGTACGCACTGTCCTCATGCCCAAAACCGCACACTGCTCTAATGCTTCCCCAGAAAGTTGCGCCATCTAGCTGTCCATCCATGTAATACTGGCCCTAATCCAAACTTCCGTTGAAAAATGACACACAAAAAACATATGATCCATATCCTTCACCCCCATCCCACGTCTATCACGGATACACTCCTCCACGCCCAGCAAGCGCCCCTGCGATCCTTGGTGAGGATCCTCCCTAGCCTGAAAAGTCAGAGGAAAACCTTAATTTGGTTCACTCTATACCTCCAAATCATACCAGTGTCCACCCTCACCTCTTCCTGTACCTCACTCCCACCCTTCACCAAGAAACGACAAGCCTTCTTCACCGTAAATCTGCCATCTCCCCAAATGTAATGATTTCTGCCTGAAGATGGACCACCTCGTTGCGCCAGCTCCGCATGAAGAGCCAAGAACTCCTCCACCCTCTGGTGCGACAATCTCGAAGCGAACATGGGAGCCCACGTCCCACGGTCCTACACCTGCTGCAACCGTACGCCCCTGCCCACCGCCAACCTCAAAAGGCTTTGGCAACACTCTCCCAACGTCCCCTCTCCTGACCAATCATTCAGCTAGAAATGAAAGCCAACACTATCCCCACCACTAGTTTCAATCTAGCAGCAACATCAAGAAGAATCTCAGTGATGCCCTTCCACAGAGAAGACTGAAGACGTCCCGGGACGACCTCCAACGATAAAGATATACCATAAATCCTCCTAAGCAGCTGGCAGACAAGGTCATCAGACTCACCCTATAGGCGAACCTCCCGTTTTGCCATAAAAGCCTTATTCATCTCCTGATTCTCCTCCACTCGCAACACCCTCAGCCTGCCTTTCTTCTTCGAAGCTGTCGCCTTAGCCCAATCCTCCAAGTGGAAACCCTTCTTGACCCGCTGCGCATCGGACCACAAGAACCTTTGCATCAAAGCCTCAATCCTCCCACGTACCCGTGCATGCAGCGACCTCGTATAGTAAAAGAAAATCGGGATGGCCGAAAGAACATACTTCAACAGAACCAATTTCCTTCCCTTCGATAGCAACGATGCCTTCCAACTGCAAGCCTCCCCTCTAGCCTCTCCATCAAAGCCCTCCAGTCCTCAGACTTCGGCTTTCTCGCTACCAATGGGAGCCTCAGATAAGTAATCGGCAGTGCCACCGTCGGGCACCTCAACACCACAGTCACACTCCAATCCTCAGTGAGGCCAAACAGAATCACCACCGATTTCTCCATATTAATTCGCAGCCCGGACACATCTCCAAATACATCCATATCAGGGACGCCCTTCGAATCTTCTCTACCTCCGTCCCAAGGAAAAGAACAATGTCATCATTATACTGCAAGAACGTGATGGATATTTCCTCACTCCTATATCCTGAGCACCACTCCTTACTGGTCGTCAACCTCATCATCACCGCTAACGCATCGACTACAATCACAAATAAGAGCGACGCGAGGGGGCAACCCTGCATGATACCCCTTTGTGGCTGAAAGAAACCCCCTTCCGGCCTGCCATTGACAAAAACCACATGAGATGTTGTAACACAACGTTTGATCGATGTAATCCAAATCTCTGGGAACCTTCTCTTCTCCAATGACGCCCACAGAAATCTCCAATCCACACAATCGTAAGCGTTGGAAAAATCGACTTTCTACAGCATACCTTTGGCCTTATTCCGCCTCCAATCGACAACCATCTCCGAGGCCATCACCAACCCATCTGCCATGTCCCTCCCAGGTATGAAGGCTGTCTGCTTCGGTGAAATAATCTTGTGAAGGACCTCCCTCAACCAATTAGCCAAGATCTTCTCGGATAGCGACAGTTAGTGTTCACGAAAGCGGCCTGTGCGGCCGCATATGCGTATGCGGTGCCCTCAGCACACTGCTTTCATGAAGCCCCCCATTATGCGCCCTGTGCGCTTATGCGGGTCGCTTATGCGGGCTGTGCGGCCGCATATGCGGTCTGTGCGACCGCATATACATTTTTTATTTATTTTTTATTTTTTAATTTCTGCCACATTTTTATTGTGTTTTGTGCCACGTTTTCCTTGCTTTTGCATGTATGCCAACCAAGCATTCCATGACCATTTAAATCCATCGTTAAAGTAGTTGTACTGCGAGATTGGAGTAAACACGCAAGGAAGAAAAAGAATAATGTACTAATAATTTAGCAAACTAATTTAGTCAACTAATAGTTATTATGAAGAGAACCGGGAAGCTGCTCCGCGGAGCAGCCAAGCTGGCTGCTGCGTGGGGCAGTTTCCCCCCCTTTTTTTATTTTTTTTTGAAATTTTTTTATGTTTATTCATATATGTATCCCTCCTACATGTCATTCAAATTTCGTGAGAAACGGAGACTCCTATGCCCTCCATCTAGAACATGTACTTTACAGCAAATTTCAGGCCGTTAAATTTTATATGTTCTAGATGGAGGGCATCGAAGTCTCCATTTCTCACGAAATTTGAATGACATGTAGGAGGTATACATAGATGAATAAACATAAAAAAAATTTCAAAAAAAAATAAAAAAAGGGGGGGGGAAACTGCCCCACGCAGCAGCCAGCTTGGCTGCTCCGCGGAGCAGCTTCCCTTTTCACTATTATGAATGCAATATATTATATGTAAAGTTTGGTACTTTTGATGGAGGATCAATTATAAATATAACGACAGAGATAAATGACATTATATTCAATAATAGAGGCATCTTATGTGCTAACTTTTCTATTTTATTAATTGTTGTCATTTATTTTGTGTGCTAACTGTTCTATTGAAGTATTGATATTTTATTGAAGTATTGATATTTGATTGATAGAGATTATTTTGAACTCTATATGATAGTTATTTTTCTTAGATCTTCTGTTGGACCATAATTATACATAAATTTAGTTCTATTGTAGTCACTTTTGTATATATTTATTTATTTTTAAATAAAAAATTAGGAAACTGCGTAGAATCGCATATACCCCACATATGCCCCCGCATACCGCTTAAGCGCTATTCAGTGACCTGTCCGAACGCATACGCATACCGCTTTCCTGAACTTTGGCGACAGTCCTCTGACTTGTCTTGAGTGCAAGAGGGAAATATGACATTCAAATTCAATGACCACAAATGTCTGCAATTGCAGTTAATTTTCATATAGTATCCTAAGAAAAGAAAGGCATGGTTAGAAATGTCAGTACATATCAACTATTATGGTTAATAATATTGGTTCTCATGCAGAACCGTGGTGTCCAGAACTGGCCAGGAGATGGTTGATCGATTGGAGCGAATCATGACCGCTCTCACCGACCTCCAGCATCAGTAGACTGCCATGCGAGGTCAACAGGACCATATATTGGACCAACAGACGGAGATTGCAGACAGACAAACATAGAAATGAGATTCAAGGAGTTCTCTGATTTCACATACCATCCATCTCAGGATGGAGTACGACAGGATCAACCCCAGTCTGTAGAGGTACAACAACCTCAGTTCGATGATACACATGAGAGATGCCAGTACATGGAACCGAGGATGGAGATTATGGCAGGGAGCAGGACCCTATACCTTCTGCCGACGAGTTTGCGCCTGATCACTCTGACATTCACATGCATCAATCAGTTTTTAATTCTTATCAACGAGCTAATGTGCCCATGTTTGAGGGCTCCGGGGCATCAGATGAGACCGGGCAATGACTGAAGAGGGCGATGAAGGTACTTCGGATGATTCGTGCACAATGAGACTCGTGGTTATCCTTTATGGAGTATTTACTAACAACATTCGCCGAGAGATGGTGGGAGGCGACCGTTTTCGAGTTGGGACACGATCCCACATGGGATGATTTTGAGACAAGATTCAGATCCCACTTCTTTTTGAGAAGTGCAAGGAGTCCCAACGTCGATTGTTCGCAGAGATTCGATAGGGGCGGATGACAACCAGAGAGTATTTTGTTCTATACATTGAGCTGTCGCGACACACACCAGCAACCACTGCATTTCCTGATGAGAATCTGAAGAAGTTCATCAGAGGGATGTGGGAAGAGGTACAGGAAAATCTGGCTGGACTACGTATCACTTCTATCTCTGAGGCTACTGATGCAGCGGAGAAGTTTGAAGACATCGGAGAGAGACGCTGTGGGAGTTCGTCTAGAGCGACACCTACACCACAACGATCATTTGGACCGATTCGACAATAGTTCCGGCATCAGAGGTTAGCCAGGCGGTTTCATACTACAGGTTCAACATTTTTAGGCGGTGCTCGCTCATCTCCAGTGACTACTTTAGGAGGAGCACTTGTCGGACGTGACACTAGTTCAGCTCGACCATCTGGATCACAGAGAGTGGACAAACCCCCGTAGGACCGACTCAGAGCACAGACACGACCACTCCATCTACCCAGTCAGTCCAATGTTACTTGTGCAACCATTGGGGACATTACCGGTCTCAGTGCCCACAAACTTATGGTGAGCTTCGACCACAACCACAACCGTCACAAGCGCAGGTACAACAACCGGGATCTTCCGTGGCAGGAACTCCAACTTCAGGAGGCTGTTGAGACAGACCCACATCGTGGCAGGTTCGAGTACTGCACCGGCTAGACAGGAACGGTAACACGCAGTGACCGAGGAACAGGCATGATCAACATTTACTGTGGTGAAAAGTATGGTCTTAATCCTGAACCGACCTTTCCATGTTTTGTTTGATTCTAGACTGATACATTCCTTTATTGCTTCGAGATTACTAGCTTCATTGGGTAGAGTTGTAGAGGCCTTATATCCTCCTTACCACATCCATGAGCCAAGTGGCCAGTTGTTCGTCATTTCATTGATAGTCAGAGACTTACTAGTACTAATTTGCGGTCACGAGATAATCACAGACTGTCTGCTACTATAGCTTGATGAGTTTGACTTGATTTTGGGCATGGATTGGTTATCAGCTCATCATGCTCTTGTTGATTACTTTAAGAAGACGGTTGTCTTCAGGATTCCAGATTTACCCGAGTTCACTTTTGAGGGTAAATTGCATGACTCCAAAATGAAGTACGTATCAGTATTGAGAGCTCAGAGACTTGCTCACCAGGGATGCGATTCATATTTAGCATTTGTTGGAGAGACATCCGATCATGAGCCGATGACACAGGACATCAGAGTAGTATCAAATTATCCATATGTGTTTCCTGATGAGTTACCAGGGTTACCTCCTGAGAAAGAGATTGAGTTCGAGATCACATTATTATCTGATACACTGTCGATCTTGATCGCTCCTTATCGCATGGCATCGACTGAGTTGAGAGAGCTGAAGGTGCAGTTGCAGGAGTTACCCGACTTGGGTTTCGTGAGGCCTATCACCTTGGGGTGCTCCAGTTCTTTTTGTAAGGAAGAAGGATGGATCAATGAAATTATACATTAATTATCGGTAACTAAACAAGACAGCGGTGAAGAACCGTTATCCTTTGTCGTGCATTGATGACCTGTTTGATCAGCTTCATGGATCTTCGGTGTTCTCGAAGATCGACCTTTGATCAGGCTACCATCAACCGAGGATTCGAGAGTCAGATATTTTGAAGACAACTTTCAGGACTCGATATGGACACTACGAGTTTGTGGTGATGCTGTTTGGGCTCACCAATGCCCCTGTAGCATTCATGGATATGATGAATAAGATCTTTCGTCCATACTTGGACAAGTTTGTGGTGGTATTCATTGATGAGGTGTTGATTTATTTTCGTAATGAATGGGATCACGCGAATGATCTGAAGATTGTCCTGGACACATTGCGAGAGCACACATTGTATGCCAACTTGAGCAAGTGCGAGTTCTGGTTATCCCAGGTCTCATTTCCTGAGCATGTCATTTCTGGAGCAGGTATTACAGTTGATCCTGCGAAGAATGAGGCAGTCATGTCGTGGGAGCAGCCCAAGACAATCATTCAGATTTGGAGCTTCCTTGGATTAGTGGGCTACTACAAATGCTTTGTCAGTGGGTTTTGACGAATTGTTCTTCCCTTGACACAATTGACGTAGAAAGGAGTTCCTTTCATTTGGGATGATTCATGTAAGCAGACCTTCAAGACATTGAAGGAAAGATTGACGACGACACCCATTCTTGCACTACCTTCAGACACACAGGATTATACAGACTATAAAGATGCCTCTGGATAAAGTCTAGGAGCGATATTGATGCAGAGAGGTCATGCGATTGCATACTGTAGAGTTATATTTATGTCTTTGTACTATTTTCTTTTTTTTTATTCTTTTGTCTATTATATGTAATTTACCCATAGGTCTCTCCCCTATATAAGAGAGCCTAGGGTTCAAGCAATAAACAAGTCTCATTTTTCCCAATATGGTATCAGTGCGGCGGTCCTTTAGTTGAGTATACTAAGAGAAATGATAGTCAATGACGCTCTTTAATTAAACCTTGATGCTTGAGGAGCACAAATAGTTCGTGAAGTCGTGGAAGTGTAATGAAGTCATGATTACCGAATATGAGATTCAGGACCGCTGATGAGGAAACCCTTAGATGAAGGGACCGATGTATACAGTCATATGAATTTGCAAAATAAATATGAGCTACTTGCATGATAATTTGATTGGGCCATCCATAAGAGATGAAGAATGATGATCCTCGACTCCTCTCTCTTGATGGGATTGGTTGCTTGAGTCTACACATCCAATCAAATCCCTCTATGTCATTGTAGATAAAAGATTGTCTAGTCTACAACCCTAGTCTTCTCTAGTCGTCATGTCAGAAAGCAATCTAAATATCCCCACAAAAGGCGCCTTCAGAGGTCCCGCGTCTATAGTAAAGATGGATGAGTCGAACTACAAATTATGTACCTTGCATTTCTTGAGTTTGATGAAGTCTACAGGCAAGAAATACATTCTTACCGAGGAAGAGACGGTTGAAAGACTGGGGTTAACGCATCATGGGAGGCGGATGATGCATATGCTAAGGTTTGGCTTTAGGTAAATTGACGATAGAGATCACCAATGATGTGTTACATCAGCCCACAACCAAGGCGATGTGGGATATTCTACTTATTCACAGGAAAGGAACGGGACAAAGATTCTGCAACTCCAACATGATATTTTTACTATCAAGCAGAATGGACAGCTCCTTCATTCGTTATATACATCCTTGCGTGGGATGTTCGAGAAGCTCCATAGTTTCATGCCTCTCACATCTACTCCTGAGCAGCATAAGACTTATAGGAATGCCACCATGGTTGGTGTATTACTGGCAGCCCTTGATCCTGAGTATGAGACTGCTCGTTCCCAGATTCTGACAGATGCTACTATTCGTCCCATGGAGGAAGCTTTTCGTAGGTTCAGTAGGATCATTGTCCCATCCACTACTGCCAATCAGACTTCTTCAGCGATGGCTGCCTCCCGAGGTCGAGGAGGCTCTTCTTAGTTTCGTGGACGCAGACCTCGTGGAAGAGGTCGTATTCGTCAGCCCTGTACTTACTGCCATCATCTTAGACATACAGAGGATACATGCTACTCCAATCATGGATTTCCTGTTTCTGCTCGGGTAGCTAAGCAGATTGAGCCCCCGACCGCCTCTTCTTTAGATCAACGATATGATGACCTTGTTGCATGATTGAGGGGCATTATACCTCATGCTAGTCCCATTACTTCATCGGCCTCAAGGAGTCATTTCGATGTGGCTACTTCAGCTTCCTCCAGTACCTCAGGTAGTACTTATGCACTTACTAGCTGTAGTGGATTTGATGTTAGAGAATGGATTATGGACTCCGGTGCTACACATCACTTGTGTGGAGACAGAGGTCAACTTACAACATACAAACAACTTCCTCCAGGACAAACTGTGGTTATAGCAGATGGGACTCATTCCCTTACTGGATAAGGGGAGATTAGCTTGACATCCTCTATGCATCTACAGAATGTGTTGCATGCACCTGACTTCTCTATGAATTTGTTATCTATTAGTCAGATTACAAAGGATCTACATTGTCGAGCTATTTTTGACCCATCTTCTCTTGTATTTCAGGACATCCTTACGGGCAAGGTGATTGGGTATGGCCGTGAGCAGGGCGGTCTCTATCACTTAGTTCAAACTCCTTATGTTGGCATTTCCTCTCATTCTGCTGGAACCGTTTCACCCTTTACATGATACATGCACTTTGGTCATCTTCCGCTTCAGAAAATGTGCCTTTTTCTGCATCTAGTCTTTCCTCACTCGTCCTTTCAATGTGAGGCATGTCAGATGGGAAAGCATCATCGATTAGCCTTCCCCGATCGTCAGAGTCGGAGTAGTAGCTCTTTTTTTGAGTTATTTCGTATAGATATTTGGGTTTCTAGTCATGTTCCCGATCATCAGGGACACATGTTTTATCTTGTTGCTGTTGATGATTTTTCTCGTCTGTCCTAGGTCTTTTTATTAAAGAATAAATCTGAAGCTGGAGATGTTGTCAAGAAATTTCTCAATGGAGTTCATAATGTGTTTCCTTCTTCTATGAAATTTGTGCGAACTGATAATGCTTTAGAATTCTGTACCCATACTCTTTCCAATTTTTTTCAACCCGAGGTATTATTCATCAAACATCATGTGCCTATACTTCCCAGCAAAATGGTGTTGCAGGGAGGAAGCATCGTCATTTGCTTGATATTATAAGAACTCTTCTCATTTAGAGTCGTGCTCCACATTCTTCTTGGGATGATGCTGTTCTTATGACATGCTATCTTATTAATCGCATGCCCTCGTCGGTCTTGGGTGAGAAAATTCCCTTCTCTCTTGCTTTTCCGAAAAATAATTGCTCTCACTTACTCGTGTCTTTGGCTTGGTCGCCTTTGTCCATTAGTTGTTTCTAGGTATTGACAAGCTCTCTGCTAGAGCAGTCTAGCGTGTCTTTGTCGGGTACTCTAGGACACAAAAAGGGTATATATGTTATGATCCAATGCACAGAAATTATCATGGGATCGAATTTCGGTCGAATTTCGATTTCGGTGGGTGACCGAAATTCGACCGAAATGGCCTATATCGGTCGAAAATTAGGGGCCCTAGTTCAAAAACCAACCGAAATGACAGAAATTTCAGTCGAATTTCGACCGAAATTCGGCTGAAATTTCATTTCGGTCAGTTACCGAAATGAAACCGAAATCCTACATTTAAGGCCTTGGAAAGTATTATGTTGGTGCTGATGTCACCTTTCTCGAGTCTGTGATGTACTTTTCTCCTACAGGTGATCGGTTGACTTCCTCAGAATCCGATGATGACATCTACATGCCACCACCGCTATCATCACCTCCTTCACCACCACCATCATCACCTCCTTCACCACCATCGCCACCACCATCACCGCCATCACCATCACCGCCACCGCTATCTATGGTCCAAGTCCCACTATTGCCGCATCACTATACCCGTTGGCCTGCTTCTGCTCATGGTCATCGCTCATCATCTAGCACGCATGAGATATGTTATGAATATATAGTTTCTAACAATGGGTCTTATGGTCTGCCTGAGCAGGGTTCTTTTCAGGGGACATACGTGGAGGTTGCTGATATGGACTTACCTATTGCGCTTCAGAAGCAGAAGCACAACTGTGCATCATATCCTTTAGCATTCATGGTCTCCTTTGATCGTTTGACTGAGGAATTCAAGAAATTTGCAGTTGCATTGTCTGCCGTGGACATTCCACGGATTATCAGGAGGCTTTGAAGGATAGTCGGTGGCGATGAGCTATGGAAGAAGAGATGACTGCCTTGCAACCACGTGGTACCTACGGGTTCCTGCTCTTGCTGGAACATCTATCATCAATTGCAAGTGGGTTTTTACTGTTAAACACCGTGTAGATGGGAGTCTGGATCGGTACAAAGCCTGACTGGTTGCTCGTGGATTTACTCAAACATATGGTGTGGATTTCCTAGACACATTCTCCCCAGTGGCTCGTCATTCTACTCTACGGATTCTTCTTTCTGTTGTGGTGGTACGTGATTGGTCTCTCTTCCAGCTTGATATTAAAAAAGCCTTTTTGTATGAGACCTGCAGGAAGAAGTCTATATGCAACAGCTTCCTGGGTTTGCTGTTGAGAGAGAGTATCCGCAGGTCTGCAGACTTCATAAGGCAATATATGGCCTTAAACAGAGTCTTAGGGATTACTTATAAGAGTGGCTCAACTAGAACACAGATAGATTACTTTGCGTTGAGGAGAAGGGATCGGTTGTGTTGCAAAGATTGCAAAGTAATCCCTGGAGAGAGTTTGACAACCCAACATCGCTTGTTAGTCTTGGATTTACAAATAAAAGGGCTAGTAAAGAAAAGGAAGGTTCCTAAGATCACTAGAACTAGGTGGTGGAATCTTCCCCTGAAGCAATCAAGCTTAAGGGAGAAGGTTTTAGAAGACTTATCTTGGGATTGTAGCGGTAGTGCAAACAAGATGTGGGAAGCAGTAGCATCTTGTATCCGAAAGGTAGCCAAAGAGATGCTAGGCGAGTCAAAAGGAGGAGCTCCGAGTCAAAAGGAGGCTTGGTGGTGGAGTGAAGGGGTGCAAGAGAAACTAAAAATTAAAAGAGTTTGCTTTAAAGCTATGTCTAAGGATATAACAGAGGAAACTGTCACAGATTATAAAATAGCGAAGAAGGAAGCAAAGAAGGCTATAAGCGAAGCTAAGTCAAAAGCTTATGAAGTTTTGTATAAAAATCTCAACTCTAAGGAGGGCCAGAAGGATATATTCAGGTTGGCCAAAGCAAGAGAAAGAAAGACCAAAGACCTTTCTCAAGTGAGATGCATTAAGGACGAGGAAGGTCACGTGCTTGTTACTCAGAAGGATATAGAGACTAGATGGGAGCAGTACTTCCATAAACTTTTCATTGGAGAAGGAATAGAGAGATCACTTTGGGTGATCTAGCTAGTAGTGAAAGTTACTTGAATCGTGCATGCTATAGACGAATACAAAGAAAAGAAGTAGAGGAGGCTTTGAAGGTTATGAGACCTGGGAAAGGTGTTGGACCGGATGACATCCCTGTAGAAGTATGGAAAGTCTTAGGTGAGCATGGTTTGATTTGGCTTACGAATCTATTCAATGTTATTTGGCGAAGCAAGAAAATACCTGAAGATTGGAGGAGGAGTATCGTCGTGCCTCTTTATAAGAACAAAGGAGACATTCAAAATTGTTCAAATTACAGAGGTATCAAGCTGATGAGTCACACTATGAAAATTTGGGAACGTGTGATCGAAAGAAGGTTGAGGCAAGTTTCCCAAGTAAAAGAAAACCAATTCGGATTCATGCCAGGTCGCTCAACTATTGAAGCCATCCATTTGCTGAGGAGAACAATGGAGATTTATAGAGCTAAAAGGAAGAATCTCCATATGATCTTTATTGATTTGGAGAAGGCTTATGATTCCGTCCCACGAGAGATACTGTGGAGAGTTTTGAAGAAGAGAGAAGTACCTGTCCTATACATTAATCTCATAAAGGATATGTATGATAGGGCTTTATCTTGTGTAAGGACCCCGACGGGGAAGATTGACTATTTTGATATCAACATTGGTTTACATCAAGGTTCGGCTTTGAGTCCATTTCTTTTTACTTTGATTATGGACGAGTTGACAAGTCACATTCAGGATGAGTTACCTTGGTGTATGTTATTTGCTGATGATATTGTGTTGATTGACGAGACTAGAGATGGAGTAAATGAGAAGCTTGGGGTTTGGAGACATGCATTGGAGACTAAAGGTTTTCGTATAAGTAGGGCTAAGACGGAATATATGGAATGCACCTTTGATGGAAGCAATGGTGAAGGAATCGAGGTGAAGATTGGTGACGATAACATCCAGAAGAGAGATTCTTTTAGATATCTGGGATCTATTTTGCAACATGATGGGGAAATTGATGGAGATGTTACTAATAGAATAAATACAGGCTGGCTAAAGTGGAGAGGAGCCTCCACTGTTCTCCGTGATAAGAAAATTCCTTTAAAAATTAAAGGAAAGTTTTACAAAGTAGCTGTGAGACCTGCTATGCTTTATGGTTCTGAATGTTGGCCTGTGAACCATAGACATGTGCAGAGAATGGTTATAGCAGAAATGAAAATGCTAAGATGGATGTGTGGACATACACGTAAAAATCGGATTTGGAATGATGCAATCAGAAAGAAAGTTGGTGTAGCTCCGATCGAGGATAAGATGCGAGAAAACCGCTTAAGATGGTTTGGTCATTTGCAAAGAAGGTCAACCGATGCACCGGTTAGGAGATGCGAGTATTGGGATGTTGAGCCGGCTAAGAGAGGGCGAAGACGGCCCAAGAAGTGTTGGAAAGAGACTATACGAAGGGATCTTAGTTTTTTGGATATAAATCCGAGATTGACCTAAGATAGATCTGAATGGAGGCGAAGAATCCATGTAGCCGTCCCTACTTAATTGTGGGAAAAGGCTTTGTTGTTGTTGTTGTTGTTGAAACAGAGTCTTAGGGCATGGTTTCGAAAACTCTCGAATTTAATTGAGAAGCAGGGATTTCAAAGGTCAAATGCGGATCGTTCTTTGTTTGTACAGTGAACATCTAGGGGCACGGTGGTTATTATGGTATATGTTGATGACATATTAGTCACAGGTGATGACATGCAGGGGATAAAAAGGGCTAAAGAATTTCTTGACCGACAAGTTGTTACTAAGGATCTTGGCACCCTACGATATTTCTTGGGATTAGAATTTTCTAGAAATCAACAGGGTATTGTAATGACCCAACGGAAGTATGTGACAGATATGGTAGTTGAGACATGAATAATTGGATGTCGGCCAACTTCCACTCCTATGGACCCTAGTATGAAGTTAAATGATGATGGCACAAAGGAGGTGGACAAGAGACGATACTGAGAAATAGTGAGGAAGCTTCTTTATGTTACCATATCCAGACCGAATATCTCTTTTGCATTCAGCTGGGTGAGCTAATTCATGGAACAACCCCACAGATACACGGGGATACTGTATATATGATTTTGAGATACCTAGAGTCTTCTCCAGGTACATGATTATTATTCAAAAAGGGAGTAACACTTATTTCTACATGCGCTGATGCTGATCATGCAGGATTCTCAAAGGACAGAAAGTCCACTTCGGGCTTTGCAGTTTTTGTTGGTAGCTCTCTTGTCTCTTGGAAGAGTAAGAAGCAAACTGTGGCTGCCAGGTCTAGTGCTGACTTTGAATATAGGGCTATGGCACAAGTTAGTACTAAACTGATGTGGGTTCGAGCTGTACTAGCAGATTTACATATAAATGTACCTATTCCTATGCAACTACAATGTGATAACCAAACAACCCTATTCATTGCAAATAATCCTGCATTTCATGAGAGAATCAAGCATATTGAAGTGGACAACCACTACACGAGGGATATGATTTAGAATGTGCTTATCTCTACTTCTCATGTCAGCTCAGGGGATATGATTTAGAACACAACATGAGGCCTGTTTTGGGGATTGAAGGGAGTTTCAGATTCTAGGAAGATGACTGGTCTGGGGAGGGGATCCTAGGGGAGCGTTTTCCTAGATTGATGTAGATGGCGGCAGACAGGAGGGTGGTAGTGCAGGAGTTATGGGATGGAGGAGTTTTCTTATTGATTTTTGTAGCTGAGCTTTCAGACCAGAGATGTGAGGAGTTTTTGGAGATGCAGGAGTCGCTGGCGTAAGGGAAGGTCCCCTCGGAGGGTAGGTATCACTTTATTTGGGGTGACGGGAACTTCTCGATTAAGAAAGTGTATAGGTTCTTCACCAAGGAAGGGGAGGAGATGGTCGCAGAGGAGGTTGGATGGATTTAAAGCTGATTTGGAGGAGCACAATGCCTACTCGCATTAAGATTTTCATGTGGCTGTTCAGGCTTGGGAGGACTCTCACAAAGGCGCGCTGGGGGCGGATGATGGAGCTGGAGGATATTATATGCAACAAATGTGGGGTCGGAGAACAGGATGCATATCACCTGTTCTTCTCGTGTTCGTTCTCGTCTGACGTGTGGGGCAGAGCTGGCATCTCGTGGCTTGACTATCAGGATCGTGTGAATTTCTGGAGGGTTATTAGAGCGATCTACGGCAACAACCACGGGGATTGTACGCGTCCTTTCGCGGTGCTTTGGGCGATATGGTGTGCGCAAAATGCGGTTATTTTTAGAGCGGGGGTGGTTTTTACTCGGAAAATGTAATTGAGCATTACAAGGCACTGTGTGGAAGCTGGACCATGTAATAGAATATATCCCAACTTTTTTTTAATAATATTAATTGAGATGGATCCCATTCTATGAGGTCACCCATACATTTTTCAAAAAAAAAGTTTGCTCAGAGGATCAAACTGCATATATTTTCACTAAGACTTTGCTCAGAGGCCCGTTCCAGAAATGCTCATCCCAACTGAGCATGATTGACATCTATGCTCCATCTTGAGGGGGGAGTGTAGAGTTATATTTATGTCTTTGTACTGTTTTCTTATTTTTCTGTTCTTCTGTCTATTATATGTAATTTACCCATAGGTCTCTCCCTTATATAAGAGAGCCTAGGGTTCAAGGAACAAACAAGTTTCTCATTTTTCCCAACACATACGCATCACGTCAGTTGATGCCGCATGAGCGGAATTACCCCACCATGACTTGGAGTTGGCGACAGTTGTCTTTGCCTTGAAGATCCGGCGCCACTATCTCTATGGGGTGAATTTCAAGATTTTCACAGATCACAAGAACCTGAAGTATATTTTTGATCAGAAGGAACTGAACATGAGACAACATAGGTGGCTTGAGCTACTAAAGGATTACGACAACACGATCTCTTACCACCCCGGTAAGGGAAACGTCTTGGCTGATGCACTTAGCAGGAGAGCTCATGCCGAGGGTACGAAAAATGGTTATACACGTGGGATATGCTCACAGCTTTGACTGATTGACATCCTCATGAGAGTGCATCCATATCTACTGCCGTGCTTCCACGATTCAATAGTTTGTGTGATCGCATAGTAGAAGGCCAGAGGACTGATCTTTGGATTCGAGACATACATGTGTGTCATCAAGGACGAATTTGTGGTTACAGAGTCTATTTTGTGGAAAGCTGGCTAGGTCGTTGTGCCCAATGATGAGCAGTTACGCAGAGATATTCTTGATGATGCACAGAATTCACGATTAAATATTCATCCTGGCATCACAAAGATGTATCGTGATCTGCGCCTACATTTTTAGTATGACAGATTGAAGCGCGATGTGGCACATCATGTTAGCAGATGCATGACCTGCCAGATGGTCAAGGATGAGCACAGGAGACCACCAGGATTATTGCAGTCTCTCACCAGTTCCAAGTGGAAATGGGAGAGTATCTCTATGGATTTCGTCACAGGACTGCCAAGGACATCAGGTGGCAATGATGCTATTTCGGTCGTTGTTGACAGATTGACCAAGTCAACTCATTTCATACCTGTCAGCATGACCTACACTTCATCTAGATTGGCCAAGCTATATGTGCAGAACATTATCAGGCTACACGGTATACCACGCGAGGTGGCGTCTGACAGAGACTCGAGATTTACATCTCTCTACTGGTACCAATTCATGTCAGCGCTACGGACAGAGCTGAAGATGAGTTCCGCATATCATCCGCAAACCGATGGACAGTGCGAGCACGCCATTCAGACATTTGAGGATTTGCTACATGCATGCACTTTCGAGTGGAAGGGTCCTGAAAGGACCATCTGCCATCGGTAGAGTTCATGTACAACAACATACATCATTCCAGTATTGGCATGGCACCATTCGAAGCCCTATATAGGCGGAGATGCCTCAGACCTCTCAGCTGGTGTGAGGTAGGTGATCATGCTCTTTACTCTGTAGATATCTTGGAGGAGACTTCGAAGGTTGTTGATCTTGTGAGGTGAATGCTTCTGACGAGACAAAGCTGCCAGAAGAGTTATGCAGACCGTTGGAGAAGAGAGTTGGAGTTTCAGGTAATCCTCTCCTCTCCTCTTAATCATGTTGCGAAAATAACTTATTGAGAGTCAACTTAATCTCATACTAATGAAATTCTTGTAAATACATATAGGAGATTGGGCATTCCTACGAGTATCTCCCATGAAGGGAGCATAGAGATTCGGTGTTCATGGCTAGGTGGCACTACGATATGTTGGACGTTTGAGATTCTTGCTCGTGTTGGGAAGGTGGCCTACTGAGTAGGCCTTCCTCCATACCTTTCCACCATACACTATGTTTTCCACATATCCAACCTGAGGAGGTATATGCATGACCCTTCACTCGTCACCAGCTACGAGAGTCTTGACGTGAAGCCCTACTTGACATACGAGGAAAGGCTAGTGCAGATACTAGACAATGCCGTGAAGAAGCTTCGCAGCAAAGAGATTCCCTTGGTCAAGGTGTTGTTGCACTGATATGGAATCGAAGAGGCGACATGGGAGAACGAAGCTGTGACGCGCCGCGGATCCAGGATACCTGTTTACATGACACTTGCAGCATTAGATTTACTATATATCGCATTAGGTTGCTGAAATTGCGGGAAAATTTTTCGCATTTGGTAATGACATACAAAATTAGTGTAACAGCCACAAAATCAACAAAAAATGTCACCAATTTTCCGTTGCATTAATTTCCATATAATTTACATAAAAAAATAAATATCACATCATGTACATGTATCTCAAAAAATAGAAAAGAAGAAAAATCATTATACAGTAGTTGAACAAAAACTATAAGTGTACCGTCGAGTATAACAACGGAAACTCGGGTTCATCTGCTAGCTAGTGCGATGTAGACGTTTTGCCTGCCAAGCATGTATAGGAAGAAGAGGATGTCAACAAATGTCAATATAATCCTCCATACCTTTCCACCATACACGATGTTTTCCACATATCCAACTTGAGGAGGTATATGCACGACCTTTTACACGTCATCAGCTACGGGAATCTTGACGTGAAGCCCGACTTAACATACGAGGAAAAGCTAGTGCAGATACTAGACAATGCTGTGAAGAAGCTTCGCAGCAAAGAGAATCCCGTGGTCAAGGTGTTGTGGCACTGATATGGAGTCGAAGAGGTGACATGGGAAACCGAAGCTGTGACGCCCTGCGAATCCAGGATACTCGTTTACACAACACTCACAGCATTAGATTTACTATAGATCGCATTAGGTTGCTGAAATTGAGGGAAAATTTTCGCATTTGGTAATGACATTCAAAATTAATGTAAACCACAAAATCAACAAGAAGTATCACCAACTTTCCATTGCATTAATTTCCATATAGTTTACATAAACAAAGAAATATTACATCATGTACATGTATCTCAAAATATAGAAAAGAAGAAAAATCATTATACAATAGCTGAACAAAAACTACAATTGTACCGTCGAGTATAACAACGGAAGCTCGAGTTCATCTGCCATCTAGTGTGATGCAGACGTTTTGCCTGCCAAGCATGTATAGGAAGAAGAGGATGTCAACAAATGTCAATACAATCCATCATATAACAAATTAACAGGAAATTTAATGGTTTCAAAAGAAAGCAAGTAAAATAGGTATTTGAAATTTAAGTTTAAAAAGCTACTTGCTAAAAAAATGGGTTTCAAGCTGCTTTGAATGTATACCACACGATTACCCCTCACTCCATAATCTTTCTTATATAACATTTTCAATATATTAATTAATGACCCATATGTAGGTTATTGTCTTTTTATCACTTAGAGATCATATTGATGGATCTTGGTATTGAGGAAAATGAATCTTTGATCTGATCTTCAATTTTGTATCATTTCTCAAGTCTAGTGGATAGTCTGTGGTCTTGGTCTGAATGTGACCTCACACTATGACTCTAAGACATGAAGAGTACATTAGGGTTGAGGCGCCTCTGTAGGCATGCGATGGACTATAATGCATCCTAACTAAGTTCCCAACATGTCCACTAGCTTTTCCTATCACTCGTAGTAGTAGTTCTAAAATCCGATTGATTGTCGATGATTGATAATTGATAATGATTACTGATTCTGTACCAAGTTCAACTATGGACAACTCAACTGTAACCAATCTCAACTCTAGCCAAATTCAACTGTAAGCAACTCGACTGTAACACATCGCCAAACCTATTGGCGGAATGGTAACCAAAACTCAAGCGGTACGGAAGTTTCCTATGAGACTCTTTCGTCTCGCCCCCTAAATGAAAGTGCGGTCCAGTAGAGGGATAGGTCTACTCCAAAACTACGATCCTGAGACTGGTGGGAGAGACTCTCCGAATGAGTCATTCCAAAAATCGGCCCGACCGGTATGGGCAAACGAGCTCGTGAGAAAAACTAAAACCGAGGGACCCCCAGCTTAGGTACCCTAAAACAGAGGGTCAGCAGAAGTGGTCCAAAAACCTGGATCCCAACGAAGCATAAAAACGCTGCGAGCTCGCGTAAAAACTGTTAAAAGGAGTGGGATCTTAGACCCATGCACTTGGCAGCCGCTGTCCGAACTGGGCGTCCTATCCTCCGCCCAGTTGAGGGTCACCGCACCCTCTCATGGTCAAGTGTAAGGGTCTCCATGACCGGCACAGATATTTAGCATCACTGATTCATAACCATATGGATGCACTTGACTACATATTCAATTCACATTATCTTCTATTGTTAGTCTTGCAAATCTAATGCGATCCTTGCATTGCACATTGCCACAATCTCAATGATCAATGGTCATTTGACTCCCGTGTTAGCATTCACTATTTGCCACCACTTTCTTGTAAGAATAGTGTTACTAAAGTTGGAGTGCAAGCTAAAGTTATAGATGTGTTAGGTCCTCATTTAAGCTATAAGTTTTACTTAGGCTTGAGTATAAAATGTTTTTTTGGGAAAAGAAGGTTTAAGGGGTAGATGATAGACTGGAGCCTGGACATAATCTTGACATTCAGGTAAGTTTATAGTTTAGATATTTTTTTATCAAGGGGATGTGACATCAAATCCAGTTTAATGGATCATCATACAACCTTTTTAAATCTAAGCTTAAAACCACTTGAAAATATCAAACCTTTAAGATAGACAACTCATAACAACATTCTTTTCGGGAATTTCTATAATCTTTTCGTGGGTGTACATGCGGGGCAGGAGATGCTAACTCAACCCAAGTTCTTAGGCCCATTACCACAAGAGAACTAGACCATGGAACCAAGTAGGCATGGTGGTTTGGAGGTTCATATCATACTTAAGAAGTCAGCTCGTAGCTCTACAAGAATCATTATTTAACCTTAGTTCAATACCTTGCAGTGTCTTTTCTGTAATTTATGGAGTTCAGGGATGCACATTCTATCAAATGGTATTTTGTGCTTGGAAAATCAAAGCACATGAATTATTAAACTGAGTACTCGGCTGTAAATGTAATTACCGTGCGATTTAAAAAAAAAATAGCACTATGGTTCACCTTAGTAGAAAACTGATCCAGAATGCATCACCTCGTTCGATTTGATCCAGTATTTTGTCGAATACCTTAGGAAGAAAGTTGCAGAAGAAGAAAAAAATTTCTTCTGAAATCATCTCTACTACTATCCACGGTAAAAGAGGGGCAACATTTCTTAGAGCGTGCCAAACGGTTTAGACTGCAGGTTTGCAATGAAGATATATAAATTGGAGTGATAACTATAAGTTGTTTTCTACAAATAAATTACGACATCATGTCTCAAGAACGCTAAAATCTCCATATGAGAATCCCCACGTTAGTGCAACTATACAACACTCTGGCTTAAATTTTCTCCTTAATTGGAAATGGACATTCATGGATCTTTACCGTCCAGGAATTCTCTACAACCCTTAACGAGTACATGCCTTGATTTATTTGATAATATCTTTTCATGGAAAAACTTCTTAGAACTTAAAGCCAGCCATTTCTAGAAGAATATTTACTGACATATGTTTTTTACAGTAAACCGTCATGAAAATCATAACTTAAATCTTCCAACCAAGGTTTTAAAAAGCGTGACGCGTATCGAGGCGTTTTCCCCTCGAGTCGTATCGAGACGTATGCTTCACTCGTGAAAGAAAATTTTTCATAAAACATAATAATTAATAGTAATTATAATTTTCAAGTTCTAGAAATTAAATAGTTACGATTAAATACATAACTCCATGACATTTCAAGACCAACATCATGGTTTAAACATCCAAGTTGTTATATAACTCTTTTTTGACTCTAAATCTGTAAGAAGTCAAGTAAATATGAATATGCTAGCACAATAATGGGTAATTCTCCGCAAAATTTAATGTTTTGAATAAAATTTAACTAAAGGGAGCTTCAAAAAAAAAAATTTAACTAAAGGGACTAGATGTAACACACCATTTTCAAAATTAGGTGAAATATGTGTGTCATTCAATTGAGAAGGATAAGAGAGTAAGTATTGAATCAATGATCACTTTTTACTTTACCATAAGGATTGAAGGATAAGATACTTGAATATTGCATGTTATGACCATCTTTGTTCATGCATGCTTTGATGTGTATTAATTTAGTCCGATTGAATAGAAGAAAAGATGAGACATGTTTACAAAAATATAATCTCCTAAATTTAGGTCAGGCAGGGAACTTGCATCCAAACATTTTAATAAAGAAAACATTTATGCTTGATTCGTACTAAAGAGTAGAGCCATTATATTTAAGGACTCAAGACTCAATTTTTTTTGTTCATGTTGATTTATAGAGAACATGCATAACAAAGTAAAAATAAGCTTAATATGTTAATAAACTAAAAAAATGCATTTCAGTGAATTGTGAGCTTAAGGACTTGAAAATACTTGTCTACGAAAGATAAAAAGCTCACAATCAAAAAGAAAAGTAAAAATATTGTAGATAAAAAATATAAAAAAATCAGCTCATACATGAGGCAACTTTTGCAGATAAAAAAATTAAAATACTTGTCTGCGGAAGAACATGACACAACTTTTGCAGAGGAAGATGACCAAATCGAAGGTGCCATACAGAGGGAGAAACATATCTAGTGCGAAGAGAAGAAGCACCGACATATGGAGATTGCACCGGTCTGTAGAGACCTCCTTGCTCACGGCCAGATCCAATCACCCTGCCCGTAAGAATGTCCTGAAACACAAGAGCAGATGGATCAAATATTGCACGACAATGTAAATCCATGGTAATTTGACTAATGGACAATATATTCATAGAAAATTCAGGAGCATAAAGAACATTCTGAAGTCGCATTACATGGGTTAACTGCACCTCTCCCTGACCAATGATAGGATAGTGTGTCATGTCAGCTATCACTACCGATCTCCCTGATTGAGTCAGTCTGTAGGTTCTAAAATGTCCTCTGTCACCACAAAGGTGATGAGAAGCTCCGAAATCCATAATCCATTCTGATAAATCTGCCCTGTAACAGCTAGTAAGAGCTTATGCTATACCTAATGTGGATGCGGATCCTGAGGCAACTACCTCTATGGATCCTGAAGGAGAACTGGTTGACCCAGGAGAAGGCATAATCTCCTTGAGCTACGCTACAAGCTCATCAAATCTCTGATCAGAAGCATGCGATGGACTACCAACCTGCTGAGTCTGCGCTGCAACACGTGATGAAGCAGGAAACCCAAGCTTAGAGTAGCTTGTCTTCTCAGAGTGACCTGACCTATGACAATAAGTGCACGACTGACGGGTCCGACTACCCCTCCCCTGCCGCGGTTACCTCTACTACGATACCATGCAGGGCTCCCCTTACCACGAGAAGCAACCATAGATGAACTCTGAGGCTGTTGAATGCTATCAGAAGATATAGAGAGCCTGCTTAACCTGTGATATGCCTCTTCCATTGTAGGTATGGTGACATCCGTAAGAATCCGGGCTCGAGCAGCATCATACTCAGGATCAAGGGTTGCTAGGAAAACTCCGGTCATCACTGATTCTCTGTATGCCTTGAGTTGCTCAGGCGTGGCAGTCAAGGGAATGAAACCATGGAGCTTCTAAAACATACCCCTTAGAGATGTGTAGAGGGTATGGAGGGGACAACCATTCTGCTTCGATGTGAAGATATCATGCTGAAGTTGTAGTATCTTTGACTCATTTTTCGCCGGAGAATACGTAGTGGAGAGAATATCTCACATAGCTTTTGCAGTACGCTGACTCAATATATCATTGTCTATCTCCATGGACACTGTCCCAGATAGCCATACACATGCATATGCATCGTCTGCCTCCCATGAGGCATTAACCCCAGTCTTGTCACTTGGCTCCTCCTGCATGAGGATGTGCTTCTTGCCATTACACTGCATCAGGCTCATGAACTGCATGGCCCAAAGTTCTTAGTTCGTTCCATCCATCTTGACGATGGGTGCTGGACCTTTGAAGGCACCCAGGGATAAAACATCTGCTTTGTTGTTTGACTTGATGACAAAAATCTCCAAGATTGGGTCTGCAAACTGGAATACCTGCATCTATACTGACATATGCGAAGAGGGTTGTGGGTGTAGACTCATACCACAACCTCTTCCATCCGTTAGTGGCCTCTCTAGGTAACTAGGGTGATTTTAGATGATCAAATCAGACCTAACGGAAGATAGAACCCTCAGAAGACGACCAGAGGGTTTGCTGGAGCGGACGGAGGGCGACGCCCTTAGGGCTACACTGCAGAACAACTGCGGCGGTGGTTGCCGCAGGTCCCCCCCGACGGTAGGGCAGCGACTAGTGGTGGTTGTTGCTGTCACGGGATCGGCTGGCGGCAGTGGCCGGGTGCACGCGCAAGGGTTTTTGGTAGGGGTAGGTATTTAGGGCACATACTCCGGTCTAGGACCGTCGCTTTGATACCATGTGGAAAGTTGTGAAATGAAAAGTTATCATTTATCGTAGTCCTAGTGCCCTTTTATATAGGAGGAAGGCTCTAAGGGAAAAATTACATAAAGTAGATATAAGAAATAAGAAACTGCAAAATAACAATAATGAGATATAGAATCCATCATCTCCGTGCTTTGGAGTTGAGCGCAGGAACCTGGAGGTATTTGAGGTGATCAACATCGTCTCTTGGAGGTGTTATTGGAGAAGGGGTGGGGGGGGGGGGGGTCATCACCACCTCATGGAGGGGAGGTGCGTCGCCACATTGAGATGGGTGCGACATGAAGGGGCCATTGCTTGGGCTTTGTTGTGAAGGAGAAGGTAGCCCTTGGAGTTGCATCACCCGCATGTGAACTGAGAGCATTGCTGAAAGTGGAGGTTTGGGAATGATCATGGTTGTGAGGTGATCGCCTGCTTTCTACTCATCATAGCAGATGCAAGTATATTTTGAAACTCAGAAACATGGGAGACACTCAAAGGCGTTCACCCTGGCCATGCATTAAAAAATGAAACAAGGTAAAACAAGATACAAGGGGCACTATAAATGCTGCCAAGAGCGCAGCAGACCCAAAGCTCCGGTACAAACATTCTCCACGTAGAACTTATGACCCGAGAACAACACCCCGTTTCTCGTCAGCCAGATAGACCAAACCAAAGCAAGAGGGCGCAGAAGCTCCTCCCGCGGCCGCTGCCTGGTCGCCACCAGGGTTCTGAAAAAATCATCCACGCCGGCCCACCCCACCCAGGCAAGGCCAGGATCGTCCCAGAGTGGGGCCACGGAAGTGCAGTCGAAGAACAGATGCTCCAACGTCTCGATCCCTACCTCGCAAAGCAAGCATCTTTTTGAGATAGACCCGAGCAGGCGAGCACAACGGTCGCGGATCAAAATCCTCATCCTCCTGAATAGCCAGAAAAAAGGCGATCCTCGCTGGCAGCCTCAGATCCCACAGAAAGTTGCAGTCACTAACCATAGCCGGCGAGATGGAAGGAGGCGGCCTGCAGATCGCTGAGTAAGCCTTCTTCACTGAAAAAGATCCCCCACGCCAGACCCAATGGTCCCAACCAGAGGAAACGACCACGGCCCTCTGAAACGAGTCCAACAGAAGCAGGAACTCCTCCAAACGTTGGTCGGAGAAGTTAGATCGGACGTTAGATGCAAGTATATGATACTTCTTGTTTGAACTTCTTCGTCTTCTGCTGCTTCTTTGAACTTCTTGTGCATTGAGAACATATCGCCACCACATAGAGGATAAAATGGGGCGCATGAGGGAGCAGGTGATCCATCTTCTAGGCTTTAGGTTTCAATCAATGAATCCCTTAAAAAATGATGATGGGCCTTCTTCTCCATAGGACATTAGAGATGGTCGAGGATTGAGGTGATGTCTAGATGGCGCCTCGCCTTCGCATATTTGCACGCAGAATTAGGGTTCAGGAAGGTGAGACCGCTGTGTATGTGAAGATCATCTGCAGGGAAGCACGCTTGCCTGGAGATCCTTACTGGGATGCTTGCGCGAGGGCTGGCGGAACCTCTCGTGTGCACGATGATCATGCACATAGGGGTCAACGAAATCGATGGAGTGTGCAACAATCTCCGATTGTGACGTGTCGATGCCTAGCAGCCACCATGCCTCATGGTGATTTGACTTATCGAGCCGATCTCCGTTGTCGTATATGTTGGAGTATGTTGGAGTATGCGTAACTTGTGTAGGTGGGTAAATGGATCCCTTCAGGGTCCAATTATCACACCCACTTATGTTTAGTCCCACATCTACCAGTGGTGGGACTTGGAGGGTTTGTAGAGGCTATATATAAGAAGCCCTAAACCTCCTGTATCAGATGAGAAAGTTCAATGAACAGATCAACCCTTTGAGGCATTCTCTCGTGGTTTCATCCCGCTCCTTAGGGAGTAGGGTTCCATGTAAAATCCCGGTATTCCTTAATGTTTATTCTGTATCTTTGATTATGCTTCTGCATTTCATATTTCTAACATGGTATTAGAGCGGGTTCGATTCTTGAGGATTTGTTCTTGAAGATTTATTTTTATACGTTGTTCGAGAGTCGATTGTCAGTCGTTCATGAAATTTTTTTTGTCTATTTTCTTGATCAAGTCCGAGAAGATTTCTAGATTTTGTTATGAAACCCTAATTTGCAAGCAATATCCAGGCTCCAGATCCATGCGATTCCAACTTAGAGTCTCCAGTGACTTTTCCCGCGCTAGATCTGAAATCCTAAGGCCCTTGTTCTGAAGATCATCATCGTCATGATTTTGCAGCCGTACCAAATCCGAAGGCAAGCAGCAACCATCGCTCCCGCCTTCATTCAACGGTTTCTCCTAAAACCTCCAGGATATCAACTGGCGCCACCAAATCGGCGACGCAAGACCCTCCATGCTGAGGTTCCCAAATCGCGTGATGCATCCTCAATTTTCTTCTCTCGCGCAGGTGGTGCGAGTAACATTGATACCCTTCTTCAACCAGTCGCAAGCGGCATGACTCCATGCTGAGCAACAACCATCGCCGCCTCCTTCGCTCATTCCAGGCAACGCCGGTGCCATTCCCGCAACTGCCAAGCGACACAACGAAGAAGATGGCATTGATGGTCCTTGTGGATCGGAAGCCTCCGCGGTCACGCTGAAGGAAAGCATGGAGCACCTCGGATAACATCGTCTTCCACACTGATGTCTTCTTAACAAGGTGCGTGAACACTAGGTTTGTCTTGATAATGGAGAACCTCTCAATGCCATCCTCGTCTGCAATCTTCGACACGAAAAAGAAGCTGTGCACAATGTAGAGGATCCCAGCTTTTACCTCGGTCTCCAAGACCCTTTCGCCGCAGCTCCAGGTGGCGCGTGGAGCCCCATCACGCCCAAACCCAGCCCTCAATGGCGAGATTCGAAGGCTCCCCCTGCCATGCTCTGGGCGGCAGCGCAATGATGTTTCCTTTGGGAAACCCTACTCGCGCGTGAGGATGCAGGGGACCCGATACTCCTTCCTTTCATTTATAAAAAAATTGAAGTGAGGTCGATTGCAATGAAAACAAAAGGGGGTTGCTTTGATTTTGGTCGAAAGTTATTCATAAAAAGGGGGCCATAAGAAAATGGTGGCCGTGCCTTAAAAAAGGAGAGATCTGAGTCTATGGGCCCAAAGTTGGGAGATATTGATGTTTTTTAATAACAAACGGGTGAACCCCCCTTAAGGGGGGTCACCGCCTTAGAGTTTCATCAGATTAAAAATAAAGTATAGTACATAATCGTGAACTCCAGAAACAGTGAAGCACAATACAATGAGAAGCAACATTTTCGGGATAAAACCTCTTATTGTTGAAAATCAATTAATTCCTTGCCATCCATATTGCCCATAGGGCCGCAAATCCCCTTAAGCAGTCATCCATCGAATTGCCTCCGATCGTACGGACAGATCTTCAGAATTCCGTGGCTCCCTCACTCCGGATCCAGTTGACGCCTAGTGTCCTCCAAACCCCTTCCGATTCCGGGTATCTGAAAAAGATATGTTCCGAGTCCTCCTCCAGCCCAAGACATCTATCGCACCTGGTGTCCTCGATGCCCAACAACCTTCCCTCCGTGCCTTATCCCAAAGATGCCCCTTTCTTAAGCACCACAGAAAGATTTTAACTCTGTTCGGTACCTTTGAGGCCCAAATAATTTTGACGTTCGAGCAGAAGTCGCCATCCCGTTCCTCCGTCTCTCTCTTCAGTTCTTCATATGCTTTTCTGACTGTGAATAGAGAATCCGTCCAGACAAAGTGATCAACATCTGACCCCGACTCTCTTGGTTCTGGTAATTCTTCCTGCGACCTTAAAAATCCCTCTGTGCGCTGGTCTGATATTGATTGGGAGATATTGATTAAAAAAGGGAGGGGCTGCTGTTTGGCCCATTGGGCCATGTTTGAAAAAAAGAGAAATTCTTTGAAAAAGTGCATACAAAAAAACCGTACGCGGAAACAAAAAAATGATGAGTCGGCTATAAAAAAAGCGGAGGAATAGCCGAAAAAAATGCAAGACAAATAGCCGAAAAAGGGAGAGAAACATCTATAAAAATGATAGAAGATTGTGTCTCCCCATTTTTTCTTGTTTTCTCCCAACTTTGTTGATGTCATTGTTTTCCTACAAGTATGGAAGAAATAGGGAGTACTGTGTAGAGTTCTACATGCTGGTTTTGCAGATTCTTCATATTCCGACCAGCCAGATTTCAGACTCTACATAGATTTTCAAATTTTAAACTCGACGATCAGATTCCGAGTCTTCAGTTGATGCGCACATGTTTGCCGTCATTTGCGTGGTCCCCATCTTTGTTTGGTCTCAGAGTTTTCATATGATCCATAGGGACTCCAGAGTAGAGATCCCATTCCCTATACATGTGGGCTAGAGTTTTCATGTGGTTTCATAGGGACTCTAGAGTAGAGATCCCATTCTCTGAGCCAGTATGGGGGAGACCCAATTCTCTGACGAGGAGACTTTTCACACTCCATTCTCCATTGACCGTGGAGTCCGATGAGGATGTTTCCACATCTTTTTCAGTTCGACCCTTTAAAGATGGAGTAGTTGTCCGCATGATTCAGTCTTCTACATGTGGCGAGCCAGAGTACTCTGACAAGGAGACTCTTTTCAGTTTCTGTGACTATGACATGTATAATACAAAGCACACGTTCTCCGACGATGAGACCCAGTTCGACTCACAATCCAACCCGTTTGTTCCTCCTCACCTGCACGACATGAGAAGCAACGCCCTCGACAACAACCGACAGTTGTGTTTGTGTTGAGTTGATATTGTCTGTAGTGTCCTGTATTGTGAGTTTGAGATTTCTTTTTGTTTGTCCAAGCTGAGCATTGCATGCTCCATCTTGAGGGGGAGTGTTGGAGTATGTTGGAGTATGCGTCACTTGTGTAGGTAGGTAATTGGATCCCTCCAGGGTCCAATTACCACACCCACTTATGTTTAGTCCCACATCTAGTAGTGGCAGGACTTGAGGGTCTGTGGAGGCTATATAAGAAGCCCTGGACTTCCTGTATCAGATGAGGAAGTTCAATGAACATATCAACCCTTTGAGGCATTCTATCGTGGTTTCATCCCGCTTCTTAAGGAGTAGGGTTCCACGTAAAATCCTGGTGTTCCTTAATGTTTATTTTGTATCTCTTATTATGCTTCCACATTTCATATTTCTAACAGTATCCATTTTGTACTGGATTAAAGTGCCATAACCATCACCTCTTCCTGGAATTCCTTGAGAAAACACTACTTTACACTTTCTTCTTTAACATTGGCCATGTGCTTCCCGTTCGCCATCTTGATCCTCATCGTTGTTGTAACCACTGCCCTCGATGATTGTTGCCTCTCTAGAACACATCCTCTCAGTCCGATCCCTCGACCCCTGCTGCCATCATTGCCACTTCCCTTGGCCTCCCCACAACTCCTCCTCTTCCCCCAACCTCACAGCCGCTACCGCCACCTCTCTTTTCATCCTCCTCCCCGTAGCACCTCCCCTCCCTTGCCGCCATTGCTGCCACCTTCAGAAGCTCTGGGCATCGTCTTTTCACCCCTCCCCAACAATCTCCCTTTCTTCATCGATCTTTATTATCGACACCTTATGGAGGACAACTTCGCCTCCACCTAGCAACTCATCACCAAGTGATTTGATATGTCTTCCTTGCATCACATTCCTCAGTTGACTATGTTCGCTCCTCTGCTGACTTCTTCTTTGACTTCGGCTATGATTGTTGCTGGTGGGGAGAGGATCCAACAAGTGGAAAGCCATTTTTTGCAAACGGATGTAGAATATGAAGGCATTGATCACAAATAAGATGGACATAGAGGGGCATGCTTGCCATTTTTCATAGATACCGTCAAAAAAAAAAAGAAAGTTGAACCCAAGTTAAAATAGGGGCATGCTATGAAATGGTTGGCCACTATACAGGAGTCTGAATGTAATTGCTGATAGAGTGGTCATAATGTAGTTACAAAATTGTACATGGACATGCGTGTGAAAATCCTTAATAACAGTATGTATGGTTTGTAAGAAGTCCTTTTACCCCTCCTTGTTCAGACCTAATGATTCCTTTGTAGTAGATAAAGTAAACAAATGCTCCTGTAGATGTCCACCTCCAGGTCATGGAGTGCTTATGGTGCTAGTTAAATAGAACCTTGTGAAAAGGACTTATTTGCTAGGGGGTACATAGGCACTGATTTGGCAGGTTGAATTGGCACTAGAAGATGTTCACAAGTTATAGCTTTTATTTGGAAGGCAATCTTGTGATGTCGAGAAGCAAATGGCATTCTTTATATATTTATTCAAGTGTTGAATCTTTGTATATTCCGTGGCTACGTGTATCATTGAAAATGTTTATCTAAAGATCCGTTATTGATGATGGAGAACCGCCCAAATTCCCATGAAGTTGTGTCATGCTTATAAGGCTACAATAAACATTTTAAATAATGATGTCCATGATTAGTGGGCAAAGTATATCGAGCTTGATCATCATATCACTTAGTGAGGAAATTCAGTCCAAGGAGTTGGTGATGATGCTGTAAATTGAGGTCCCGGTGACCTTTATATTTACTAGGATCTATCCACCATTATTTTTGAGACGAAGTGGGCAAGATGGACTTTATGGATCTCTCAATTTAATTGGGAGTGATCTCTATTGCTTGTCTGCCTGCTTTTATTATGTGGTGGTGAAAATAACATGGCTTCCAGAGAGGTATAGTGATTCCTATGCCTGGTTGTTTTCACTCATTTTTATAATTGCCAAACTAATCGGCAAAGTGCAGAGGGGTCCTGCCATCTATTTTGTCCGTTCATGCTTGTACATCTTTGGATGAGGGATACATTTCGTAATATATAAAAATCTTGACTGCAGTTGTCTTAATTTGAATTTCTTCGAGAGGATTTATCGTTGTCTTGATAAGAGATTTTCCAGTATTAAAGCATTGGTATGGTTTACTTGTTATCGACCAATTACTTTTTCACTCATGTTTGCAGGGGTATAAGAGGTGATATTTATTTATCCTTCAACGTGCATGAGAAGCCGGGGTTCACTAGGGATGGCCTTAATCTGTATTCTGCTATTTCTATTCATTATGTTGATGCAATACTAGGAGTTGTTATTGAGGTATTTTTGGCAACATTTGCAATTTATAAATAGATAGAATGACAATATTTGCTTTCATATGCCATCTTGATTGAATAATGATGACTACCTAGCATTCTTGACATGTATAAACACTATGGCTGCATATGGATCAAAGCTAAAAAAAGTATAGCGTATCAAGATGGTTTTCAATAATTGAGGGGGAACATAATCCCATCATTTTGTAGCAAATTAATTAACTTCATTTTTTGTACGGATTAATCACTAGTGAGAGAGTGTACATTATAAGGTGCCGTTAACAATAAGTTTTATAAAATATATTTTAATACTCTTCCTTTTGTAAGGGGAGTCTGGCAGAAGTTGCCTACTCCTACCCTTTCTTTTTTACTGGCGGATGATGTCTTAGCACTTGTAACGTATTAGGCGATACTGGGTGGTTGTTCCATAGATTATACGTCGAGTGACTTATCTATCATGGTGTTACAATACACGGATACTACCATGTTCTTTATAGAGGTTTTGAAGAAAAAAGTGTTAGAGAATGCCACCATAAATAGGTAATTGGATCCCTCTAGGATCCTATTACCACATCCACATGTTTAGTCCCACATGGTTTATTAGTGGGACTTGGTCATACTAATGGGGCTATGTAAGAAGCGCCACACCTCCTGTAACCTTTGAGAGAGATTAAGAGAGGCATCAACCCTTTGCGGTGATTCTCCCATGGTTTCGTCCCACTTGTTATGCAATAAGGTTCAACGTAAAACCCGACACTCTTTTTTCTTTATATCAGATTATTATGCATCCGTATTATTATTTTCTACATGGTATCAGAGTGGGTTCAAGTATGTGTTTATTGTTCTTGAAGATTTATTATATTCATATTCAAGATCTGTTCAAAAGTTCATTCAACGCTTATGCATATGCCATTTCCGAGTTCAGGAAAATTCTGGGGTTCCTGATGGAACCCAAATTATGCCAACATCGCCAAGATCCAATTGCCACAACATCTAATAGAGGCAACGACAACATCAGATTCAAGGGTTTCAAAAATGCTAATGGCGGCAACAAGATTTGTTCAGGATCTGATAATTTTTTTTGTTCTTGAAGAACAAGCAACGGATTTCACCCTCACGTACGGTGCACGGTACACTGATCACTGTAGAGTGCCTTCTCTCCCACACATGCACCTCCTGTAACCATCACAACCTACAAGACACCCTAATCCTTGTCCGGAAAAGAAAAATGATGTGTGCAAGAGAACCCGTCACTTTAGCAACCAACACTGCCTCTTTGTTGTGAGCAACATCTTCGGTAGGTTCCCATCTAGAGATGAAGCAGTCCTCTTCCTCATTGACTCCCCTCTTCTTCGATTCTCGAGTTTCAGAACGAGTCAAATTCCTAAGTAGTACCTGGGAATAACTTAAATACCCAGGTACTACTAAATGTTTTTTTTACTTAAAAACTACAGAGGTGTCGCATGTTGAACATGCGATACCCCTTAAGTTTTTTTTTACCCAGGAACTACGTATGTGTCGCATGTTGGATATGCGCTATAGATAACACATATTCAACATGCGACATATATCCAGGGAATTCCCCTCGAAGATGCCTGGTCTGGAAATGTTCTGTACAGGTATCGCATGTTGCATATGCGACATTTCTCCAGGGAATTTCCCTCGAAAAGGACTCGTCTCGTCCAATGGTCCGATAGCCTGTAGAGTATACTGATAACGCATTTTCAATATGCGTCATCCTTACAGGAAATTTCCCTCGAAAATGGCTGGCCAGGTGTGGGCTTTGAAATTTCAACATATAACGTATTTTCAATATGCGTCATCCTTACAGGAAATTTCCCTCGAAAATGGCTGGCCAGGTGTGGGCTATGGAATTTCATGTTTCTAAAAACCCTTGAAAAAGCATGCCAATTCCATGTTTCTAATGTAAGTAGACATCTTTTTGCAAACATTCCAGACATTGCAAACATTCCAGACATTCCAAACATCAAATGTTTCTAATGAAAGATGTATGACCCAAAGAAGACATTTCAAATATTTAATATAAGTAGACTTATTCATGAATATACATTACATTTTTTGCATCATATTAAAAATTACAATGATTACAAGTCAACGTTTTTTCCTCCGCTGGTATGTAATCGTAGATTCTGGAGGATGGAACGGTAATAGACGGTTCGCTTCGTCTATCATGTGGATTTGAGAGGGTCCTGGGACATCTTCCTCGAACGTTGGCATCGACGGCGGCGTTAGTGTGCAGTAAGTGGGTCGTGTCTGGCTGGCGTCCAATCCATGTCTCAACGGTGCCTGAGGCGTTGGCAAGTCCTCTCGTGGTCGCTCGGTGGCAGGTGTGAAGTAGTCTCCCTGCGCAATGTTATCATCTTCCGCAGCGACTTCTTCATAGTCCATGGGTTCCGCGCTTGTTCACGCGCCCTACCTCGACCTCTTCCTCTTCCCCGTCCTCTTGCCCTTCCTCGCCTTGCCTCCTCCCTAGCCACACCTGCACGCTCGTCATGTAACGTGACCGCGTCTGCAAATTGTAATGACAGCCACTCCGTCATTTCTGCCTTCGCTTGTGCCGCAATCTCGCGGCATTCCTCGTGTCCAATGTCGTAGACACGGCTCCACAAAGCGAGCTGCATCCAAGGAAAAGACGTAGATGTAAATTTGAAACAGTTTTCTTAATTAATTTACCAAAAAAATTATAGTTCGAGTACTTACGTTGCTTGCCAGAGTTGCACCCAAACGTCCAACAAATCTTCGAGTAATGGTCCGATACCATTGCTTGTATGCGGGCGTCGCGAATACCCCTCTGGACCGATCGATGCGAATAATTCTAACATCCCGCTCATCCCACCGGGCAATATGCAAGCTATGTTTTGCCCTCCAATCTACATGTACTTCCCCCTCAAATCGATAGCGTGGAGTTCTTGAAAGGTGGAGCAACGACTTGGAATATCTTGAAGACCCCCAAATTGTCTCATGAAACGATCTGGGTAGTAATACTCCACAATGTGGAAGTATATCAAAGGCACTTCCGCTCTCCAAATGTGTTCGCCTTCAAGAGAGTTGGCTGGGAGATGGGCGCGAATCTCATCGGTATAGGGAGTCCAAAATACCTGAATGCAAAAATTGTATTACGATTAGTATTTCTTTTGTTGATATAGGAAAAATTTGTGAATGTAAAATTACCTGGTCGGGTGATTGCATGTCAAAGGCATCCCTGTAGGGTCTCACCACGTGTGTGGGCTGTCTACGATGGGCAAACGCCGTTGCCCAGCGGACTCCTAACGGGCGCCCGTACCATTCTCTGCCGTCCCTAACAACGGGAGCAATGTGGGGGAAATGCTCCCATGCCCATAGCTGAAGGAGTATGACCGAGCCTCCAATCTCCTCGGTCGCCATGTCTGCTGCTAAACATAGGTGCCTGTAAAGATATGCAAGTACGACTGATCCCCAGCTCAGTGTCCCAGAGAACTCGAAATCCTGTAGATGTGGTAGAGCGATAAGTGAAACCAAGGACCCAGACTTGTCCGTGAATAGGACTCCACCAAGCAACTGCAAAATGTACGCTCGAGCGTGTCTCTGTACGACTAGCTCGTCTGCATCCTCAACCAACTCTGAAAAAATGGTGGATAGCCAGCTTGCTGACACGCTGCTGCCAACTATGTCTGCGGGCAGTGGCCTAACGCCCAACAATTCCTCGCATGTATCTGCCCATGTCGCTCCAGGTGTTGTCTCCCCAGTAACGGCAAGCCCATCAATTCGCAGCCCCATGATGAATGCAACATCCTGCAAGGTGATAGTAATCTCCCCACTAGGCATGTGGAAGGTGTGCGTCTCGGGTCTCCACCGTTCAACTAACGCTGTCACCAGATGCCAATCCAGGGTAATGAACTCGAGCTCTGAGATGCATCTAAATCCTGCTTCGACTACGTAAGGCAGTAACCGATCATTCAAAGGGATCCGACGTACATAGGTCTCTCGTCGTCGGCAACGCAACCACGAAGATTCCTACAAGAAAATTGTTAGGAAAAAAAATTGAAGGAAGGAAGAAATTATAATTACTTACATCGCCAGCCCAAACTCGACGTTGACGATGTCGCTCCTGAAGGTGCAAAACTGAAGGATCAACTGGGCCGGGATCCATCTGAAAAATACAATATTCAATGTTACACAAGGATATCTAAAAAAAACAATATCCGACAAAAGCAACAAGTATTTACCACAATGAAAATTAATAATATACGAGGGAAGCACACTTACTCGAACTTGGACATTTACGTCGGTTGTGACCTTGGCCACCACAATTTCCACATTTATTCTTATTCCTGTTCGCCGTCGGCGCATTTGATGTGGATGCTTGAGAATCCCTTGCGGTTTTGTTGGGACACCCACGGTGTATGTGACCCAATATCCCACAATAGGAACAAGTATTTTGCCGAATCACATCTGTAACATCCATTTCATTATGTATTCTTGTTGTACGTGGACGACCTTTACCGCGTTTACGCTTTGGGTCCGGTCGTAACTCAAGATATTCGAGGGGAGCCCATGTTTCACGATCACCGATGGGAAAAAATTGCCCTCCATAAACCTGCAACTGTTTCTCCCAGGTGTACCACTCTCCAACATAGGAATCCACTTCAGCCCGACGCTTTGAAATAACTGCAATGGCGTGGGAACATGGGATACGATATATTTGCCACTTATTGCAAGTGCATTTCCTTTGTAGCAAATTTACCGTGTACTGTTTGCGCCCGCGAATACCAGTAGACGTCCGTCGAGCCCTGGTAGACACCTCGAATAATATTTCTGGTTGTACTTGTACCTGAGTTACTGTGTGCCCATTTGCAGCTGCAGTCCAACGGGTCAACTCTGTGGATGCGTAATGCGTGAATTTTCGACCAGCAGCAATGGCTGTGCTTGCTTCTTCAAAATGCTGAATGAAGTATGACACACAATTATAAAAGTCTTCTCAATTAACGCAGAGATTGGCAAGCAACGAGCATCTTTAAGAACTGCATTGTAGCTTTCGCTCAGATTTGTAGTCATCTGACCAAACCTAAACCCACCGTCATAGGCCAAGGTCCATTGCTCACGACGACAATCATGAGTTGAAAACCATCTAGCTGCTCCATTATTCCACTCTTGTAATTTCCTCATGAAGTACGCGAACTTCCTAGGTGTCGTCTGTAATGCTGCGGCTTGCACCAGAGCTTTCATGGAGCCATTTTTGAAGACGCTATTGAAGTTGCTCGCGACGTGCTCGTACAAAACCGCCAATATGCAAAGGGTTCTAATAAATCGACGTCAGCATCTTTCATAGCGGCTTTTATACCAGAATGCCTGTCAGAGATGATACATATTGGTCCAGCTCGCATGCCGATTACCCTTACACGTACCAACGAAAGAAACCACTTCCATGACGACAAGGATTCCTCGTCCACGATCCCGAATGCAAGGGGAACAATATGTTTATCCCCGTCAACACCGCAAGCAATGAGCAGTTTTTGTTTGTACTTCCCGTACAAATGTGTCCCGTCAACACTAATCAGAGGCCGATAATATTTGAATGCTTCAATGGAAGGACCAAATGCCCAAAAGCATCGTTCAAATCTGCGACAGAGAGGTTTCCGAGGATCAGGATGGTCGCTGTATTCAATATCAATTTCAGTCCCTGGAATAGCAACCTTCATTGCATGTAAAAGAAAAGGCATTTCAGCGTATGACTTCTTCCAGTCACCAAATACGATTCCGATGGCCTTCATTCGAGCATCCCAAGCCCTTTTCCTTGAAACCCAGTAGTTGTACATCTCGTGGATGTGAGCTCTACAACTTGATACACGAACATTAGGGTCATCCCTAACAAGAGTTAGCAATGATCTGGACATGAATTTGTAGTCCAACTGAGTCCTGATTAACTGTTGGGTTTATACAAGTGTGTGCCCCAACAACCTTGGAGATCACCCACAGTCCATCAAATTTTCTGAAATGTCCTCGTAAATACCAAACGCAACCATTTGATCTCTGCGTACAAAAAACCGACCATATCAAGCTGGTGGATTCCTTGACAATGAAGTCATAATGTGATAGAATGTGGAACTTCTTCACAACGTAAACCAAATCCTCCCTACATTTGAACGTCCTACCCTTGCGGATTTCGTCAGCAACACCATCAAGTGTAGACTTGCTTCGAATGTCGTCTTCATATGTTGAACGAGTATTTGACCCTCTAACCCCAAAAAAGGGTATACGGGGTATAATAGTATGCGTGGTTTGTTCATCAGTTGGGAGCTCCTCGTCCATCAGATCATCTTCGACATCTTCGCTACCTTCTTCCAGGTCATCATCGGTCCCCCAAGGGATGAAATCCTGATCCATCCGGTTAACCTCTCGCAGCAACGGCTCACTCAAGGCCAAATCCTGAACCGTGCTTGGCTGCGTTACAGGCGCATCCGTATCAAAATAGGGTCCCATGGTTGGGACATTTCTTGGTGGCGTGCTGCGGACAACTGCTGCTTGTGTGCTCGGGACTCCAGACGGTCCCTTGTTAGTCATAACAGTGGGGACTTCGCTCACAGATACATCTTCAACATAAATATCGGTAGGCATTGATTTTCCAATGGTCCGAGCGTACACAAGAACTGCCTGCACATCATCATCATCGACAATAGATGAAAATGACGGTTCCTCCCCTGGGCCTCGAGGGATGCGATGTAATAATCGGATTTTTTGACTGTCAACATCCAAGTTGAACTTACGGTAAACCAAGTTCAACATCTCATCGAACGCCATATTAGGAGTCAACACAAACCCCCTCACGTTGGTTGACGATCCGCACATGAGTGTACTACTCAAATGACACATACAATACAACTGCTCCATTCTAACCTAATACGTGACACAACGTACAAGCAAACGTCATACATTCGAGAAATGAAAATAACATGCATATGATACAAACAATAACTAAAGAAAACGTTTTACCAAGTCCAATTGTTCGCAACAAGTGATTAGCCCTAATGAGAAGCGGGGACGGCTAGGACGGTGCCAATCAGTGAAAACACGGAAAAGGAGTGTTCCGCGGGGCTAGGAGTGACCAAAACGGGGGTTTTTGAGAGAGGAGGAGATCTCAAGATGCGGGTGCTGAGGTTGGCGTCGGGGGCGGCTGGGGTGATGGAGAACGAAGGGCACGGGGGCAAGGGTCGGGAAATGGGAAGGCCGCTGGGCGCGGGGCTTATTTAAGCTCAGTATCGCATGTTGAATATGCGTTATCTATAGCGCATATCCAACATGCGACACATACGTAGTTCCTGGGTAAAAAAAACTTAAGGGGTGTCGCATGTTCAACATGCGACGCCTCTGTAGTTTTTAAGTAAAAAAAAACATTAAGTAGTACCTGGGTATTTAAGTAATTCCCAGGTACTACTTAGGAATTTGACTCGTTTCAGAACCCTAGGGCTACCATTACGCTCACACAGTGCCTCTTTCCCTCAACTCCGGGCATCGTTCCCTTGATGCTTGTTGACGCATATTAAGTAACAGTATCTCTTTGTTATTTTATTTTCTTGTTATTCTCTTTATGTAATTTACCCATAGGCTACTCTCCTATATAAGAGAGCCTAGGGCTATGGAATAGTATCATCTCATTCACGTTTCCCAACATGGTATCAGAGCGACGGTCCTAGACCGGAGTTCTCGAAACCTAACCCTAACCCTAACCCCACCCGCCGGCCTCTCTTCTCCCTCTCTCCTTCGAGTCGGCGCCGCCCAGCCGATCAGCCACCATCTCCGTGTAGGCGACGCCGCATCGACTCCCGCGCCTGTGCGCCTGTGCGCGCATCTCGCGCCTGTGCGCGCGCACCTTGCGCATCATCGGCGCTTCTGCGTGCATCGCACACGCTCGCGCATAGCCTCGCACGCCTGTGCGTGCATCGCTGCACGCCTACGCGCATAAGTCTTGCGCCTCTACTCGCACAGCACTGTGCGCAGCATCCCCGTGCAACTGTGCGCACTATTACGTGCACAGTTGCGCGCTCCAGTGCGCGTGTGATTCTCCAGTAGCGCGCTCCAGTGCTCGCGTGATACTCCAGGTGCGTGCGCGCGTGCCCCTCGCACGCGCTTACGTGCCCTAAGTCCCAAAACCCTAGGGCACAGATCCAGATCTATATGGGGTTAGTTGCTTGAAGTCTACACACGCAACTAATCCCGTTTATGTCACTGTAGACAAAGATTATTTCTCTTTCAGTCGCTCCAGTCTTCCGTTTCCAGTATGTCGGACAACAAGACAGATATCCCCTCTATTGGCGCATTTCGTGGTCCAGCGCCTATTGTCAAAATGGATGGTACGAACTATGAACTGTGGGCAATGCAGTTCATGAGCATGATGAAGTCTACAGGTAAGAAGCACATTCTTACCGAGCCAGAGCCTGCAGAGAAGACTGGAGTTCATGCCTCTTGGGAGGTCGATGATGCATATGCCAAGGTGTGGCTATCCGGTACATTGGCTATTGAAATTGCCAATGACATCTTACATCAACCCACGGCTAAAGACATGTGGGATATCCTGGCAGCAACGTATTCTCAGGCGAAAAATGAGACGAAGATCCTGCAGCTACAACATGACATATTCACAATAAAGCAGAATGGCCGTCCTTTACATTCTCTCTATACATCATTGAGAGGGATGTTTGAGAAGCTCTACAGCTTCATGCCTCTTACCGCCACGCCAGAACAACAGAAGACATATAGGAATGCGACGATGGTGGGTGTGTTTCTCGCTGCACTTGATCCAGAATATGAGGCAGCACGTTCACAGATTTTGGCAGACTCGACTATTCCTCCCATGGAGGAGGCTTTTCACAGATTGAGTAGGATCACAGTACCTTCAGCAGCTGCGAGTCAGAATCCCTCTGCCATGGCGGCCAACAGAGGCCGTGGTTCTCATTACCAGGGCCGTGGACGTACTCCCCGTGGAAGGGGTGGCCGCACTAGGCCAACATGCTCATATTGTCACCGAGTCGGACATACTGAAGATACATGCTACTCAAAGCATGGATTTCCTGCATCCGCACGAGCCGCTGAGCAGATAGAGCCCCCGTCTGCAGCTACACTGGATCAACGATTTGATGATCTGGTTGCCCGTCTTAGGGGCATTATACCACCATCTGGCCCAGCACCGTCGACAGAGAATCATACTGATGCTGTTGCGTCTGCTTCTGCCTCTACGAGTACTTCAGATAGTACACTTGGTCTCCACAGTAGTAGATCGGATACATTGCCATGGATCATGGACTCGGGCGCTACACATCATCTATGTGGCGACCAGGGTCTACTTACAGGATATACTCAGATTCCTCCAGGACGGACAGTAGTGATTGCCAATGGCACACATTCCCCTATCACGGGTCAGGGGGAGATTAGATTGACATCCTCTATGCAGCTTAAGAATGTTTTGCATGCACCGCATTTTTCTATGAATCTGTTGTCGATTAGTCAGATTACGAAGGATCTCCATTGTCGAGCTATTTTTGATTCATCTTCCTTGATTTTTCAGGACATCCGTACGGGCAACGTGATTGGTCATGGCTATGAGCAAGGAGGCCTTTATCGTCTGAACCAAACCCCGTTTGCCGGAATCACAGCTTCTCCCACAGAACAAGTATCTCCTCTCCTGTGGCATCTGCGTTTTGGTCATTTACCGCTTCAGAAGTTGCGTCTAGTCCTACCTTATAGTCTTCCTCACACACCTATCCAGTGTGAGGCGTGTCAGTTGGGAAAACATCACAGGTCATCTTTTCCCAGTAGTCAAGGTCGGAGTAGTAACTCCAAGTTTGAGTTGTTTCATGTCGACGTCTGGGGTCCGAGTCGTGTTCCCGATCATCAGGGGCACAGGTTTTATATTGTATTTGTGGATGACTTTTCTAGAGCATCATGGGTATTTCTAATAAAAAATAAGTCTGAAGCTGGAAATATTATTATTCACTTTCTAAATGAGATTCAGAATGTTTTTTCCACAACGGTCAAAATTATGAGAACTGACAATGCCTTAGAGTTGTGCACTAACAATCTAGCCAACTACTACTCCTCTAAAGGAATTGTTCACCAAACATCCTGTGCTCATACGTCTCAACAAAACATGGTTGCAGAAAGAAAACACCGTCACCTTCTTGATGTTACAAGGTCACTTCTCATTCAGAGTCATGTTCCGTATTCCTACTGGGGTGATGCAGTCCTCACTGCATGTTATCTTATAAATCGTATGCCCTCGTCTGTCGTGAATGAACAGGTTCCCTTTTCACTTATTTATCCGGAGAAGGATCTGTTCATTCTTACTCCTCGTGTGTTTGGGTCAGTCGCATTTGTCCATCAGTTGTTGCCTGGTTCTGACAAGCTCTCTCCTAGGGCTGTCAAGTGTGTCTTTGTGGGGTACTCCAGAACTCAAAAGGGGTACAAGTGTTTTGACCCTGTGCGTCGGCGGTATATGATCAGTGCAGATGTTACATTCTTTGAATCCATTATGTATTTTTCAGAATCCGGGAACATGCAGCCACCACCGTTATCTCCTGATACCGTATTCATGGCACCACCAACATCACAGCCGTCACCACCAACATCACAGCCGTCACCACCATTACCACCACCACCACCGCCACCTCCACCGCCATCAACAGTATCCCCGTTACCATTCCATTACACCCGCAGGCCGCATCCAGCTCATGGCCCTGACCAGTCAACTAGCTCACCTATGGTATGTAATGAAAATATTAATGTTGATGGATCTGACGACATTTCTCAGCAGGATGCATTACAGGAGCATGGTGTTACCACAGAGGATCTGGACGTTCCAATCGCTCTACGCAAGCCGAAGAGAAGCTGTGCCAAATATCCAGTATCAGCAGCTGTATCGTTTGAGAGGCTATCTGGACCCTTCAGGACGTTTGCATTGGCACTTTCAGCTACAGATATTCCACGGAACCACCATGAGGCTTTGCAGGATTCTAGATGGCGGCTAGCAATGGAGGAAGAGATGGCGGCACTTCAGTCTAGAGGAACATGGAGTTTGGTTACTATACCTCCAGATGTCAACCCGGTGAGTTGCAAATGGGTGTTTACAGTTAAACAAAATGCAGATGGCTCCATTGACAGGTACAAGGCACGCCTAGTTGCAAGGGGATTCACACAGACATATGGAGTAGATTACCTTGATACGTTCTCCCTGTGGCGCGTCATTCCACTCTGCGGATCCTGTTATCAGTTGCAGTTACTAGAGACTGGCCACTCTATCAACTAGATGTGAAGAACGCATTTCTGTATGGAGACCTGCAGGAGGAAGTATACATGCAACAGCCACCAGGTTTTGCTGTTGAGGGGGAGTGTTCCAAGGTTTGCAGGTTACATAAGGCCATCTATGGCCTTAAGCAGAGCCCCAGAGCATGATTCCAGAAGCTGTCAGACCTCTTTGAGAAACAAGGATATAAACGCTCCAATGCTGATCATTCCTTGTTTGTACAGAAGACGACGAGAGGTATTATTGTAATCATGGTTTATGTTGACGATATCTTGATTACAGGTGATGATGACCAGGGTATTAAGCAGGCAAAGGAAAGGCTGGGGACTGAGTTTGTCACCAAGGACCTGGGAGTCCTTAGATATTTTCTGGGGCTGGAATTCGCCAGAAATCCGCATGGATTAGTCATGTCACAGAGGAAGTACGTTACAGATCTACTGAGTGAGACAGGTATGCTAGGGTGTCGACCTGCTACGACACCAATGGACCCTAGCATGAAGCTGTATGATGATGACACAGAGGAGGTGGACAGGAGAAGATATAGAGAACTGGTAGGCAAATTGTTATATGTCACGATCACTAGGCCAGATATATTATTTGCAGTGAGCCGTGTGAGCCAATTCATGGAGCAGCCACGCCAGGTGCATATGGATGCAATACACATGATTCTTAGATATCTCAAATCTTCTCCAGGTAAAGGTCTGCTATTCAAGAAAGGAAAGGGAATTTCTATCTCAGCATGCGCAGATGCAGACTATGCAGGATGTCCTAAGGATAGGAAGTCCACCTCAGGGTATGCTGTCTATGTAGGAGATGCTCTAGTCTCATGGAGGAGCAAGAAACAAACTGTGGTAGCTAGATCTAGTGCTGAATCCGAATATAGGGCTATGGCCCAGGCTACTACAGAGATGATGTGGGTAAAAGCGGTGCTGACAGATTTGTGCTTAGATGTACCACTTCCTATGAACTTGGAGTGTGATAATCAGGCTGCCTTGTTTATTGCAAACAACCCTGCATTCCATGAACGGACCAAGCATATTGAGGTGGATTGTCACTTCATTCGTGATATGATTCAGAAAGGATTCATTGCCACATCTCATGTTACCTCAGAGAACCAGACTGCAGATATATTCACCAAGGCATTGTTACGAGGTCCATTTCAGAAGTGTGCTTCCAAGCTGAGCATGATTGACATCTATGCTCCATCTTGAGGGGGAGTGTTGACGCATATTAAGTAACAGTATCTCTTTGTTATTTTATTTTCTTGTTATTCTCTTTATGTAATTTACCCATAGGCTACTCTCCTATATAAGAGAGCCTAGGGCTATGGAATAGTATCATCTCATTCACGTTTCCCAACAATGCTAATATCACAATTAGCTGTAAAGGGTTCCTAAAGCATCTTCTTCACTTGAGCCTGTGAAGTGCAAAGCGAGTGATCAGGTATACTAACTTCAGAAAAGAGATGGCACGCTACTATGAAATATCCTTCCATGCTAAGGAATGATTCAAGTAGGGGGAAAACATCCTTTTTCCGAGAACATTTTCGTCACCAATTGAAAGTCTAATATCTAAGTGAACAGTCCAAGCCCCTTGATCTTGCTTGTTGAAGCTTTGTTTCCCTTAAAAACACAACAAACAACGTCGGAAAAAGCGGATCTTTAACCTAGGGAAAGGATCTTCTCGTAGATAGAGACTGAAACCTTAAGAGGAGGTAGGGGCGGAGGTAGCCAAGTGGATCAAGGCAATGATTGTGAATCTACCACACACGGGTTCAGTCCCCATCGTCCGCCCTCGCTGGAAAGAAAGTACCATTGTTTACGGAGAAACAAGCCCGTTCGACCTTAGTTTGAGTCCATTTTCTCTTCGTCTATCTCACAATGGCGAGGTATCTCCCACCGCCTATGAAGGTTCAGAAAGACGGTATGCGATATTCACTCGGTCAGGCGGTCTGAAGCGATTAAACATATAGACAGAAGTATATGTGGAAGTGTATGCGGTTTGTATTATTTTAATTAAAAATAACCAAAAATATAATAATAAATTCAAATATTAGATATTTATGTTTTTTTAAAAGTATACCACAGATGAAATTCAGGATAACCTAAATAATTACACATAAATTTATTAAGAAATTTGCATTAAAGGTACCACATGCAGTAGAAAACAGTGACCTTTCATTCTTAGAAATTATTTTTTATACGTAGTAGTTTTTAGAATGGGGTTGTTTTCTATTCTATAAATAAGAATGGTTTATTACTGATTCAACTTTACAAAAGGCAATTCTTTCTTTAAACATGATGTTTCCTGATTTTAGGCCCAAACACTCATTTGGAAGGATTCTTATTAAAAAAACCTTTTTCCATTCTCATGTATGACAGAAGCATGCGATTGTGCAATCAACGTGGTGATATTTATTTACCTCTGATTCATTTGATTTGGTTTCCCCTTTGTCGAAAGCTTTACTGGGTTCTTCGAAGTATATGGCTTATTTTCCATCTTCAAGTAAGTTGGACTTAGATTGATCATTGACATGAATAGTCATGTCATGGTTGCTGCTATTTACCTATGATTCATTTAATTTACCTCATCCAGAGTTTAGTCCTACGTCTACCGGTTTGGAGATATGGAGACTCCGTGGGTGCTATATATAGAGCCACACACCCCTATAGTCAGATGAGAAAAAGCAAAGAAGCATATGGCCCTTTGAGGCCTTCTCCCGTGGTTTCATCCCGCTCCTTAAGGAGTAGGGTTCCACATAAAATCTTTGTGTTCCATGTTTCATATTTCTGTTCTTATGCTCTGTTTATCATTTCGCTTCCGCATTCTTATTTTCTAACATGGTATCAAAGCGGGTTCGATACTCAAGGAATTTATGTTCATTATTTTTTCGAGATTCGATTATTAGATTCATTGGTCATTGTTCTTGAAGATTTATACTTGAAGATTTATATTCGAAGATATGTTCCGGATCATTCATGTTCCAGATTTTATTCTAGGGTTTCATTCTGAAACCCTAATTTTTATGTTGGTGAAGATCTGGCCCCCGCAAGAGATGTCCTCCAACCGCACATGAGGCGGCGTTGGCGGCGCCTACTCCATGCAACAGACCTGGAAAGCCCTTCTAGGGCTCTGCATCCAGGCAGGCTGCTCGAGCCCTAACGACTCCAACTCCATTGGGAGTCCAAGCTGCAGGCGGCACAAAAGATGAGGAAGAAGGCAGTGTCACCCGCACCTCGAGCACCCGATGAACAGGATGAAGGCGATGCCGACCAATCCCCTTCGCTCCAGGCAGCACCGCTGCTACAAGGCGACACATCTCTAGATCCTCCCAAAGGTGCAACTCCACCAGGAGGCGCATGCACATGCGCAACACGATCTTCTTATCGTGCGCTTCCCCTTCGCGCATCAGTCGGCATCCCTCGCGATGCTACGCTGCGACGCGCTTCCATCTCCCTCGTGGTGGTGTTCTCTAGGCGAGGCACGCCCCCATATCTCAAAGCGGCGGGCGATGCACCCTTGGTAGGCAGCTCCCCAAGCACGGGAAGCAACCCAGGCACGCGCAACTCCCAGACCCATTTCCTTGCGCCATCACGACGCTCTCTTCAGCCAACCCCGAGCGACGCTCCAACCCTCTGGCAGAGGATTTATTCGAAGGAGGGTTCCCAAGATGGGAACCCTAGTGATGCGGGAAAGAGGGGCTCACAACCCACTTATTAAAAAAAATCCATTGTATAGGCCATGTGGGCCGTTTTTTTTAAATTTCTTAAAAAAAGGGCACGTAAAAAAGTATGCAAATTATTTGCAAAAGAGAGAGAGAGAGAGAGGGGAAATCGGATTTTTTGTGTGTCAACGACTTATTAAAAAATTTTTAAAAAATGATGATGATTTGAGAGGAAAAAAACAAAAAAATCGGCTAAGTAATTCATGGTGTTGCTTTCCCCGTTTCCTTGTCTTCTCCCAGCATAGTCAATGTCATGTATTCCGACTAGTATGGGAGAAAGGGGAGTATATGTAGAGTTACAGATCTATTCAGCTTCTCCAGATCCAGTTTCAGATGCTCCAGACCATTCAGATTCCAGACAATACATGTGTTTAGACTCGACGATCATGGTTTCCGAGTCAGTTTTCAGATGTGCACATGTATGCCATCATTTATCGTGGTCCCTATAATTCTTGTGTTGTCGGCCATAGTTTTCATGTGAGCCATAGGGACTCTAGAGTAGAGGATCATTCCCTATGCCATGTGGGTAAGGGTTTTCATGTGGTATTATAGGGACTCCAGAATAGAGTACCATTCTCTGTACCAGATGAGAGAGACCCAGTTCTCTGACGAGGAGACTTCTTCAGACTCCATTCTTTAGCGATCGTGGACTCCGATGAGGATTGCACTCCACGGCTTTTTCAGTTCGGCCCTTTTCAGAGATGGAATAGTTGTCCACATGTTGTGGCAGGCCAGAGTACTCCGACGAGGAGACTTATTTCCAGTTGCAGTGACTCTGACAGACGCAGTTCAGAGTACATGCTCTCCGACGAAGGAGATTCAGTTTACTCTCATTCCAGCCCGTTCGCCCTCCTCACCTGCACAACATGAGAAGCAACGTCATCGACATCAACCGACAGTTGTGCGTGTTGAGTTGATATTGTATGTAGTGTCATGTATTGTGAGCTAAGTTTCTTTCTGTTTGTCCAAGCTGAGCATTGCATGCTCCAGCTTGAGGGAGAGTGTTGGAGTATTTGGTTGTGTGCATCTTATGTTGTAAATGGGTAAATGGATATCTCTAGGATTCATTTACCTCATCCAGAGTTTAGTCCCACATCTACCAGTTTGGAGATGTGGAGACTCCGTGGGTGCTATATATAGATTCCCACATCCCTGTAGTCAGATGAGAAAAAGCAAAGAAGCATATGGCCCTTTGAGACCTTCTCCCGTGATTTCATCTCGCTCTTAAAAAAAGTAGGGTTCCACGTAAAATCTTTGTGTTCCATGTTTCATATTTCTGTTCTTATGCTCTGTTTATCATTTCGCTTCCGTATTCTTATTTTCTAACATGAACAAATATGCAAATCGTCCATTCTATGTCCGCTCATGATATAAAGATTTAAAAGATTGAGAATTTATAATAGCATCGAACTCAAATACAAATCCACTAATTTGTTTTAAATCTCATTATTTAAGGATAAAAAGAATTGGAGAGTTTTGCATTAATCTGAACTTAAAATCAGATCCAATGAACAACTTCTGATCTCATAATCTTAAAAAAATGATAACATTGAGGTTGTTGTTTGAAATTGACTCTAAGTTCCAGACCAAATCATTAGATTCCAGGAATCTCAATACTTTATCATGTCAACGAACTTAAGTGACATATTATTGTGAAATATGTGAATTACTTGGTTTTTATGAATCATTGATGACTGATATATGTGCCGGTCATGGTGACCCTTACATCTGACCGTGTGAGGGCACGATGATCCTCAACTGGGCAGGATATTGGAAGCCCAATCAGGGCAGTGACCGCCTAGTGCGCGGGTCTAGGATCCTAGTCCTTTTTATGATTTTTACGCGAGCTCGCAGTGTTTTTACTATTCGTTGGGATCTATATTTTGACCAGTTTAGTTGACCCCTGTTTTAGGGTACCTAGGTCGGGGGCCCTCAGTTTTAATTTTTCTCACGAGCTCGTTAGCCTGTACCGGTTGGGTCATTTTGGAGCGAGTCATCCGATCAGATCAAAGATTCATTATCCTCAATACCAAGATCCATCCTAAATGATGAAAAATTAATAATCTACATATGAATCATATAATTTAATATATGAAGTGTCAGCTGTGAACAATTATAGGGTGATGGGTGATCAAGGGATTTACTTAGATAATAGCTTCAAAACCATTTTCCACACAAGTAGCTTATTAAATTCTCAATATAAATGCCTATATACTTGCTTTCTTTTGAAACCACTAAAATTACCTGTTATGTTTTTAATAAGATGAATTGTATGCAACAATTGTTGACATTCTTTTTGTTCCTTGCATGCTTGGCAGGCAAAATGCATGCATCACAGTATACTTTTTTTTTTGAAAACTCAAAAGAGGGGGAGTCACTCGATGGTGATCACCCCAATATATTAAATAGTAAAAGGAAAACAAAAGAAGAGAGGCATCGCATCGCTGTATACTACCTGATGATCCCAAGCATCCGCTGTTATACTCGACTGTACATTTGCTGTAGTTTTTAATCAGATAATATAAATGTTTTCTTTCTCTTCTAATATATTTTGGGATACATGTATACACTGTCATCTTCTTTTGTTACAAGTAGTATATATGGAAATTAATGAAATATGAATTGGTGACACTTGTTGTTAGTTATGTGGTTGTTTACATCGATTGTTTTTTTTGATGCAATGTTTACATAAATTGTAAATGTTATTTCGAAACGCGAAAAATTTCCACTTAATTTTGGTAACCTAATGCTATTCATTGCGAATACAATACTGCTAATAATGTGTAAACGGGTAACTCGGATCCCGGGACATCATGTTTGGTATCAGAACCGTAGTACCATGATACACACATTCACAATATTGTAATTCCGATCGCATTAAGATATCGGATAGCAACGATCCTTTGACTTGTTGCGAGTCCGAGAGGGAAATATGACATTCAAATTCAATTACCACAGAGGTCACAAATTTCAATTAATTTTTATATTATATCCTAAGAATGAAAAGTATGTTAAAAATATCAGCAAATCGACTATTATGATTAATAATATCGGTTCTCATGCAGAACCATGACATTCATAGCTGACCAGGAGATGGCTGATCAATTGGAGCGTATCATGACCACACTCACTAACCTCCAACAACAGCAGACTGTTATGTGAGGTCAGCATGGTCAGATCCTAGCACAGCAGACAGAGATTGCGGATAGACAAATGGATATAGAGGTGAGGTTCGAGGAGCTGTCAGATTTCACTTACCATCCATCTCAGGATGGAATACGACAGGGTCAACCCTAGTCTATAGAGGTACATCAGCCTCAGTACGATGATCCACGTTAGGAGATAACACATGGAGTCGAGGATGAAGATTATAGCAGGGAGCAGACCTTGTACTCTTTGCAGATGAGGACACCTACGAGCACTCCACTATCCACATGCATCAATCGATTTTCACTTCCTATCGGCGAGCCAATATACCCATGTTTGAGGGCACCGAGACATCAGATGAGGCCGAGCTGTGGCTGAAGATGATGATGAAGGTACTTTGGATGATTCACGCACCACGAGACTTGTGGTTATCTTTATGGAGTATTCACTGACAGCATTCGCCGAGAGATGGTGGGAGGCGAGAGTTTCCGAACTAGGACGTGAGCCTACATGGGATGATTTCGAGACAATATTCAGGTCCCACTTCTTTTCTGGGAAGTAGGAGTCCCAACGTCGACTATTTGCAGAGGTCAGACAGGGACGGATGACATCCAGAGAGTACTTTGTTCGCTACATCGCGTTGTCGCGACATACGCCATCAGCCGTTGCATTTCCAGATAAGAATATGGAGAAGTTCATCGGAGGGATGCGGGAAGAGGTGCAGGAGAAGCTGGTCGGATTACGTATCACTTCCATCTCCGAGGCTACCGATGCATCGGAAAAGTTTGAGGACATCCGAGAGAGACATTTCGGGAACTTGTCTGTAGTGACACCTACACCACAACAATCATTTGGGCTGATTCGACGACAGTTTCAACAGCATAGGTCATCCAGGTGGTTTTGTCCCTCAGGTTCGCATTTTCAGGCGGTGCTCGCTCAATTCCAATGACTACTTTAGGAGTACTTACCGGGCGTGGCACCAGTTCAGCTCGACCATATGGATCGTAGAGAGTAGAGAAACTCCCAGCAGGACTGACTCGGAGTACAAACACTACTACTATGCCTACCCAGTCAGTCTGGTGTTACTTGTGCAATAAGTGGGGACAAGGACATATTTAAGGGGGGGGGCAAGGAGGGGCAAGTGCCCCCCCTAATTTTTGAGATTACATAATATATGTTTATGTAATTATTTTCCTATGGATTTTTAAGGTAAAAGTAATCATAATATTTCAAAATTTTAATGCTTCATTTGGATTTTTTGAGGGTAAAACTCGTACATGCCCCCTAATTTCTTTTGAAAAAGTTTAATAATTTTTACCAATAGGTGATATGCCTCTTAATATAAAATTCCTACAAAAAATAATAGATTTTACCTCAAATCAACCTATATTGGATAATTTCTTCAATCGATCAACTTATAATAGATCCCTACCCTGATCTTATCGGTTATCCATTTTTTAGAATCGAACTATAGAATGAATCGATCTTTCATCCAATCTCATTATCACTTATACAGATATGTGGTCTAATTCGCAATCTAAAAAAGATAATTTAAAAAAATCATTTATGGTCAAGTCTCATTGTTAAGTAAAATTGAATAAAAAGATATAGTTGATTAAAAAATAAGTTCAAAATTTACTATTGTTATATAATAAATAAGTTCAAAATTGATGAAAATATACGTGAAAACTATAAATAGAATTTGTCTATAACAATTATTATTATATAATGAATATGATTGTACTGTAGTTGATAGACGTATTTTTTTAAATCCTCGTGCCCCCTCCTCAAAAATGTCCTTGCTCCGTCCCTGAGTGGGGACATTATCGGTCTCAATGCCCACATGCTTTGGTGAGCCTCAACAACAACCATAATCGTCACAGCCCAGTCACAACGTATCAGAGTTTCCATGGCAGGAATTCCAACTTCAAGAGGCTGCCGAGACAGACACAAAAGTGTGGCCTGTTCGAGTACAGCTAGACATGGACAATTACATGCGGTGACGGAGGACCAAACACGATCAACTACTACTGTGTATGGTCTCAATCCTGAGCCGAGCTTTTCCATGTTTTGTTTGATTCTAGAGCGACACATTCCTTTATTGCTTCGAGATTAATAGCTTCATTTGGTAGAATTGCAGAGGCTTTATATCCTCTTTACCATATCCATAGGACAGGTGCTCAGTTGTTTGTCATTTCATTGATAGTCAGAGACTTACCTGTGCTGAGTGGCAGTCACGAGATGATTGCAGATTGTCTGCTACTACAGCTCGATGAGTTTGACTTGATTTTGGCATGGATTGGTTATCAGCTCATCATGCTCTCGTTGATTGCTTTAGGAAGACAATTATCTTCAGGATTCGGGACTTGCTCGAGTTTGAGGGTACATAACTTGACTCCAAAATGGAGTACATCTCAGTGTTGAGAGTCCAGAGAGTAGTTGATCAGGGATGTGATTCATATTTGGAATTTGTTCGAGAGTCATCAGATCATGAGCCGATGACCCAGGACATCAGAGTAGTATCAGACTACCTAGATGTGTTTCCTGATGAGTTATCAGGGTTACCTCTTAAGAGAGAGATTGAGATCGAGATCACATTGTTACCTGATACACAATCGATCTCGATGGCTCCATCTCTCATGGCATCGGCTGAGTTGAGAGAGCTGAAGGTGCAGTTATAGGAGTTACTTCACTTAGGTTTCGTGAGACCGAGCACTTCACCTTGGGGTGCTGCAGTTCTTTTTGTTAGGAATAAGGATGGATCGATGAGATTATGCATTGATTACCGGCAACTGAACAAGAGAATGGTGAAGAATCGTTATCCTTTGCCGTACATTGATGATTTGTTCGATCAGCTACACGGATCTTCGGTGTTTTTGAAGATCGACCTCCGATCTTGTTATCATCAACTGAGGATTCGAGAGTCAACTATTCTGAAGGCAACTTTCAGGACTCGATATGAGCATTACAAGTTTGTGGCGATGCCCTTTGGGCTCACCAATGCTCCTACAACATTCATGGACATGATGAACATAATCTTTTGTCCATACTTGGACAAGTTTGTGGTGGTATTCATTGATGATGTAGAGATAGTTCTTAGTATTATTATCTCTTTATGTATCTTGTCGTTATTTCTTTATCTTTTATAGACCTCTTTGTAATTTACCCTTAAGGTCTCTCCCTATATAAGAGAGCCTAGGGTTTTTCTGAATGATTATCGAAGACTCTTTTCCCAACATGGTATCAGAGCCGCCCTAGGGCTCCCCACACCCGCCGCCTTCTCCTTTCTCGGCGCCGATCTCCGGCCTCCTCCTCACCCACCGCCCCTCCCGCAGCGGCTTCTCCCCGCCGTCTCTCTCTCTCTCACGCCGCCGACGATCCAGGCGGCCACCAGCCCGCCGCCCGAGGCTCCAAGCGGCATCCCAACCCGCCGCAGAAGCCCCTAGGCGGCTCCAAGCTCGCCGCCCAAGGCCCCGGCGGCTCCCAGCTCGCCGCCCAAGGCCCCGGCGGCATCCCAGCCCGCCGCAGAAGGCCTCCCGGCGGCACCCAGCCCGCCGCAGACCTCCCAGGCGACATCCCAGGTCGCCGCTGTCCCGTCCCAGGCGTCATCCTTGCCGCTGCAAGGGCTGTAAGCCTCCTCTAAGGCGTGCCCTAGTCCTCTCTTCGTCCGATATATGGTTTGAGTGCGTAACGTCTACATACACACTCAAATCCGATGCAGTTGGTGTAGACATTCATCATCTTGTCTACATACCCTAGTTCTTCTCCAGCGGCAGTATGTCAGAATCGAAGGTCGATATGCCCTCCACCGGTGCATTCAAAGGTCCTGCACCAATAGTGAAGATGGACGGGTCTAACTATGAGCTCTGGGCTATGCAGTTCATGAACCTCATGAAGTCGAATGGTAAGAAGCACATTCTTACCGAGGATGAGCCCGCAGAGAAGACAGGGATATATGCCTCATGGGAGGCTGATGACTCCTGCGCAAAGGTCTGGTTGTCTGGTACATTGACGATGGAGATTGCTAATGACGTCCTCCATCAGCCCACTGCCAAGGCGATGTGGGACATACTTGCCGCTACATATTCGCAGGTGCGAAATGAGACAAAGATGTTGCACCTTCAGCATGACATTTTCACAATGAAACCGAGCGGCAAACCTCTCCATTCCCTATACACATCCCTAAGAGGGATGTTTGAGAAGTTATACAATACCATTCCACTCACTGCTACTCCTGAACAACAGAAGACGTTTCGGAACGCCACCATGGTGGGTGTTCTACTTGCGGCTCTTGATCCTGAATATGATGCCGCCCGGTCTCAGATCCTAGCTGATGCAGTTATTCCTCTAGTGGAGGATGTTTACAGAAGGCTCAGTCACATTCCAGTTTCCTCCAGCTCTTCTACTCCACCCCCCATCAGCGATGGCAGTCTCGCGTGGGAGAGGTGGACCGCCTTCTGGTCGTGGTCGTGGACGTGGCCGTGGACCCCAGGGAAGGGGTGGTCGCTTCAGTCAGACATGCTCCTATTGTCACCGCACATGACACTCGGAGGAGTCATGCTATTCTAAGCATGGGTTCCCAGCATCGGCACGTGTTGCAGAGCATTCTCAGTCTCCATTACCATCTACTGCAGATAATCGATTTGACGAACTTGTGGCACGTCTCCGAGATATTATGCCACATTCATCTGGTGATTCGTCTGGTGGTCCTTCAGATGTTGCTGCTACAACCTCCGCCAGTTCATCTGCCGCTGCTACTACCTCAGGTAGATCTACTGCATTCACATCATCTCATGATATATCTGACTGGGTTATAGATTCGGGAGCCACACATCATCTCTGCCGAGATAGAGATAGATTACAGGCCTACAGGGACATTCCTCCCGGTCGTTCAATGCAGATCGCAGATGGTACCCATTCGCCCCTTGTTGGACAGGGGGAGGTCTTCCTATCCTCCACTATGCAGCTACAGAACGTCCTACATGCTCCTGAGTTCTCAATGAATCTGTTATCTATTAGTCAGATTACGAAGGATTTGCATTGTCGTGCCATATTTGACCCATCTTCTCTCATTTTCAGGACATACTCACGGGCAGGGTGATTGGCTGTGGCTCTGAGCAGAATGGTTTATATCGGCTGGTTCGGGATTCCTATGCTGGCGTCTCCTCTCATTCTGCCGGACCAGTCTCTCCGTACATCTGGCATCTCCGGTTTGGTCACCTTCCGCTCCAGAAAATGCGCCATCTTCTGCCCCAGATCTCTCCTAGTTCGTCTTTCCGCTGTGAAGTATGTCAGTTGGGAAAGCATCATAGGTCGAGCTTTCCAAGTCGTCAGAGTCGGAGCAGTAGCTCCCCATTCGAGTTGTTACATATAGATATATGGGGTCCGAGTCGTGTTCCCGATCATGAGGGGCACATATTTTATCTTGTGGTAGTGGATGATTTTTCTCGTGTGTCATGGGTCTTTCTTTTGAAAAATAAATCTGAAGCAGGAGATGTGATCAAGAATTTAATTAATGAAGTGCACAATGTTTTCTCTTCCTCAGTCAAATATGTTCGGACGGATAATGCCCTAGAATTTTGTACACGCTCACTTTCTCAATTTCTTTCATCAAAGGGTATTATTCACCAAACCACTTGTGCATATACATCACAACAAAATAGTGTGGCGGAAAGAAAGCATCGCCATCTCTTGGATATTACTCGAACCCTGTTGATTCAGAGTTGTGCTCCTATTTCCTTATGGGGGGGTGCTGTTCTTACTGAATGTTATCTGATCAATCGAATGCCATCCTCAGTTCTTGGTGAGAAGATACCTATCTCTCTTATTTTTCCAGACAAGGAGTTATTCTCACTGACTCCACGTGTCTTTGGTACTGTGGCTTTCGTTCATCTTCTATCTTCCGGACTTGACAAACTCTCTCCTAGAGCAGTCAAGTGTGTCTTTGTTGGTTATTCCAGGACTCAGAAGGGCTACCGGTGTTATGATCTGTCGAATAAGAAGTACTTCGTGAGTCTATGTTCCTCCACCACCTACATGGAGTTCACCTGAGTCTTCCCCTGTGCCTGTCTCCACGCAGCACCCCCACCACCACCTCCTCCACCCGTTCTACGGCCTATCGTTTCACCGCTACCAAAATTCTATACGCGTCGGTCAGGTCCTGCTCAGACTACACATCAGCCACTCATCACGCCTCAGGTATGTTCAGATGACATTACTACTGACGGGTCAGGTTTGGTACATGTGCAGGATTCTACAGTACAGGACGACACTAGCCCATCCAGTACAGCAGATGATGATCTTGATGTTCTGATTGCTATTCGGAAGCAGAGGCGGCAGTGTGCCTCTTATCCATTTGCTTCACATGTTTCCTTTCACCGTCTCACTGGTGATTTTCACAGATTTGCCTCAGCCTTGTCTTCCGTGGTTATACCACAGACTTACCAGGAAGCTTTGAAGAATGATTGCTGGAGATTAGCTATGGAAGAAGAGATGAGGGCCTTGCAGTCCCGTGGCACATGGTCTTTGGTCCATGCACCTCCTGATACATCCGTTGTGAGCTGTAAGTGGGTCTTCACAGTTAAATATCATGCAGATGGCACGTTGGATCGGTACAAAGCACGCTTGGTCGCCCGTGGGTTTACACAAACCTATGGCGTGGATTACATGGATACGTTCTCTCCAGTGGCGAGACACTCTACCCTTCATATTCTCTTATCTATTGTTGTGGTTCGTGAATGGAGTATATCTCAACTAGATGTCAAGAATGCCTTTCTGTACGGGGACTTACAGGAGGAAGTCTACATGCAGCAACCACCTGGGTTTACTGCTGAGGGGGAGAAGCAGATGGTCTGTAGACTTCACAAGGCGATATATGGCCTCAAACAGAGTCCGAGAGCATGGTTCCAGAAGCTGTCCAACCTAATTGAGCAACAGGGATTCAAGAGGTCAAATGCCGATCACTCGTTGTTTGTCCAGAAGTCATCGACATGTACGGTTGTCATTATGGTCTATGTGGATGATATTCTTGTTACAGGAGATGATGTTCAGGGCATAGAAAGGGCGAAGGCATTTCTAGGCCGTTAGTTTGTTACAAAGGATCTTGGAACCCTAAGATATTTTCTGGGGTTGGAATTTGCAAGGAATGCACAGGGCTTGGTGATGACCCAACGGAAGTACATTACAGACTTCCTGATTGAGACTGGCATGGATGGATGCAAACCATCAAGTATTCCCATGGACCCTAGCATGAAGTTGTATGATGGTGATACTGATGAAGTAGATAAGAGGAGATATAGAGAAATGGTGGGAAAACTCCTCTACATTACCACAACTCGTCCAGACATTGCATTTGCAGTTAGTAGGGTGAGTCAATTTATGGAGCAACCAAGAAAGGTTCACATAGATGCTATACACATGATATTGAGGTATCTGAAGTCGTCTCCAGGGTCAGGGCTGCTATTCAGAAAGGGCACAGACTTATCTATCTCAGCGTGTGCAGACGCAGATTATGCAGGATGCCCTAAGGATCGAAAATCAACCTTAGGGTTCGCAGTGTTTGTTGGAGGCTCTCTGGTTTCTTGGAAAAGCAAGAAACAAACTTTTGTGGCAAGGTCCAGTGCCGAATCCGAATATAGGGCCATGGCTCAAGCCAGCACAGAAATGATGTGGGTTCGGTCCGTACTAGAAGATCTACATGTAGCTGTGCCCCTACCTATGAAGCTTCAGTGTGACAATCAGGCAACATTATTCATTGCCAAGAATCCAGCTTTCCATGAAAGGACCAAGCATATTGAAGTTGACTGCCATTACACTAGAGACTTGATTCAGAGAGGATTGATATCTACTGCACATGTGAGCTCAGGAGATCAGACTGCAGATGTATTCACCAAGCCACTGCTCAGAGGACCTTTTCAGAGATGTTCATCCAAGCTGAGCATGATAGACATCTATGCTCCACCTTGAGGGGGAGTGTAGAGATAGTTCTTAGTATTATTATCTCTTTATGTATCTTATCGTTATTTCTTTATCTTTTATAGACCTCTTTGTAATTTACCCTTAAGGTCTCTCCCTATATAAGAGAGCCTAGGGTTTTTCTGAATGATTATCGAAGACTCTTTTCCCAACAGATGATATATTGATTTATTCTCGTAATGAATGGGATCACGCGAATAATCTGAAGATTGTGCTGGACACATTACGAGAGCACAAGTTGTATGCCAAGCTGAGTAAGTACGAGTTATGGTTATCCTAGGTCTCATTTCTTGGGCATGCCATTTTCTGGAGTAGATATCAGAGTAGATCCTGCGAAGATCGAGGCAGTCATGTCTTGGGAGCAACCCAAGACTATCACTCAGATTCGTAGCTTCCTTAGATTAACAGGCTATTACAGATGCTTTGTCAGTAGGTTTTCACGCATTGTTCTTCCCTTGACACGATTGACATATAGGGGAGTTCCTTTCATTTGTGATGATTCATGCGAGCAGACCTTCATGACATTGAAGGAAAGATTAACTATAACGCTCATTCTTGCACTTCCGTCAGGCACTCATGATTATGCGGTTTATACAGATGCATCAGGAGAAGGTCTAGGAGTGGTAATGACACAGAGAGGTCACGTGATTGCTTACGCATCACGTCTGTTGAGACCGCATGAGTGGAATTACCCTACCCATGACTTGGAGTTGGTGGCAGTTGTCTTCGCCTTAAAGATCTGGCGCCACTATCTTTATGGGGTGAATTTCAAGATTTTTACAGGTCACATTTGTAGTACATTTTCGATCAGAAGGAGTTGAACATGAGACAACACAGGTGGCTTAAGCTACTGAAGGATTACGACTACACGATCTCCTACCACCCCGGTAAGGGAAACGTGGTGGCTGATGTGCTTAACACGAGAGTTCATGCTGAGGGTACGACAAACTGGCTATACACTTGGGATATGCTCGCAGCTTTGACTGATTGACATCCTCAGGAGAGTACATCCGTATCTACTATCGTGCCTCCACGATTTAACAGTCTGTGGGATCGCATCGTCGAAGGTCAGAAAACAGATCCTTGGATCAGAGACAGATACATGCGTGCTGTCAAGAACGAGATTGATGATTTTCTGGTTACAGAGTCCATTCTGGTCGGGTCGTCGTGCCTAACGATGAGTAGTTACGTAAAGATATTCTTGATGAGGCACACAGTTCACGACTATCTATTCATCCTGGCAGCACGAAGATGTATCATGATATGCATTGACATTTCTGGTGGGATGGAATGAAGCGCGATGTGGCACATCATGTTAGCAGATGCATGACCTGTCAGATGGTTAAGGCTGAGCATAGGAGACCGTCAGGGTTATTACAGTCTCTCCCCATTCCCGAGTGGAAGTGGGAGAATATCTTTATGGAATTCGTTACTGTTTTGCCAAAGAAACCATGCAACCATGATGCTATTTGAGTTGTTGTTGACAGGTTGACTAAGTCAACTCATTTCATACCTGTCAGTATGACTTACACTCCATCTAGATTGGCCAAGCTATATGTGCTAAATATTATCAGACTTCATGTTATACCACATGAGGTAGTCTCTGACATAGATTCGAGGTTCACATCGCACTATTGGCATCAGTTCATGTCAGCACTACAAACAGAGCTGAAGGTGAGTTCCGTGTACCATCCACAGACCGACGGACAAAGCGAGCGCACCATTCAGACACTTGAGGACTTGTTATACGTATACACTTTGGAATGGAAAGTGTCATCGAAGTACCACCTGCCATTGGTAGAATTCACGTACAACAACTGTCATCATTCCAGTATCGACATGGTACCGTTCGAAGCCCTATACGGGCAGAGATGCCTCACACCTCTCAGTTGGCGTGAGGTAGGTGATCATGCCCTTTTCTCCGTAGATCTTCTGGAGGAGACTGCGAGAGTGGTTAATCTCGTGAGGCGAAAGCTTCTGACGGCACAAAGCCGCCAAAAGAGTTATTCAGACCATCGGAGAAGAGATTTATAGTTTCAAATAGTCACTTTACAAAAATATGCTTTGATGATTATCTATGAAGCAGATGAATCAAGATTTCCAGTGATTTTCCGGCAATCAACAGAGGTTGCCAATTAGCAGATTCCTCTAGTGAAACAACTTCTTTTCTTTCTCAAACATTTTTCAACAGAAAATCAGCTTTAACGAATCCTCTTTGAATGTACATATTAAAAAGGCGTGCAATCTGCTTGTAAATAAAACATGAAGTTCCATGGTCGTTTTCTTTGTAAAGATAATGCAACAAAGTACATTGTCTTTAATAAACTAAGAAAAGGGCCATCAACAGAATTAAAACAAAATCCAGAAGCAAGAGAAATCCTGGCAGAAAGCAAACGATCCAATAAATGCTATATGGAAAATTTTAAAGGAATGTAATAATCAAGGGATAAAAGCATCTAAACTTTTTACTATATGTGTTACTTGACATGTAAACTACAAAATACAATGTAGTTTTGATAATGTAAAAGAAAAACTGGAAATATACTATATCAAATATATGTAACATCTTATTTTTTTAGTACTGTTGGAATATTTGGTTGTGCGCCTCTTATGTTGTAGATGGGTAAATGGATACCTCCAGGATCCATTTACCCCACCCATGTGTTCAGTCCCACATCTACCAGTGGCGGCACTTGGAGGCTCTGTGGAGGCTATATAAGGAGCCCCATACCTCCTGTATCCATTGAGAAAGTGCAATGCATAGATCAGACCTTTGAGGGCTTCTCCCGTGGTTTCATCTCACTCCTTAGGGAGTTGGGTTCCACGTTAAATCCCGGTGTTAATAATTTTTATTCCTTTATTTCTCTGATACGCTTTCGCATTCCTATTTTCTAACATGGTATTAAAGCGGGTTCGAATCTCAAGGATTCAATTTTGATGATTTATTATTTATTCCAGATTTGATTTTATATAACTTATTTGAGATATGTTCAAGTGTTGTTTTTGGGTTTCATGAAACCCTAATCTGTTCAATTCTCGAAGAATGCTGCCTAGAGTTTCTCAAAAACCCTAGCCGCATATGGAGGCACCCAGGTCGTGCACGCCTCCCTCGGACCTCGCAACCTCAGCACCTCCAGGTCGTGCGAGAAGACACATGCCACGCAGAAGCACCTTTTCAGGCTTCAGCCGCTTCTTGCGGTCAATGAAGAACATCCATCACAGGCGTGCTCCAGTAGAGCTCCTTCTATCGCACATCACTCTATCGCTAACAGGCGTGCTCCAGGTGTGCTCTAAACTCCAACAGGCTCCACGAGCCATCTCCATCGCGCATCTCTCTATTGGTGATGCTCCCTTGCCATCGAGCTCCACCTCGCGCGAGGTCTCCCTTGCGCGACTCGCCGTGCAACCCCCAGGCGCCTGAAGTCCCAGGCACAACCCCAACGCGCCACCCTCCAGCCCCTTTTCAGTCCAAGCGATCGCGAGCGACATCGCCTTCCTTGCAGTCCAGATCTCCAGCCCCTTTCATCATCTCCAGGCGCAGCGATGGGGCTCATCTCCGAGCTCGAGGTGTTCTCGTCTCCCATCCGCAGTCCAGATCTGAAGAGGCGGCGCACAACTCCATGCGCATTGGCGCACATCCTAGTCGGCAGTGAGATCCCGTCCAGGCGCATCGTCTCCAACTCGCGCAGGCGATCCAGGCAGCTCTCCCATCTGAAATGGCGCCACTGCAACACCTCTCCAATTGGCGATGGCCCCACCTCGTCGCAGGTCCAGGCGCACCTCGCGCTACCCATCTTCTCCCTCTCGCGCAGGCCTTGCGCGCACCTCCTTCCAGGCGTGCGACACTCCAGCTGCTCGCAGGCGGCGACAACGCCATTCCAGCACAGACACCACGTTCCTGCACCAGGCGGTGCCCTTGCGTAAGCGGCACTTCCACTCTGGGGGCGACGACATTATTTCCTTCCTGAGAGGGTTCCCAACGATGGGAACCCTAAGGCTGCGGCAATTTTAAAAAAATTAAAAAGAGGGGCTGAGTTTGGCTCAAGGACCCGATGATTTTTTTTAAAACACGCAGGGATATTTCGTGAAGCCCAAAGAAGGGAGTTGCAGATTTTATTTTCTTTAAAAGGAGGAGGGGCTGTCTCTTTTTGGGCTCGTTGGGCCGTGTATTGTTTTTAAAAAAAGAAGCCGTACGCATGCTTGCAATTTTTTAAATGTGAGAAGAAAATGTTGAAACGACTTAAAAAAATTTTGGGTTTTCAAAAAAAGGAGAGAAGAAAGCCGAAAAAATTGAACGGCTTATGGTGACGGCTATTATCTAAAAAAAGGAGAATGAAATAACCGGAAAAAATCATTATTGGCTAAGAGTTTTCTTGTTTTTCCCCATTTTTATTGTCTTCTCCCAACATAGTCGATATCACATATTCCGACTAGTATAGGAGAAAGGGGAGTATATGTAGAGCCAAGTTTATTCAGATTGTTTCAGATTCAGATTCTCCAGTGTTCAGACCAGCCGAAATCCAGACTCTACAACAGAAATTCAGACTCGACGATTGATTCCGAGTCCTCAGTTTCAGACTCGCACATGTATGCATTCTTCATTCTGATGTGCAGATGTTTGCCATTTTTTGTAGTGGTCCCCATCATTCTTGTTGGTGTCGGCCAGAGTTTTCATGTGCGCTATATGGACTCCAGAGTAGAGGACCATTCCCTATGCCATGTTGGCGAGGGTTTTCATGTGGTTTCATAGGGACTCCAGAGTAGAGTACCATTCTCTGTGCCATATGGGAGAGACCTAGTTCTCCGACGAGAAGACTTCTTCAGACTCCATTCTCCGGCGACCATGGATTCCGACGAGAATTGCACTCCACGACTTTTATAGTTTGGCCCTTTTTAGAGATGGAGCAGTTGTGCACATTATTGTGGCTGGCCAGAGTACTCCGATGAGGAGACTCATTTCAATTGCAGTGACTCTGACATGCTCAGTTCAGAGCACATGCTCTCCGTCGAGGAGATTCAGTTGACTCACACTCCAGCCCGTTCGTCCTCCTCACTTGCACGACATGAGAAGCAACGTCCTCGACAGCAACCGACAGTTGTGCGCGTTGAGTTGATATTGTCTGTAGTGTCATGTATTATGAGTTGAGTTTCTTTCTGTTTGTCCAAGCTAAGCATTGCATGCTCCAGCTTGAGGGGGAGTGTTGGAGTATTTGGTTGTGCGCCTCTTATGTTGTAGATGGGTAAATGGATACCTCCGGGATCCATATACCCCATCCATATGTTTAATCCCACATCTACCAGTGGTGGGACTTGGAGGCTCTGTGGAGGCTATATAAGGAGCCCTAGACCTCCTGTATCCATTAAGAAAGTGCAATGCATAGATCAACCTTTAAGGGCTTCTCCCGTGGTTTCATACCGCTCCTTAGGGAGTAGGGTTCCACGTTAAATCCCGTTGTTAATAATTTTATTCCTTTATTTTTCTAATACGCTTCTGCATTCGTATTTTCTAACAAGTACATATTTACATTTTTGTGGACCGGGGCAGGTTGTGACGGGCTTTGTGGTATATGTGCATTACCTGCTCAGTTGACGGGCGGGCCAAGGAGTGGTTCGGGCCGGGTTGGCTTGTTCATGAAGTTTCTTGGCCCAAGCTTGACCCACGAGCTGGCTTGGCAGGCCCCTCGACCCACTGACCAAGCCTACTCATGAGTGAAACACAAGAGAAGAGGGGTCAAATATGACACGACAATGCGAATCATTGGTGATTTGTCTAATATATAATAAATTCATGGAAAAATCAGGTGCATGAAGAACATTATGTAAGTGCAAGGACCATATCAACCGAATATCCCATTGTCCTATGGGAGAATGTGTCCCATCAACAATAATAACTGATCTTCCTGGATGAACGGATACGTAGGAAGTGAACTAAGCTCTGTCTCCACATAAGTGATGAGATGCACTTGAATGCATGATTCACTCAGAGATGTCGGCCCTGTGACAACTAGTAAGGCATCAACAATACCTGAAGTACTAGCAGATGCTGAGGCAACAATGTCAGACGGGCTCGATGGAGCACTAGCGGATCCTAGAATGGGAGTCATGATCTCCCTCAGATGGGAGACAAACTCATTGAACCTATGATCAGTAGAAGTGGAAGGAGCAACAGAAGTCTCAACCTGCTTTGCAACATGGCAAGAGGTTGGAAAATCGTGCTTCGAATAACTTGTTGCTACACGGGCAAAGGCTGGAAAACCTCGGAGTGACCAGAGTGGTGACAGTAAGTTTATGACTGACATGGATGAGCACCACCTCATCTACCACTAGCACTGTGACCTCTAACTGAGAAGATCCTCTTCTACTGCGAGATACAATCATATACGAGTAGGTTTGAGTGGAGGTTGCAGTAGGGACTTTAATCCCTTTGAGTGGACCATATGCTTCATTCATGGGAGGTATGGAAGTGTCAGGAAGAAAGTGATTCCGTACTGCATCTTACTCTGGGTCAAGAGTGGCATTTCAGTATGTCTTTTGCTGCTTTGGAGATGTCGTCAGAGGTATGAAGATGCGAAGCTTCTTAAACATGCCCTTGAGAGACAAAAAGAAATTATGGAGAGGACAACCATTTTGCTTGGATGTGAAAATGTCATACTGGAGATGTAGTATCTTCATCTCATTCCTTGCATGAGAACATGTGGTGACCGAATAGTGAAACTCGCGCGTACATGTCATCTTGCTCCCAAGATGCATTTAACCCCAGTCTTGTTGGCTGGCTCTTTATGTCAGAATGTACTTCTTCCCCTTGCACTGCATAAGATTCATGAACTACATGGCCTACAACTCGGAGTTAGTCCCATCCATTTTCACTATGTGCACCGGACCTTTGAAGGCACTCGAAGATAGGTTGACCTTGTTCTATGACATGATGATTACGAAGTCGGGAAATAACGTATCTGGGGTTTTAGATTGATGTGAATGCGTCTACACAATCATACGAGGAATCAATTATGTGTGCAGACTCATTCCACAACCGTTCTCATCAACTATGGGAGAGCTCTAGGGCACATGGATGAATCTAACGGTCTGATTTCACCGTAAACAGGTCAAAATCAGACTGTTTTGATATCTTTGGAGTGTAACGGTGAGTGGGAACAATACTACAGATCCCTAGATGGGTCCGGTGGCAGCAAGCACCAAGTTAGTGGTGCTAGGGCCGCTGGATGGTCCCCTGCTGGTTGGTGCTGGCAGCGCTAGAGCCTCCGCCTTTCGCTGCTAGGCAGCCCTACGACAGGTGGGGCGGTGGGAATCCTGACCTTGTTTGATCAGTATGTTTTCAAGCTATGTTACATCTTTACTCCAGCTTGATGGTGACTGTCGAGAGAGTTATTCTTCTCTCAACTGTATGTTATTTTTTTATGCTTTGTTGTCCTCATACTGTTAACTGTCCCTCTCCCTATTCAAGGAGGAACATGCCTTTCATAATAACCTGTTCTCTTTTCACAAAAATTACAGTTATTTACGGGTAGGTGCGTCTTTGTAACTTTTCTGTTTGGCTCCTCTTTATGTAGAGAGCCATCCACTAGCGCCAATCACCTTTTCTTTTACTCATTGATATTTGATTATGGTTAATATGTAAAGAATAATGTCAACAATTTTTGTATGTTCGATATTGTTTCTCTCATGTTAGATGTACATTATCTTGTCCTTTTGAGGCAGTGAAAAATATTACTTGTATACCGAGGGTTTGAGATGTTTACGAACAGTCAAAGCACTATAATTTGGCTAATGTAGAAGTTCGAATTCATGCAACGTTTGCTTAAATTTAGGATTAACTCTCATTCCGATGCCTGTCAATGATACTAATTGCTTTGTTGTTACGAACAATTATATCCTCTTTATTTCTGTGCATTATTAGCGACTGTATATATGCATCAGGTAGAAACAGTTGACGGGCACATGGTACTTAAAATTCCTCCTGGGACACAATGTGGAGATATTATTAAGATTCCTAATGTCGGAGTCCCTAGCATGAAGAGACCTTCTATTCGGGGTGACCATTTCTTCACAATTCATGTCCAGATCTCAAAGAAAATCAGGTTCTTTTATTTCGATGACTTCTTTTTCCTTGTTAGCCGTGCTCCAAAGGAAATTCATATAAACTTCTTCGTTTTTTTATAATTCCAGATTTATATATTCAGGACAGGAGAGTTGGGAGTAATAATTTGTTTTTGAATTTTGATAATGCTCTAATTTCAATATTGCTGAAAATTAAATCCCACGTTGCCTTTGTCTTATTAATTATAACTTGAATATTAAGTCATTACAATTATAAAGTACAATTTCCGTGGAAAGAAATGAGAGAGATGTTTATTTTAAGGTCATATGATTCCTTTTATGGAGGTGAAGCCCTAGAGGGAAACTAACGAACGAGAAATTACATTAAAAGGAAATAAGAATTGACATAAATTCTATTTCCTATAAGTCGCCTCAAGATGGAGCACATATATCTTTCTTGTTCAGCTTGGAAGAACACTTCTGAAATGACCCTCTCTAGTAGAGCCTTATTATATCTGTAATTTGCTTCATTGAGATGATATGGGATGTAGAGATGAAGTCCTTCTGTATCATGCCTCTAGTTTAGTGGCAATTTGTGACACTTTGCCCCCACGGGAGGAGCATCAAACCTAAACTTCTTAGCATCCATATACTTAGCAATAACCACATTATATATTATAATTAGCATTCGGAATGTAATGCATGAAAAGTAGCATCTAACAACATTATATATTCATGGCACAGAGTCCACATTTATTTTTACATGGCATATTTTTTATAATTTGGAGTATTTGTTATGTGCGTCACTTATGTGGGAGATGGGTAAATGGATCCCTCCAGGATCCATTTACCACATCCAGTGATTTAGTCCTGCATACTGTCTGTGGGATGTGTAGACTCAGTGAGGGCTATATAAGAAGCCTTACACCCTCTGTATCCAGTGAGAAAGTTCAATGAACAAACCAGCCCTTGAGGCGTTTTCTCGTTGTTTCATCCCATTATTTAGGGAGTAGGGTTCCACGTTAAATCCCGCTGTTCAATAATGTTTTATCTTTATTTTCTGATCAAGCTTTCGCATGTTTATTTTCTAACTTGGTATTAAAGCAGGTTCAATTCTCGAGGTGTTTATATTTTTTTTGCGAGATTCGATTATCAGATTCCTCTCGATTGTTCTTGAAGATTTATATTTGATGATCATTCATGTTCATATGGTTCGAGATCAGAGCTTCCCCATTCTTTATTTTTCTGTTTTGAAGATCAACATCAAGAAATTTTAGGGTTCCTGAGGAAAACCCTAAATCTCCATATGGGTTCTAGGCATCTCCTTCTCCACAGCGGCGGTCTTTCTTCAACGCGCACAACTTATGCCATGAGCCATGTGGACAACATCTCCAGGGCCTCTCCTTCTCGCAGGTGGCAAAACCCTAGGCCAGGCTTCAAGCTTCAACTCAGCTGCTTCAGGCGCTCGACGTATATTCAATTCGCCGCTCCGCATTAGCATCTCCAGGGGTCGATCGCAGCTCTTCCAGCCGATCGCAGCCGCTCGACAGAGGGTTCCAACTTCAAGCGACGGTGACATATCGCTAGAGGCGGTGCAATTCTCTGCAGGCAGCGATGGCCGCAAACTCGCCAACTCCAGGAGGAGGTGCTTGGGCGGCACCCATCCGTCCTCTCTTCCCTCGTGCAGGAAGACCTCCAGAGATCCGCAATGGGCGGCGATATTCCAAAAAAAGGGTCGGCGGCAAATTCTTGCGCCCATCGTCGCCTTCTTCAACTCCAGGCGGTGCCAAGTGAGCTGCACTTCCTCCCAACAAGTGGCGCCGCCCCATCCTCCTCCGCATCTCCTTGCAGGCGGTACGCCGATCTACAGGCGGCACCCCACAATCGGGGGCGGCTTCTTATGCGAAGGGTTCCTGTTGACGCATATTGAGTAACTGTATCTCTTTGTTATTTTATTTTCTTGTTATTCTCTTTATGTAATTTACCCATAGGCTACTCTCCTATATAAGAGAGCCTAGGGCTATGGAATTGAGTATCTCAATCACGTTTCCCAACATGGTATCAGAGCTACGGTCCTAGACCGGAGTTCTCGAAACCCTAACCCTAATCCACCCCTACCCGCCGGCCTCTTCTCTCTCTACTCGGCGCCGACCACTCCAACCGATCTACGGCGGCCTTCTTCTCCGATCAGCGGTGCTCCAGCCCTAGGCATCGCCTGGCGCACCTGCACATAGCCTAGGGCTTCCCGCATCTGCGCATCGCGTGGCCTGGCGCATCTGCGCGCATCGCATCTGCGCTGATCTGCGCGCACTCCATCTGCGCTGATCTGCGCTGATCTGGCGCATCTGCGCGCACTCCACCTGCGCTGATCTGCGCGCATCGCATCGCATCTGCGCGCACTCTAGCGCACTCCAGCGCGCACTCCTGCGCACTCCTACGCACTGACTGTGCACCACCGCGCGTGAGTTCCTGATCTGCGCGCACTCCAGCGCGCACCCCTGCGCGCACTCCTGCGCACTACTACGCGCTGACTGTGCACCACCGTGCGTGACCTCTGTGCGCAAGCCCATAGTTTGCGTGCGTCAACACCGCAACGCGCACGTATTCATGGGGATAGTTGCTTGAGGTCTACACATGCAACTAATCCCGTCTATGTCATTGTAGACAAAGATTATCTCTTGTCATTCGCTCCAGTCTTCCGACTCCAGTATGTCAGACATCAAGGCAGATATCCCGTCTATTGGCGCGTTTCGTGGTCCAGCGCCCATTGTCAAGATGGATGGTACGAACTATGAACTGTGGGCAATGCAGTTCATGAGTATGATGAAGTCTACAGGTAAGAAGCACATTCTTACCGAGCCCGAGCCTGCAGAGAAGACTGGAGTTCATGCCTCATGGGAGGCTGATGATGCATATGCCAAGGTGTGGCTATCTGGCACATTGGCTATTGAAATCGCCAATGACATTCTACATCAACCCACAGCCAAAGACATGTGGGATATCCTGGCAGCGACATATTCTCAGGCGAAGAACGAGACGAAGATCCTGCAACTACAACATGATATATTCACAATAAAGCAGAACGACCGTCCTTTACATTCTCTCTATACATCATTGAGAGGAATGTTTGAGAAGCTTTATAGCTTCATGCCTCTTACCGCCACGCCAGAACAGCAGAAGACATACAGGAATGCGACGATGGTGGGTGTGTTTCTCGCTGCACTTGATCCAGAGTATGAGGCAGCACGTTCACAGATTTTGGCGGATTCGACTATTCCTCCCATGGAGGAAGCTTTTCACAGATTGAGTAGGATCACAGTACCTTCAGCAGCTGCGAGTCAGAATCCCTCAGCTATGGCGGCCAACAGAGGCCGTGGTTTTCATCACCAGGGCCGTGGACGTACTCCTCGTGGAAGGGGTGGCCGCACTAGGCCAACATGCTCATATTGTCACCGAGCCGGACATACTGAAGACACATGCTACTCAAAGCATGGATTCCCTGCATCTGCACGAGCCGCTGAGCAGATGGAGCCCCCATCTGCTGCTTCACTGGATCAACGATTTGATGATCTAGTTGCCCGCCTCAGGGGCATTATCCCACCATCAGGTCCAGCACCGACTACAGAGAGTCATACTGATGTTGCTGCTTCTGCCTCTGCCTCTACTAGTACTTCAGGTAGTACACTTGCACTCCACAGTAGTAGATCTGATACATTGCCGTGGATCATGGACTCGGGCGCTACACATCATCTATGTGGCGACCAGAGCCTACTTACAGGATACACTCAGATTCCTCCAGGACGGACAGTAGTGATTGCCAATGGCACACACTCCCCTATCACGGGTCAGGGGGAGATTAGATTGACATCTTCTATGCAGCTCAAGAATGTCCTACATGCACCGCATTTTTCTATGAATCTATTGTCAATTAGTCAGATTACGAAGGATCTCCATTGTCGAGCTATTTTTGATTCATCTTCTTTGATTTTTCAGGACATCCGTACGGGCAACGTGATTGGTCATGGCTATGAGCAAGGAGGCCTTTATCGACTGAACCAGACCCCATTTGCAGGAACCACATCTTCTCCTGCTGGACAAGTATCTCCTCTCCTGTGGCATCTGCGCTTTGGTCATTTACCGCTTCAGAAGTTGCGTCTAGTTCTACCCTATGGTCTCTCTCACACACCTATCCAGTGTGAGGCATGTCAGTTGGGAAAGCATCACAGGTCGTCTTTTCCCAGTAGTCAAGGTCGGAGTAGTAACTCCAAGTTTGAGTTGTTTCATGTCGATGTCTGGGGTCCGAGTCGTGTTCCCGATCATCAGGGACACAGGTTTTATATTGTATTTGTGGACGATTTCTCTAGAGCGTCATGGGTCTTTCTAATAAAAAATAAATCTGAAGCAGGAAATATTATTATCCACTTTCTTAATGAAATTCAAAATGTTTTTTCCACTTCTGTCAAGAGTGTGAGAAGTGATAATGCTTTAGAGTTGTGCACCAACATTCTAGCCAATTACTACTCTTCAAAAGGGATTATTCACCAAACATCTTGTGCTCATACATCTCAACAGAATGGGGTTGCTGAAAGAAAACACCGTCACCTTCTTGAAGTCACAAGGTCTCTCCTTATTCAGAGTCATGTTCCGTACTCCTACTGGGGTGATGCAGTCCTTACTGCATGTTACCTTATCAACCGTATGCCTTCGTCTGTCTTGAATGAACAGATTCCTTTTTCACTCATTTACCCTGACAAGGATTTGTTCATGCTTACCCCTCGTGTGTTTGGGTTTGTCGCATTTGTCCATCAGTTGTCGCCTGGTACTGACAAGCTCTCTCCTAGGGCTGTCAAGTGCGTCTTTGTGGGGTACTCCAGAACTCAAAAGGGGTACAAGTGTTTTGATCCTGTGCGTCGGCGGTATATGATCAGTGCAGATGTTACATTTTTTGAATCTATTATGTATTTTTCAGAATCCGGGAACATGCAGCCACCACCTATATCTCCTGATACCTTATTCATGGCACCAACAACAATAACAACACCATCACCACCATCACCACCGCCACCACCACCGCCATCAACAGTATCCCCGCTACCATTCCATTACACCCGCAGGCCTCCTCCAGCTCATGGTCCTGACCAGTCAACTAGCTCGCCTATGGTATGTAATGAAAATATTAATGTTGATGGATCTGACGACATTTCTCAGCATGATGCATTACAGGAGCATGGTGATAACACAGAGGATCTGGATGTTCCAATCGCTCTACGCAAGCCGAAGAGAAGCTGTGCCAAATATCCAGTATCAACAGCTGTGTCCTTTGAGAGGCTATCTGGACAATTCAGGACGTTTGCATTGGCACTTTCAGCTACAGACATTCCACGGAACCACCATGATGCTTTGCAGGATTCTAGATGGCGGCTAGCAATGGAGGAAGAGATGGCGGCACTTCAGTCTAGAGGAACCTGGAGTTTGGTTCCTATACCTCCAGATGTCAGCCCGGTGAGTTGCAAATGAGTGTTTACAGTTAAACACAATGCAGATGGCTCCATTGACAGGTACAAGGCACGCCTAGTTGCACGGGGATTCACACAGACATATGGGGTAGATTACCTTGACACGTTCTCCCCTGTGGCGCGTCATTCCACTCTACGGATCCTGTTATCAGTTGCAGTTACTAGGGACTGGCCACTCTATCAACTGGACGTGAAGAATGCATTTCTGTATGGAGACTTGCAGGAGGAAGTCTATATGCAACAGCCACCAGGTTTTGCTGTTGAGGGGGAGTGTTCCAAGGTTTGCAGGTTACATAAGGCCATCTATGGCCTTAAGCAGAGCCCCAGAGCATGGTTCCAGAAGCTGTCCGACCTCTTTGAGAAACAAGGATATAAACGCTCCAATGCTGATCATTCCTTGTTTGTACAGAAGACGGCAAGAGGTATCATTGTAATCATGGTTTATGTTGATGATATCTTGATTACAGGTGATGATGACCAGGGCATCAAGCAGGCAAAGGAAAGGCTGGGGACCGAGTTTGTCACCAAGGACCTGGGAGTCCTTAGATATTTTCTGGGGCTGGAATTTGCCAGAAATCCGTATGGATTAGTCATGTCACAGAGGAAGTATGTTACAGATCTACTGAGTTAGCAGGTATGCTAGGGTGTAGACCGGCTACGACACCAATGGATCCTAGCATGAAGCTGTATGATGATGACACAGAGGAGGTGGACAGGAGAAGATATAGAGAACTGGTAGGCAAACTGTTATATGTCACGATCACTAGGCCAGATATATCATTTGCAGTGAGCCGTGTGAGCCAGTTCATGGAGCAACCACGCCAGGTGCATATGGATGCAATACATATGATACTTAGATATCTCAAATCTTCTCCAGGTGCAGGTCTGCTATTCAAGAAAGGAAAGGGGATTTCTATCTCAGCATGCGCAGATGCAGACTATGCAGGATGTCCCAAGGATAGGAAGTCCACCTCAGGGTATGCTGTCTATGTTGGAGATGCCCTAGTCTCATGGAGGAGCAAGAAACAAACTGTGGTAGCTAGATCTAGTGCTGAATCCGAATATAGGGCTATGGCCCAGGCTACTACAGAGATGATGTGGGTGAAAGCGGTGCTGACAGATTTATGCTTAGATGTACCACTTCCTATGAACTTGGAGTGTGATAATCAGGCTGCTTTGTTTATTGCAAACAACCCTGCATTCCATGAGCGGACCAAGCATATTGAGGTGGATTGTCACTTCATACGTGATATGATTCAGAAAGGATTCATTGCCACATCTCATGTTACTTCAGAGAACCAGACTGCAGACATATTCACCAAGGCATTGTTACGAGGTCCATTTCAGAAGTGTGCTTCCAAGCTGAGCATGATTGACATCTATGCTCCATCTTGAGGGGGAGTGTTGACGCATATTGAGTAACTGTATCTCTTTGTTATTTTATTTTCTTGTTATTCTCTTTATGTAATTTACCCATAGGCTACTCTCCTATATAAGAGAGCCTAGGGCTATGGAATAGAGTATCTCAATCACATTTCCCAACAGTTCCCATTCGCGATACCCTATTTAGGGCTTCTCCCTTTGCATCCTCAAGTGGGTCGTATAATGTAAAAAAGGAAGAAGAAGAAAAGGAGGATGACAAATGTATTAAAAGATGCTAACAATAGTACACACTAACCAAAAGTGTAAAAGAGTAAAGAAAGTTATGTTCATGTTCCATTGTTTGTTATCCTTGTGATTACTTGTTCATTGTTCCGGATCATCTGTAAAGATTGTTATTATTAGTTGCATGCAATTCACTACATGTACTCTATAGGTTTTTGTATTATTATTCATATCATGAGCTCATCATTTATTCATTTATCTACATGATCGATTGGAGTTAATCAACATGTTTATACACATAAATATCTTATACAAATCATATTCCATTATTTAGTTGTTGAGTTCAAATCATAATTACATAATGTCAACAATCATATACTATATACTATACACTGTACACTAGAGTAACCAACTCAAGCAAGCAAAACCCAACACCAACTTTATCCCATTTCCCTCAACTTACCTGTTACAAGGGGAATAACTTGGGACAATTGCACTACGACTAAATAGGACCACATCATGTACAACCTTATGACGAAGTACGAATCTTCGACTGAGTGCAATACGCCATTGTATTACTAATAACTGAACCAATTGTAGTCCTACATACCAAATATGGGCAGTTCGTCTCAATGGTCGGGCAACAGGAAAAAACATGGGCTAATGGAACTGAGACCAACACTTATCTATGATTCACGGAGATCGTGAGAGATGTGACCTACTCTTGGTTTTTCTGACTTCTCCAAGGATAAGCAAACAAACATTTACAATATGATTTTCAATATTCATTTAATAAAGCCATATTCTAGACAACAATATTTATTCGTTTGAGGAGAATTCAACGCCTCGGCTTCCGCGCATCATTGAAGGTGAATCTCTTTGGAGGAGATGGCCCGAGACTTCAAGGGTCGTTACGACTGCAAGGGGGATATTAGTTGGAAGCTGCCCGCACGCTTCGATTCTTCTGTAGGGGCGCCTCTGTTCGAAGTGCGTGCGAGATTAATGGGGCAGGCGTGGGAAAGCAAGAGGGTTGAAGCGGAGGAGGATTCAGATCCTTTGGTCCGGGTCTCGAGAGAGACAATGCTTTTAGAGGATCCGGGAATGGACCCGGATCCTGATGGGCACCTAGTTGAGGATTGTGAGTTGCGACATGGGGCTCCTGGACCCGGGTCATGGGCGCCATCGGACTTTAGTGGCATTGGTGGACCCTTCCACATTGTGGCTCCAGGACTCAGGTCCGATCCGAGAGTTCCAGGGCTCGCGGAGCCCTGTGAGAAGAACTTGGAGATCGATCCTCCAGGAAGTGAAGCGGCATCTCGAGGGGGTCGTATGCCATGGAAGGCCGTATCCCGATATATCGGCGATATATCGCCGATATATCGATATCGACATGGGACCGATATCGAAATCGATATATCGATATATCCGATTTCAGGCATTTCCTTCAGAAAAATCCTAGATATAGCGATATATCAGCGATATATCGGCGATATATCGGCGATATATCGATATCGACACGATATCGAAACGATATCGATATCGATATGTCCTTCCATGTCGTATGCTGGAGGGAAGGCTCTTAGAAGGAGGGGGGAGGAAGACTCCGATCTCAAGGGAAGGGAGGGGGCTCCACATGTGGCTCCTGGGCGGAAGGATGACAAGGCGGTGGCTGTACTGGTGGTGGCGGAAGGGTGCAACGTCTCACCAGCTTCTGCGTGGTTGATCTCGAGGCAAGAGCAAGCAGTTCTATATCGAGTTGAGGAGGCACCAAGGCTGCTGACGGAAGGGGAATCCTCTTGGGCGGTTGACAGGGGGTCCAGGTTCGATGTCTTCTTTGAGAGCGGTGAAGCACTGAAGGCAACGAGAAGGAGGCGTAGAACGGAAGCACTGGATGATGCGGAACGTCAGATGTTGTTATAACAGAATGCGTCGGCCGGCGGGCCGCCCTAGGGAAAGCCGAGCCGTTTTAGTCTCTTGGACAGAAGGTTCGTTGAATATTTGGGGGCGGTGCAACCACAACTGCTTAAGAAGATCTCTAATGTTGCTAAATGAAGCCCCTGTCGTGGAACATGAGGGGTCTGGGCCGTCCCGAAAAATCCCTAGGGCTCGCGAACCTGCTTCGTGAGGCCAAAGCGGACATTTTCTCGTTGCAAGAAACGAAACTAGCAAGCAGTGTGATAGGTGGTGAACTTGATTTGGGCGTTGGGCGGATTTTTGAGGTCGTAGAGGTGGAGGCACAGGGAGATGCAGTGGGGATAATCACGGGTTGGAAGTAGGAAGATTTTGAGGCGGTGCAGAATGGAGGTCCACCTTTTCGCTCTCGGTTTGTCTTAGGTGTCGGGAAGATGAATGTTTGGGGGCGGTGCAACCACAACTGCTTAAGAAGATCTCTAATGTTGCTAAATGAAGCCCCTGTCGTGGAACGTGAGGGGTCTGGGCCGTCCCGAAAAATCCCTAGGGCTCGCGAACCTGCTTCGTGAGGCCAAAGCGGACATTTTCTCGTTGCAAGAAACGAAACTAGCAAGCAGTGTGATAGGTGGTGAACTTGATTTGGGCGTTGGGCGGATTTTTGAGGTCGTAGAGGTGGAGGCACAGGGAGATGCAGTGGGGATAATCACGGGTTGGAAGTAGGAAGATTTTGAGGCGGTGCAGAATGGAGGTCCACCTTTTCGCTCTCGGTTTGTCTTAGGTGTCGGGAAGATGATTTCTCCTTTACGGTGGCTTAATGTCTATGGACCCACTGGAAGCGGGAGGGGCTCCTTAGCGACATACCTGGAGCAGACGAGCTCTGGTTGTCTCGATGGTGTGTGGATTGTGGGGGGGGGGAGATCTCAATCTTACGTTGTTGCCGGGTGACCGTCCTCCGAGGGGGGAGGGATGTTGGCTCTGCCAATTTTTTGGAGATGACAGATAGATCTGAATGGAGGCGAAGAATCCATGTAGCCGACCCTACTTAATTGTGGGAAAAGGCTTTGTTGTTGTTTGTTGTTGTTGTTTGACATATTCTATGGGACTTACAGTTATAGATGCGGCAGGTTGTGACTACACTTGGCGCAATGCAAGATCAAGGTTGAGATTGGATAGGTTCCTTCTTTCCATTGAGGGGGTGGAAAGATTTTCGCTCTCACGGGCTTGGGCACTTCCGCGTGCTCACTCGGATCACACACCAATTCTCTGGTCTTCTGGAGAGGAGGGAAGAGGCAGATTTTTCTTTTGCTTCGATCGTGCTTGGCTGTTGGAGGATGGTTTTAAGGAGTTGGTGTTGGGTCTGTGGAGGGAGTGGAGTCCAGAGGGTTCGGCGGTTAACAGGTTTGCGACTAAACTGGGACATCTTATGTTATTCTTGTAAGATTTTGCGATGGTGGTGAGATTGAAAAGAAGGGAGAAGAGGAGTAGAGCGCAGGAGGAAGCGGTTCGTCTGGATGAACTTGATGATCTGAGAGGTCTGAACCAGGATGAGGCAGCAGTTAGATCAAGTCTTTTGGAGGAGATTATGCTGGAGGATCGAAAAGAGGAGGTGGGATGGAGGCAAAAATCCAGACAGAAGTGGTTAAGAGAAGGGGATGCAAATACCAGATTCTTTCACGCCATGGCGTCTGGCAGAAGGAGGAGGAACCATATTCATGATCTAGAGGTGGGGGCGGAGGTTTCTAGGGAAGCACAAATTGACGGTGCGCTGAGAGAGCATTTTGTGGAAATGTCGTGGAGAAGGCAAGGGGATGGGTGGAGGTGGCTGGGGAGTGGGGTGAATTCCTTATCGGTGGAGCAGATTGAGGATTTGGTATCACCCTTCTCGGAGACCGAGCTAAAAAAAGCAGTTTGGGGGCTGAACGGGAATGGGGCACCAGGGCCAGACGATTTTCCAATTTTCTTTTACAGAGAGTTTGGGTGTTGCTGATGGAAAAGATTACAGAAGTCCTAGAAAAGTTCAGAGAAGGGAACGAGGGTTTTGAGAAGGTTAACAGGGCAATGTTGTTCTTGCTTCTAAAGAAAGACCACCCAACAAGAGTGGAAGACTTCAGACCCATCGCTCTATCAAATGGATATACCTCATAGTGGCAAAAGTATTAGCGAACAAGCTCAAGGTGGTCATGGACTCTATAGTTCTACAAGACAATCAACTTTCATTCCGGGGCATCAGATGGCGGATGGGCTGGTTATGGCTTCAGAGATTTGTTTGGAATACACAAGAATGCAAGGGAGTGATGTGGAAGATCGACTTTGCCAAAGCTTACGATTGTGTGGACTGGAATTTCTTGTGGATGTCGTTGAGGAGAAGAGGTTTCCTGGTCTGCTGGATTTTGTGGATGAAAAAATGCATCACTACGTCATCCTTTGCGGTCCTTGTGAACGGCTGTCCGAAGGGGGGTTTCTTCCAGCAACATAGGGGGGTGCGACAAGGATGTCCTTTGGCGCTCATGTTGTTTGTTCTGGTAGCCGATGCATTAGGGGTTCTTTTCAGACAAGTGGTTGAGGGTGGCTGGTGTGAAGGCTTTCGTCTTGGTGATATCTCGGTGCCATTGCTGCAGTGCGGAGATGACACGGTTCTTTTCCTTGGCGGTTCAGATGAGATGAGTAGTAGAGCGACCCAGCTGGTGGACATTTTTAGCAGTCTCTCCGGGCTGGAAATTATTCTGCAGAAGTCAGTGGTTATCACCTTTTGGGTTACAGAATGAAGATCGGGTCTGGGTAGCAGAGATGCTTGGTTGTCCATTGGGGGACCTGTCGATTACTTACCTTGGCCTTTCGTTGGTGGCAGGTAAGCTCAGAGCGACAAATTAGGATGCGGTTATTCAGAAGCTGGAGCTTAGGTTGGTCGGGTGGAAAGCTGTTACTCTATCTAGGGGTGGAAAACTGGTTCTGCTGAAGCATGTTCTCGCGGCCATCCCCATTTTCTTTTTCTCGACCAGATTGATGCCGGTGGGGGTGAGAAAGAAGGTAGAAAAACTGATGAGAAGATTTTTCTGGTCGAACGGGAAGCAACAGAAATCGGGCTTACATCTGGTGGCCTGGGAGGAAGTTATGAGAGCTCGAGATCAGGGAAGCTTGGGAGTTCGGGATGTGGCTTGCGTGAACAAGGTGTTGTTGGCAAAATGGGTGATGTGTGCATGGGAACCATCAGAGGATCTGGCAACAAGACTGCTGAAAGAGATTTACGGTGTGAAAGGGGGCCTGATGGTAGGGGCTTCTCGTTTTGAGTCATCGCCGCTTGTGGCGCATAGGCTAATGCCTAAGGTGGCCGTTGAGCGGGGCTTCAGATTTTGGAGGGACGACTGGATGGGGGAGGGCACCCTGGAGATGCCTTCGAGACTGTTTGCGGTGGCGACCTCTAAAGAGGCCATGTTGAGGGAGGTGTCTCAAGCTGGAGCATGGATGCCATCTTTTGCTGCGGTCCTTTCTGCTAGAAGGAGGGGGGATATGGCTAGATTGCAGGCTGAGGCCCCTTTCCTGGATGTTTTCACTGCGACCAGGGACCACTATGCGTGGCCATGTACCTGATTTTCGGTCAAGCAACTTTATGGCAAGCTCAGGAATGATGAAGAGGGACAAGATCCGGATTTGTGCCAGGATGTGAAGATTATTTTGGCAAGCAAGATTCCGAGCATGATCAAGGTCTTCCTCTGGTGCTTGCGGAGAGTCAAGCTCTGTGACAGGGTTAGGAGGGCGATGATTTTTGGGCTACAGGACGTAACATGTGACAAATGTGGGGAGCGGATGGAGAACTCTGAGCATCTCTTCTTCACTTGTGCGGGTTCGGCGAAGGTTTTGAGGGAGCTGGCGATTCCATGGGTGAAGGCAGACGGCATGACAAGCTTCTGGGAGTCCATAAGAAATGTAGGAGGCGACTCCTCGGACAATGTTGCTAAGCCGCTTGCATCACTTTGGGCAATCTGGTTGGGAAGAAATGATCTCATTTTAAAAAATCAGAGGTTTTACTCAGAAAATGTAGTATCACATATTAGGGCTCTCACGAGTTTCTAGGAGTCCAGGTAATGCATCTTGTAACTATCTTTTAATTTTTAGTATAAAAGGTTTGTGGTGGCTCCCACAACGGGAGCTCACCCTCTCTTCCATTGAAAAAAACAATATTTATTCCTTTAGTGTGCCATGATATTCCCACCCATTAGCAGCCTAGTCATTTCTTGCCTTGACGCATCTAGGTCTACATTCTACTGTAATTATCTTTACGAACCTTAGTTAACATTATTTCAATCCAACTCTGGCCGCCATGTTTAAGGACCAGGGTCAATTCCAAAGTAGGTGGCACCTCCTTATTTAACCATTGGACACAACATCACTCATTTCCATATACTTATATCTATACTTATGTATACACATGTTTCTTGTTTATCATTTGCAGTTGCTTTTGTAAGCATAATAATTTACATTCCTCGCATATAATCCAAACTCATTCCTTAAGTCCAACTACCCTTTTTTAGGGTCATGTGCGAACTTCCCAATTGGTCTTTTAGGACACTTACACAACTTCTCACATTGTATCCCTTTAATTAGTCATACTTAAATATCATGGACAACTTGCAATCTTGATCCATATTAGGTCTCACATGATGACTCCAAGGTACTCAGCACCTTAGGGTTGGATTGCCTCTGTAGGCATGCATTTGAGGTACGTGCATCCTAACTAAGTTCCCAACACATCCACTTGATTTATTAATCCATATACATATTTATGTGTCCAAGTATATATATATATAGATAGGCTCATTAGGACTTACTTGTGTAATCTTACATTTCCCTAATCCATAGATCATATTTAGGCATGTCCCATTTGAGGGACGTTGAGCATTATAGAAGAATTGTAGTATTCGTGTCATACATACATGATATAAAGTCGTACTCAAATTCATTTTTAAGAGTGACCCACAATAACCTACCATGTGTTCAAGAGTGGTCCAACTAATGACTTACTATGGGGTCAATTGGTATTAAACCATTGATCTAAGAGGAACTGACCATGGGTTTAAATGGTGTCAAACCATACGTTAAAGAGCAACATGCTATGGGTTCAGATGGTGTCAAATCGTTTGCATAAGAGCTACCTTCTGTGACCTCAATTTATACCAAACCATGAGTTTAGGGTTTGTCATGGGCTCAAATGGTGTTAAACCATGTGTCCAAGAATGGCCTACCATATCATGAGCTCGAATGTGTCAAAACATAGATCTCAGTGTGATCTATTATGAAGCAAGAAGTGGCCCGTATTAGTGACCTACCTTAGTGTGACCTATTGTCAAAACATAGGTCTCAGTAACGTCTTACACGATACAAAATTTTCTATGAATTTATTATCCATTCCTCAATTTATTAAGGAATTCAACTGTCCTGCCATTTTTGATATGTCTTCTTTTGTGTTTCATACTTTCATGATATACTTACAGCTAGGGTGATTGGATGTGGTTGTGAGCAAGAGGGTCTCTATAGATAGGTCCAATCTCCTTATTTAGGTGGATCTTCCATCTCTACTAGGTTAGTCTCCTACTTGTGTCATCTACGATTTGGTTAAATTACCCCTTCAGAAGTTGTGTCGAGTCCCTCAGATCTTACGTAAGTCTTCCAATGTAAGGCCTGCCAGCTTTGGAATGATCATCACAGTAGCTTTCTAAGTTGTCTTGATTACAATAGTTAGTTCCTTTTTTAAGCTTGTTCATTTTGAGATTTGAGGCCCCAACTATGTTCCGAACCATCAAGGCCACTATTTTTATCTTGTGGCTATTTGCGATTTTTCTAGATAATCTTGTATCTTTCCGATGAAACATAAATCTGAGGCTAGTACTATTGTGTAAAATTTTATCATTGAAATAAAGAATCTTTTATGTCACTATTAAGTATGTGCATTCTAATGCTGCATTAAAATTTTGCACTGATCGCTTATATCTTTTGTTAAGTATAGTATGATTTGACATTGGACCTTGTGTGCTTATACCTCTAAGTAAAATGGTATTGCTGAGTGGAAACATGAGCATTTCTTTGATGTCATCAAAACTTTCTTAATACATAGTCACGCTCCTTATTCCTACTAGGGAGAAGTTGTTCTTACTGCATGCTACCTAATTAATCGTATGAAATCTTCTCTATTAAAGAACATGGTTCCTTATTTCGATTGTATTTCCCGAACAGATTTGCTCTCTAATGCCTTGTATCTTTGCTTGTGCGGCATCTGTTCATCACTTGACTCCTGGCTGAGATAAGTTGTCTCCTCAGTCGATCAAGTGCATTTTAATGGGATATTCTCGGACTCAAAAGGATATTGATGCTTTGAGCTTGTTCAATGAAAGTACCATGTGAGTGATGATGTCACCTTCTTTGATTCTGTCATGTTATTCTATCCTATAGTCGACATGACGACTTCATCGTGCTTCATCTCCCCTTACATTGGTTGAGATCTTACCCAAGTGACCGACCGAAACGATATTTCGATCGAAATTTCGACCATTTCGGTCACATTTTCTTCCATCAAACCCCCTCAAAGCAGATATATCGGCCATTTTGGTCGAATTTCGGTCACCTGTCGGAACTAAAATTCGGTTAGAATTCGCTAAAATTTGATGTCATGACCTTAGCTAGTATGTTCTCATGGAGACCTAAAGTTATGCCTTCCCCTTCATCCTGTTCGCCCCAAGTAAATTCTAAACCCTTGATTTCTATTGGTGCCATAATTGATATTTTTGTTGAGAGGGTAATATACAACAAGATGATGCAACTAAGCTAGAAATTACAGTTCCGCTGGATGGGCCTTACGATCCATGTAAGGATCTTACTCAACCTATTATATCTCTCCCTCGATCATCTTTTGGAGGATTACATGAAATTTTTGGTGGATTGTTGGTCGTTGTTATCCCACACACATATCAAGAGGTATTATGAGATAGCTGGTGGTGTCTAGATATGGAAGAGGAGATGGTAGCAATGCAACCCAGTGGCAAATGGAAATTGGTCATTGCCTTGCTGGGACGTATGTGGTTAGATGCAATCCGTATTCTGGAAATTGCTACATAGGTCGCATATGCAGCTGCATATGAGATCTGATTTCCTTGATCGGTGCATCATTTTCATCTTGCGCATATGCGGCCTGAATATACCATATATGCACGTGGTTATGCCTTGCTATGCCTCTATCATCATAACGAGATCCCTCCGCATATGGATCTGGATGCTTATACTCTATCAAGTTGATCATTTATCATGTTATGCCGTTAGTTGAGATTTATTGTTGCTTAAGCATTTTATATTATCATATGTTATTCTAGTTAATACTTTAATAATGTTATTTGTATTTGTTTTTGGTGTTTAATACTTACATATTGGTTATTGTCGACTATTATGTGTGCTAACTTTTTTATTGATTGATAAGATTGTTTTGAGTTCTATATGAAAGTCTTTTTTCTTAGATCTTCTTAAGCTCCACTTTTATCACGTAAATTCTATTAAACCATAATATTTTTTGTAGACATTTATTTATTTTTATATTAAAAATTAGAAGATCACGTAAAATCGCATATTCCCTTGCATATCGCTTAATCACTATTAGGCTGCATGTCTGATATGCAAACACATATGCATATCGCTTTCCTGAGTGTTACAATGCTCGACAAGTGGCAAATGATTTCACCCATACCTATGTGGTGGACTATCGGGACACATTTTCTCCAGTGACACGGCACTCTATTCTTCGAATTCTCCTATCTGTTGGGATCATCAGATATCTGTCGGTGTTTCAACTGGAGGTCAAGAATGCTTTTCTATATAAAGACCTACATGAAAAAGTATATATGCAACAATCAACTAGGCTTGTTGCTGAGGGGGAGTGTCAAAAGATATGTAGGCTCCATAAGGCTATTTATGGTTGTAGAGATATATTATTCACTTATGTACTTTTCTTATATTTTTCTTTTCCTGTTGGACTCTTTATGTATTTTACCCATAGGCTACTCTCCTATATAAGAGAGCCTAGGGCTGATGGAATAAACATGCTTTCTCATTTTCCCAACATGGTATCAGAGCGACAGTCCTAGACCGGAGTTCTCGAACCAAACCCTAACCCTAGCCTCCACCTTCGAGCCCTCTGCGCGCCTTCCCGCATCGCACCGACCCCAACCCCGGCCTCGCTCAGTGCCACCTCCGACCTTGCGCCTCCTCCCCGCGAGGTACGTTGCCTCATGCGCGCCGTGCGCTAGGGCAAGTTGCGGCGCAACAACCCTCCTCGCCTCCTGCGCGCTGCGTGCTAGGGCATGATCCTACGCGCTCCTGCGCGTGATCGTGCACCATTCCTGCGCCCCTGTGCGTGATCTTCCTGCGCCAGTGCGCCAGTGCTAGGGAGTGATCCCTGTGTGCCAGTGCGCGTGATCGTGCGCGCCAGTGCCCCAGTGTGCGTGATCGTTCGCGCCCCTGTGCGTGATCTTGCGCGCCCTTGCGCATGATCTCGCGTGCTCCAGTGCGCACAACTGTGCATGTAAAGCTCTCGACCTCCGTGCACGTGCAACCCTAAGTCAGCGTGTGTGCGGCCCCAGAACTCGTTCCGCGCGCGCATCTCCCAATTAATGGGTTTGGTTGCTTGAGTCTACACATGCAACTAAACCCTTTAATGTCCGTGTAGACGATCATATCTTCAGTCTACTACCCTAGTCTTCCATTATCACTATGTCAGAATCAAGGCAGACATCCCATCTATAGGCGCCTTCAGAGGTCCAGCGCTTATTGTGAAGATGGATGGTTCAAATTATGAACTGTGGGCAATGCAGTTCATGAGTATGATGAAGTCAACTGGTAAGAAAAACATTCTTACTGAAGAAGAGCCTGCTGAGAAGACTGGGGGCAATGCCTCATGGGAAGCAGATGATGCATATGCCATGGTTTGGCTATCTGGAACCCTGGCAATTGAGATTGCCAAAGATATTCTTCATCAGCCCACTGCAAAAGCAATGTGGGATATTCTGGCTGCTACATATTCTCAGGCTAAGAATGAGACGAAGATTCTGCAACTCCAGCATGACATATTTACTATCAAGCAGAATGGACGACCTCTGCACTCGTTGTACACATCTTTATGAGGAATGTTTGAGAAGCTTTATAGCTTCATGCCTCTCACAGCCACTCCAGAGCAACAGAAGACCTATCGAAATACCACTATGGTGGGTGTTTTTCTTGCTGCCCTTGATCCAGAGTACGAGGCAACACGTTCCCAGATCTTGGCGGATTCTATTATTCCTTCTATGGAGGAAGCTTTTCATAGGCTGAGTCGTATCACTGTTTCTTCGTCTGCTACGAATCAGACCTCCTCAGCCATGGCAGCCAATCGAGGTCGTGGAGGTCATCATCAGTTCCGTGGCCGTGGACCTCGTGGCAGAGGAGGCCGTATTCGGCCATCATGTACATTTTGCCATCGCTCTGGACATACCGAAGACACATGCTATTCTAAGCATGGGTTTCCTGCTTCTGCACGAGCCACTGAACATATCGAGCCCCCATCTGCTTCATCTATGGATCAACGCTTTGATGATCTTGTAGCCCGTCTAAGGGGCATCATTCCTCTATCAGGTCCAGCTGCATCAACACCTACTTCTGAGAGTCACTCCGACGTTGCCGCATCTGCATCCACCAGTATATCAGGTAGCACATATGCATTCACTAGCAGTAGTGGATCAGATACTTTAGAATGGATTATGGACTCTGGTGCTACACATCATTTGTGTGGTGATCAAGGTCTGCTTACAGGATATAGACAGATTTCTCCAGACCGTACAATGGTTATTGCTAATGGAACACATTCCCCGATTACTGGTCTGGGGGAGATTAGACTGACACCATCCATGTATCTCAAGAACGTGTTACATGCACCTGATTTTTCGATGGATTTGTTGTCCATTAGCCAACTTACAAAGGATTTACACTGTCGTGAAATTTTTTATCCATCTTCTCTTGTTTTTCAGGGCATCCTTACGGGCAACGTGATTGGGCATGGCTATGAGCAAGGCGGCCTCTATCGCCTTAGTCGGACTCCTTGTGCTGGAACCTCATCTCTACCTGCTGGACTCATCTCCCCATTACTGTGGCACCTGCGCATTGGACATCTACCGCTTCAGAAACTGCGTCATGTGTTACCTCAGGTTTCACCTCACACGTCCATTCAATGTGAGGCGTGTCAGTTGGAAAAGCATCATCGGTCTACTTTCCCCATTCGTCAGTGTCGGAGTAGTACCTCCAAGTTTGAATTGTTTCTTGTCGATATCTGGGGTCCTAGTCGTGTTCCTGATCATCAGGGACACATGTTTTATATAGTTATTATGGATGATTTCTCTCGTGTGTCATGGGTATTAAGTTAAAAAATAAATCTGAAGCGGGAAATATTATCATCAATTTCATCAATGAACTTCGTAATGTTTTTTCTGCATCTGTTAAAATTGTGAGAAGTGATAACGCCCTGGAATTTTGCACTCATGCCCTATCCAGTTATTTTTCATCTCAAGGGATCATCCACCAAACATCCTGTGCCTATACTTCCCAACAGAATGGGGTTGCTGAAAGGAACCATCGTCATTTACTTGATGTCACCAGGTCCCTTCTTATACAGAGTCGTGCCCCTCATTCTTTCTGGGGTGATGCTGTTCTTACAGCATGTTACCTCATCAATCGTATGCCGGCATCTGTCTTAGGTGAGAAGATTCCTTTCTCTCTTATTTTTCCTGACAAAGAATTGTTCTCTCTTACTCCTCGTGTGTTTGGCTCGGTCGCCTTTGTCCACCAGTTGTCTCCCGGGACTGACAAGCTCTCTCCTAGGGTTGTCAAGTGTGTCTTTGTCGGGTACTCAAGAACACAGAAGGGGTATAAGTGTTATGATCCATTGCACATGAGGTATCTAGTTAGTGCTGATGTTACCTTTTTCGAATCTGTTATGTACTTCTCATCTACAGGTAATCATTTGGTACCCTCTGACACTACAGATGCTATATACATGCCACCACCACTATCATCACCACCACCAGCACCACTACCATCTCCTACACCTCCTGTCACTGTGCCTGTTGTTTCACCATTACCATTCCACTATACCCGTAGGCCTGCTTCTGCTCATGGTCACCGCTCATCATCTAGCTCGCCTGAGGTATGTTCTGAAAATGTTACTATTGATGGATATGATGATTTTCCTAAGCAGGATGTGTTACAGAGGTCAGAGGAGGAGACAGATGATTTAGATGTACCTATTGCTCTACGAAAGCAGAAGCAGAGTTGTGCATTATATCCTATAGCATCTTTTGTGTCGTTTGATCGCCTAACTGGAGAATTTCGGAACTTTGTCATTGCATTGTCAGTAGTGGATATTCCACGGAATTACCAAGATGCGCTGAAGGATAGTCAATGGCATTTAGCCGTGGAGGAAGAAATGGCAGCTCTTCAGTCCAGAGGCACTTGGAGCCTTGTTCCTGCACCTGCTGATGTGTCTACAGTTAGCTGCAAGCGGGTCTTTACAGTTAAGCAGAATGCAGATGGCAGCATTGACAGATACAAGGCTCGCCTTGTTGCTCGTGGATTTACACAGACATATGGGGTGGATTATCTTGATACATTCTTGCCGATTGCTCGCCATTCCACCGTACGGATTCTCCTTTCTGTTGCAGTTACTCATGATTGGCCCCTATACCAATTAGATGTGAAGAATGCATTCTTAGACATTGACTTACAGGAGGAAGTCTACATGCAACAGCCACCTGGTTTTGCTGTTGAGGGGGAGTGTCCTAAGGTGTGCCGACTTTATAAGGCCATCTATGGCCTTAAGCAGAGCCCCAGAGCTTGGTTCCAGAAGCTCTCAGACCTGTTTGAGAAACATGGGTACATACGTTCTAATGCTGATCATTCCTTGTTTGTACAGAAGACACCCAGAGGTATTATTGCAATTATGGTGTATGTAGACGATATTCTGATTACAGGAGATGATGAATAGGGAATCTAGGGGGCAAAAGAAATGCTGGGTCGTGAATTCGTTACCAAGGACCTTGGAGTTCTTAGATATTTTCTGGGACTGGAGTTTGCCAGAAATCCTCATGGGTTGGTAATGACCCAGAGGAAATATGTCACTGACCTGTTGAGTGAAACATGAATGCTTGGTTGCCGACCTGCCACTACACCTATGGATCCCAGTATGAAATTATATGATGATGACACTGATGAGGTGGATAGGAGAAGATACAGAGAACTGGTGGGCAAACTTCTTTATGTTACTATTACCAGGCCCGATATCTCCTTTGATGTGAGTCGAGTAAGCCAGTTCATGGAGCAACCACGACAAGCACACATGGATGCTATACATATGATACTCAGGTACCTTAAGTCATCTCCAGGTGCGGGTCTGTTGTTTAAGAAAGGCAATGAGGTTACTATCTCAGCTTGTGCAGATGCAGATTACGCAGGGTGTCCCAAGGATAGGAAGTCCACCACTGGGTTTGCTGTGTATGTTGGAGATTCTCTAGTCTCATGGAGAAGCAAGAAGCAAACTGTTGTAGCAAGGTCTAGTGCTGAGTCTGAATATAGGGCTATGGCCCAGGTCAGTACAGAAATGATGTGGGTAAAGGCTGTACTTACAGATCTATATATAGAAGTCCCGCTTCCTATGGCTCTGGAATGTGACAATCAGGTGGCCCTATTCATTGAAAATAGTCCAGCATTTCATGAACGAACCAAGCACATTGAGGTCGATTGCCACTTTATATGTGGTATGATTCAGAAGGGGTTTATTGTTACATCCCATGTTAGCTCAGCGGATCAAACTGCATACATTTTTACCAAGGCATTACTTCGAGGGCCGTTCCAGAAGTGTTCGTCCAAGCTGAGCATGATCGATATCTATGCTCCACCTTGAGGGGGAGTGTAGAGATATATTATTCGCTTCTGTACTTTTCTTATATTTTTCTTTTCTTGTTGGACTCTTTATGTATTTTACCCATAGGTTATTCTCCTATATAAGAGAGCCTAGGGCTGATGGAATAAACACACTTTCTCATTTTCCCAACAATGGCCTTAAGTAATCCCAAGAGCAGGGTTTCAGACACTCTTAGACTTAATAAAATAACAGAACTTCACTAAATCGACTTTAAATCATTCAACATTTGTGTACAGGATACCGGGAGGTACTGTCATCATTTTGGTGTACGTAGATTACGTCATTGTTATATGAGATGGCATGCAGGGCATTGGTGAGACAAAAGCATTCCTTAGAACGTAGTTTATCACAAATTACCTTAGGGAGCTTCGATACTTCCTTGAGCTTTGATACATGATTGATCTTCTTTTAGAAGCTGGGATGGTAGACTATAAACCTGGTACTATTACTATGGATCCTAGTATGAAGCTCTATAATGATGAAACATAAGAGGTCGACAAGAAGTACATAGAGCTCATTGAGAAGCTTCTTTTTATGACCCATCACCAGTCCAAATATCTCCTTCACTATGAACAAAGTTAGCCAGTTCATGGAGCATCCACAACACATCAAAATGATTCTCAGGTACCTAAAGTCCTCACAATGTACAAGATTGCTCTTTAACAAGGGGACATTTATTGGTATAACAAGCTATGCTGATGCAGCCTTTGTTGGTTGTCCTGAGGACAAAAGACAACCACAAATTTATTGTGTTCATTGGTAGTTCTTTTGTCTCATGGAAAAGCTAAAAGGTGACTGTAGTGACCAAATTGATCACTAAATCTGAGTACATCACCATAGCTCATGTTAGCATTGAGATGATGTGTGTTAGGTTTATTCTAATTGACCTAAAAGTTGAGCTACCTCTTCCTATGCATCTTTTATGTGACAATCGTGCCTCATCATTCATAACTAACAATCATGTGTTCCGTAGCGAACAAAGCACATTGAAGTAGATTCTCACTACTTCAGAGACATGATACAAAAGGTCTTTATTTCTACCTCACATGTCAGTTCAACAGCACATACACCAGATGTATTCACTAAAGCACTTGTCAAGAGACCATTCCACAACTCATCCAAGTTGAGCAGGATAGACATCTATGCTCCAGCTTAAGGAGGAGTGTTAAAGTAGACTTTCACAATAAATGTAATTTTCTAATCTTCTATTCCTTTTCTATGTATAACCCAACATGGCATCTTTAGGGTTTCCTCTGTATATAAAGAGAGTCCTATAGCACGCAATAAACGTCTCTCTTGTTCCCTTTCGCAAGTTTGGGTTCTCTAAAAGCATTTTAAATAAAATAGTTTGTCTTTTTTATCAATGAATCCTAAGTGCTCGTATTTGTTTGGCCTTCCCCTCCCAGTCTTTCAGGGACAGTTGGAGGAGTGACTTGCAGGTAATAGATTCTAACAATGTTGTCAGACCCTGAGGATGCATACTTCCTCGTGTCCTTGCCTTCGAAGCATTTAGGTTTACAAGGGAAAATTTCATAAGAGATTCAGGATAAAAATAAAATAAACATTAAACTTTTTATACAAAATAGAATGCCTGATTTTTTTTCTATGCAACAATAGCTTTTTCCTGAAACTATTCGTCTAAAGCCTGGTTACATTTTGAAAGGCAATAATATTGGATGTTTCAAATATTTGCGAGGATACAATAATAGAGTCTGAATGTGGAGGTATATTCTTAAAATCTCCTTCTCACTAATTGTTTCAACTTTGTCAATTTTCAGCGAAGCAGAGAGATCCCTTGTAGAAAAATTGTCCTTGCTGAAAGCATCACCGGAGGATCCATTGGTCCCATTTCAGGGTAAGTACTTCTACCTTTTCATTCGAGAATTTTACTTGTAGAGTCTGACGGTGCTTTTGCCAGAATTTAATGTTGATAGAAGCTGTAGAAGCCCAATACCACATCTGAATAAGTTACGAGGTTTTTGGAAATCATTAAAGCGACCTTTCAGGTATGCATTATTTTTACACGAACTGAATAATTTTTCAGTCAATTTTTTTTATTTTTTGCATTAAGATGCATGTGGTAATAAAAGAAGTGTTTATCGGTCGCCCATCTGGTACTTTCATTGCGATGGTGAATATTGCTATCACCTCCATTATACGACCTGGGTGCATATGCGACCCAGGAGCAGATGTAGATGACGTTGAAGTTGAAGGTTGTGACCAGATTCTCATGATTTCATCAAACCTATGCAAAATGATGGCAAGAAAGGCAAATTGGGATGCAAAATTGCTGCATTTCAATTATGATTATATAAAATAAGAGTATTATTCTTTTTACATGTAATGTATAATTATTTTGGGCATTTTGCATCACTGATATTTTGTTTAAACTTGGTATATTTTGGCACAATTAGAGTTTTGCATTAAGCTATGGTTGGGTCTTTTAAAGATCAAATTGTTAGAGTTATAGCTTAGGGTTGGGACTTCTATAGGTTGGCATGCCGTATTTAGACCCTTGTATTACTGCCCTTTGTCCTTTAGAAGAAAATATAAAAATGTGACCCCATTGGATCCCTTGACTATGGAGTAGGGCAATCATCTTAACTACTATGGATCGCTTAAGTCTACATGGTCTTGAATGTTTGTATTACTACATATATTACTCTTTAATACTTCAATATGGTATCAGAATGGAAGATTCATTTAGGATTGCATGAGTTCAGTTTACATACTCCTCAAGTTAAAATTCTTTTTTTCTCAATGTTTGTACCCACTTAAATGGTCTGGTTGTAGTGCAGTGTGCCTACCACCCAAAAGACCAGGGTTCAAATCCCCCCTTGTGAGGGTTCCGTTAGGTAGTCGAAAGTTATCGTAAAAAATAGTCGAATTGTTCAACATGGATTTGAGCAAGAATCCATGTAGCCGATCCTACTTATAATGGGAGAAGGCTTTGCCATTTTTTTTCTCAATGTTTGTGCGGGTTTTTGAGATTGTGCAAGAGTACATGAAGGCATGCAGCAGTGTTGGTTGTTTGTGAAGAATCCGTGCAAGTGCAAATAGTGGTGTTAGCGAGGAGCTATGATCAGACTATGTAGATACTCATTATATGGATGGTTTCTTGTGGATAAAGCTAATGGATACAAGAAACCACATGTCAAGCATGACAACACAAGAACGCACCAATACGAGAGGTGTAATTTGTGTGACATAAAAAAGTTCTCTTAGAAACTCTAGTAGTTTTTGCATATTATGTTGTGTATACTCTCTGAAGATATCAAAGTAACAAGATCTTATATGAAGTACAACAAGATGCCATGTGATTTGGCTTGAGAATTTGCAGTTGGAGTCTTACAAGACACAAGGATAACAGTAGTGAGTCTGCAGCCGGATAATCTCTCTTGAATCTGGTTGTTGTTGTTGGCCTTTTATTCATGCTGGCAAAAGTTAGTCCTATCTTTTCGACTCTATTTAGCTGTCTTGTTGTATCTTTAATTGGTTTAGGCAATATTTGTCCTCTCTTTCCACCTGTAATCAACTTTACCATCTTTTCTCCCGCTCCCAGGAGCTCCTCCCACTTCAAAAAGGCATGTGCTTATGCCCAATGCCTTTGCCTATTTAGCAATTTGGTATATCAGGAACTCTTTTCAAGTACTGAGAGACTTTTTAGGGCAGCATGTCCCTGACTTTGATCGTCTTTGGCATTCGTTGGGGCTTAGGATCCTCCTAAAAAGAACCCCTGATATTAAGACAGGATGTTGACAGAAACCATTTTGTGGAAGAAAGGTTAGTATTCATGCCTACTCGTGCAGTTCCCACATCGTTTTATAGTGCATCGGTGCATGACCATAATGGATTCTTTATGGTCTTGTATCTTCAAGTCTTGGCATTGATATTAATGGTTCTCTCCTGCATTGTCTTCGACTCAATTTGTCTTTTTCTGCCTGGATATACTCTCAATCCATATTGAGTGTGATTGCACTTTCTATCATTGGCTAGAAGGGGAAACCCTATTTCCGTTCTTGGGGTTCTGGTTACGAGGCTTTCTCCTCTTGGTCTACTTTTTCCACGACTAATAGTTTGATTTTTCATGATTTTAATAGGGTGGCTATTGAGATTTGCAAATTAAGCAAAGATATCGAGTCCTTCATGAGCTTTTCTTGGATAGATCTTCCACGTACAATTAAAGGACTTTTTTTGCTGGAAAAGCAAGAAATACCTTTGTAGAAAGAGAATAATGAATTGATTCATATTGATGCCTTAGGGTTCTCTTATATAAAAGGAAAAGGATTACATATAACATGAAAAGATAAATACTCTCAACACTCCCCCTTAAACCTGTTGGAAAAACTACATACTAGAGACATAAAGGAAAAGGAATACATATAACATGAAAAGCTAAATACTCTCAACACTCCCCCTTAAAATGGAGTATAGATATCAATCCTGCTTAGCTTGTGTTGACGCATAATTGTACCTCTTCGTTATTTCACTTTCTTGTTATTCTCTTTATGTAATTTACCCATAGGCTACTCTCCTATATAAGAGAGCCTAGGGCTATGGAATAGAACTCTCTCATTCACGTTTCCCAACATGGTATCAGAGCGACGGTCCTAGACCGGAGTTCTCGAAACCTAACCCTAACCCTAACCCCCACTCGCCGGCCTCTCCTCTCTTCTCCCTCGCATCGGCGCCGCCTAGCCGATCAGAGCCCAACGCCGCGCATCGCCTCTCCCCAGCCTTGCGTGCACCATCGCCTCTCCTCTGCGTGCGATTGTGCGTGCATAACCGCACAGCACCGTGCGCCTGTGCGTGCACCATCGTACGCCTGCGCACAGCACGGTGCCTTGCCTGCGCGCATAGTTGCGCGCTCCTGTTCACGCGCATCACCGTGCGCCTGTGCGTGCATCAACGCACAAACGCGCACAACCCAGCCTCTCGCCTGCGCGTATAGTCGTGCCTCTGTGTGGTTGTGCGCATCATCACGCGCACAGTTGTGTGCGCTAGCACGCGCGTGATTCTCCAGTTCAGCACCCCAGTGCGCGCGTGATCCTCCAGGTGCGTGCGTGCTTCTCGCACGTGCGTGTGTGCCCTAAGTCCCAAAACCCTAGGGCACAGCTCCTGATCTACATGGGGTTAGTTGCTTGAAGTCTACACACGCAACTAATCCCATCTATGTCATTGTAGACAGAGACTATATCCTCTCAGTCGCTCCGGTCTTCCGTCTCCAGCATGTCTGAAAGCAAGGCAGATATCCCTTCTACGGGCGCATTTCGTGGTCCAGCGCCCATTGTCAAGATGGATGGTACGAACTATGAACTGTGGGCAATGCAGTTCATGAGTATGATGAAGTCTACAGGTAAGAAACATATTCTTACCGAGCCCGAGCCTGCAGAGAAGACTGGAGCTTATGCCTCATGGGGGGCCGATGATGCATATGCCAAGGTGTGGCTATCAGGCACATTGGCCATTGAAATCGCCAATGACATTCTACATCAGCCTACAACCAAAGACATGTGGGATATCCTGGCCGCAACATATTCTCAGGCAAAGAACGAGACGAAGATCCTGCAACTACAACATGATATATTCACGATAAAGCAGAATGGCCGTCCTTTGCATTCCCTCTACACATCATTGAGAGGGATGTTCGAGAAGCTCTATAGCTTCATGCCTCTTACCGCCACGCCAGAACAACAGAAGACATACAGGAATGCTACTATGGTAGGGGTATTTCTCGCTGCACTTGATCCAGAGTATGAGGCAGCACGTTCACAGATTTTGGCGGACTCGACTATTCCTCCCATGGAGGAGGCTTTTCACAGATTGAGTAGGATCACAGTACCTTCAGCAGCCGCGAGTCAGAATCCCTCAGCTATGGCGGCCAACAGAGGCCGTGGTACTCATCATCAGGGCCGTGGACGTACTCCCCGTGGAAGGGGTGGCCGCACTAGGCCAACATGCTCCTATTGTCACCGAATAGGACATACCGAAGACACATGCTACTCGAAGCATGGATTTCCTGCATCTGCACGAGCCGCTGAGCAAATAGAGCCCCCGTCTGCAGCTACACTGGATCAGCGATTTGATGATCTGGTTGCCCGTCTTAGGGGCATTATACCACCATCTGGCCCAGCACCGTTGACAGAGACTCATACTGATGTTGCTGCTTCTGCTTCTGCCTCTACGAGTACTTCAGGTAGTACACTTGCTCTCCACAGTAGTAGATCGGATATATTGCCATGGATCATGGACTCGGGTGCTACACATCACCTATGTGGCGACCAGAGTCTACTTACAGGATATACTCAGATTCCTCCAGGACGGACAGTAGTGATTGCCAATGGCACACATTCCCCTATCACGGGTCAGGGGGAGATTAGATTGACATCCTCTATGCAGCTCAAGAATGTTTTGCATGCACCGCATTTTTCTATGAATCTGTTGTCAATTAGTCAGATTACGAAGGATCTTCATTGTCGGGCTATTTTTGATTCATCTTCCTTGATTTTCAGGACATCCGTACGGGCAACGTGATTGGTCATGGCTATGAGCAAGGAGGCCTTTATCGTCTGAACCAGACCCCGTTTGCCGGAATCACAGCTTCTCCCGCAGAACAAGTATCCCCTCTCCTGTGGCATCTGCGTTTTGGTCATCTACCGCTTCAGAAGTTGCGTCTAGTCCTACCTTATAGTCTTTCTCACACACCTATCCAGTGTGAGGCGTGTCAGTTGGGAAAACATCACAGGTCATCTTTTCCCAGTAGTCAAGGTCGGAGTAGTAACTCCAAGTTCGAGTTGTTTCATGTCGACGTCTGGGGTCCGAGTCGTGTTCCCGATCATCAGGGGCACATGTTCTATATTGTATTTGTCGATGATTTTTCTAGAGCATCATGGGTATTTCTAATGAAAAATAAGTCTGAAGCTGGAAATATTATTATTCACTTTCTAAATGAGATTCAGAATGTTTTTTCCACAACGGTCAAAATTATGAGAACTGACAATGCCTTAGAGTTGTGCACCAACAATCTAGCCAACTACTACTCCTCTAAAGGAATTGTTCACCAAACTTCCTGTGCTCATACGTCTCAACAAAATGGAGTTGCAGAAAGAAAACACCGTCATCTCCTTGATGTTACAAGGTCACTTCTCATTCAGAGTCATGTTCCGTATTCCTACTGGGGTGATGCAGTCCTCACTGCATGTTATCTTATAAATCGTATGCCCTCGTCTGTCTTGAATGAACAGGTTCCTTTCTCACTTATCTATCCGGATAAGGATCTGTTCATTCTTACCCCTCGTGTGTTTGGGTCAGTCGCTTTTGTCCATCAGTTGTTGCCTGGTTCTGACAAGCTCTCTCCTAGGGCTGTCAAGTGCGTCTTTGTGGGGTACTCCAGAACTCAAAAGGGGTACAAGTGTTTTGACCCTGTGCGTCGGCGGTATATGATCAGTGCAGATGTTACATTCTTTGAATCCATCATGTATTTTTCAGAATCCGGGAACATGCAGTCACCACCTATATCCCCTGATACCGTATTCTTGGCACCACCAACATCACAACCGTCACCAACATTACCAACACCACCACCGCCGCCACCACCACCGCCATCAACTGTATCCCCGTTACCATTCCATTACACCAGGAGGCCGAATCAAGCTCATGGTCCTGACCAGTCAACTAGCTCGCCTACGGTATGTAATGAAAATATTAATGTTGATGGATCTGACGACATTTCTCAGCAGGATGTATTACAGGAGCATGTTGTTACCACAGAGGATCTGGACGTTCCAATTGCTCTACGCAAGCCAAAGAGAAGCTGTGCCAAGTATCCAGTATCAGCAGTTGTGTCGTTTGAGAGGCTATCTGGACCCTTCAGGACGTTTGCATTGGCACTTTCAGCTACAGATATTCCTCGGAACCACCATGAAGCCTTGAGGGATTCGAGATGGCGACTAGCAATGGAGGAAGAGATGGCGGCACTTCAGTCTAGAGGAACATGGAGTTTGGTTACTATACCTCCAGATGTCAACCCGGTGAGTTGCAAGTGGGTGTTTACAGTTAAACACAATGCAGATGGCTCCATTGACAGGTACAAGGCATGACTAGTCGCTAGGGGATTTACACAGACATATGGGGTAGATTACCTTGACACGTTCTCCCCTGTGGCGCGTCATTCCACTCTGCGGATCCTGTTATCAGTTGCAGTTACTAGAGACTGGCCACTCTATCAACTGGATGTAAAGAATGCATTTCTGTATGGAGACCTGCAGGAGGAAGTATACATGCAACAGCCACCTGGTTTTGCTGTTGAGGGGGAGTGTTCCAAGGTTTGCAGGTTACATAAGGCCATCTATGGCCTTAAGCAGAGCCCCAGAGCATGGTTCCAGAAGCTGTCAGACCTCTTTGAGAAACAAGGATATAAACGCTCCAATGCTGATCATTCCTTGTTTGTACAAAAGACGGCAAGAGGTATTATTGTAATCATGGTTTATGTTGACGATATTTTGATTACAGGCGATGATGACCAGGGTATTAAGCAGGCAAAGGAAAGGCTGGGGACCGAGTTTGTCACCAAGGACTTGGGAGTCCTTAGATATTTTCTGGGGCTAGAATTTGCCAGAAATCCGCACGGATTAGTCATGTCACAGAGGAAGTACGTTACAGATCTACTGAGTGAGACAGGTATGCTAGGGTGTCGACCTGCTACGACACCAATGGACCCTAGCATGAAGCTGTATGATGATGACACAGAGGAGGTGGACAGGAGAAGATATAGAGAACTGGTAGGCAAATTGTTATATGTCACGATCACTAGGCCAGATATATTATTTGCAGTGAGCCGTGTGAGCCAGTTCATGGAGCAGCCACGCCAGGTGCATATGGATGCAATACACATGATACTTAGATATCTCAAATCTTCTCCAGGTAAAGGTCTGCTATTCAAGAAAGGAAAGGGGATTTCTATCTCAGCATGCGCAGATGCAGACTATGCAGGATGTCCTAAGGATAGGAAGTCCACCTCAGGGTATGCTGTCTATGTAGGAGATGCTCTAGTCTCATGGAGGAGCAAGAAACAAACTGTGGTAGCTAGATCTAGTGTTGAATCCGAATATAGGGCTATGGCCCAGGCTACTACAGAGATGATGTGGGTGAAAGCGGTGCTGACAGATTTATGCTTAGATGTACCACTGCCTATGAACTTGGAGTGTGATAATCAGGCTGCCTTGTTTATTGCAAACAATCCTGCATTCCATGAACGGACCAAACATATTGAGGTAGATTGTCACTTCATACGTGATATGATTCAAAAAGGATTCATTGCCACATCTCATGTTACCTCAGAGAACCAGACTGCAGATATATTCACCAAGGCATTATTACGAGGTCCATTTCAGAAGTGTGCTTTCAAGCTGAGCATGATTGACATCTATGCTCCATCTTGAGGGGGAGTGTTGACGCATAATTGTACCTCTTCGTTATTTCACTTTCTTGTTATTCTCTTTATGTAATTTACCCATAGGCTACTCTCCTATATAAGAGAGCCTAGGGCTATGGAATAGAACTCTCTCATTCACGTTTCCCAACAGCTTGAAACAACACCTCTTGAATGACCCTTTAGCTAGAGCCTTGGTGAACACATTAGTTGTCTATTCCCCTGAGCTGAGGTGGGAAGTAGAGATTAAGCGCTTACGAATCATGTCATGAATATAGTGACAATCAACCTCAATATGCTTGGTCCTCTCATGTCTTGTAGGGTTGTTGGCAACTAAAAGAGCAGCTTGGTTGTCGCATTTTAGTCTTGTAGATGCATGGGAATCGACGCATTAACAGCTAGGGCAGTCAGAATTGATCTAACCCACATTTCGTAGTACTCCCCTATGTCATGGCTCTATACTCACTCTGCTCTAGATCTAGCAACCACATTATGTTTCTTGCTCTTCCATGGCACCAAAGAGCTCCCTAGAACACTACAAAACCTAAGGATTAGGGGTGTCCATGGGGTGAGTACCCGCCGCATTTGATTGTGACCCGCCCCACCCCGTTGTTATCGGGTCATGGGTCGACCCACCACATTCCAACAGGTACCCAATTGTAACGAGTACCCGACTAACGCCAATGGATGCTGGCTACCTGTCGGTACTCGTGAGGATACCATCTTTACTAAAAGGTAGTTGCTCATCTAATAGATAAGTATCAATAAGAGGACAAAATAAATAATTATATTTTTTTCATAAACTTTATATATCAACTTTGAAACACACGTAATTTTTTGTCGTCACGCCATGATTTGGTTTGTTCAAACATTAGTTTGATAAATTATTTTACGTAATTTAATTCTTTAATATTCAAATGAAATATTATTTTACCAATTCTATGGTAAAAACTTTATATTTGTGGACTTACAGACTTGAATGAACATTGTCGAGTAAGGTATGTTCTCTGAATAAAGAGAGATACTTCTAGTTAAAAGTGACATGTATGACAATGCAAACACTATGTCCAACTATGTATATCCTTATCTATATCATATTCATAATGATAATGTCCGAACACGAAAATCTAAATGGTACGGAATGCATTCAGATAGGGATATGTAAACATTGATAAATAAATTAATGAGGATATATAAAACTATGTGGATAATGTAAACCATATGAATATATGAAATTGAAAGGAATGCAATCGGATACGGATCAAATAATGACACATTCACGTAGGTTCATCCTCATAATGATTTATATACGGATAAATGAGATGCAGATATATATAATAGGTTCATCCTCATAATGATTATATGCGGCTAAACGAGATGTAAACATAAATAATTGGAGGATACCATGATAAATGATATATAAGTATATATTCCTCTTCGTAAATGGTTGTGTTAATTATCACCACATTTGGTTATCACGATATATATAGGGTTAAATGGGGCTGCCCCCTGGGGGGAGCTAACTTGGCTCCCCCCGCCCCATTTCGCATGGTTTTTTTATTTTTTTTGAAAATTTCTTCCGTGGAATTTCATCACTATATCCCTATATTATGTCATTAAAATTTCGTGTGAAACAGAGACTCCTACGGCCTCCATCCAGACAGTCATTTTTTAACGGTAACAGAATTGCTAAAAACGACCCCGTCTAGATGGAGGTTGTAGGAGTCTTTGTTTTGCACGAAATTTGAATGATATAATATATAGATATATTGATGAAAACCCACAGAAGAAATTTTCAAAAAAAAATAAAAAAACCGGACGAAATGGGGCAGGGGGAGCCAAGTTAGCTCCTCCGTGGGGCAGCCCCATTTTACCCATATTCCTCTTCGTAAATGGTTGTGTTAATTATCACCACATTTGGTTATCACGATATATATATATATATATTTGCACAATACAATTTGTATTCATTGTCATCATGTTTGTTTGGATGTCAGGATGTATGTATATCAATTTGGATCGTATTCGATTCATTATCATATATGTTAATTCAAATTTTGACATTCGTATATATTTCGACTTCAAAATGGATATATATATATATATATATATATATATATACGGATACAAAATGATACATTCGTATATATTTCGATTTCAAAGAATTTTGCAAAAATTTTAGACCTATTCATAGTGTATTCTTTACAGTTGACTTTTTGTATACCCTTACCCAATGTAGTGTATATTAGCCATATTATTAAAAATATGAAAGTACGAGTTATGGTTAAAGTATATACAACGTATTTATGACCCCCCTATACTTAGCACAAACTTTGTCCTCATAGTGATTAAAGAGCAGAAACGAAGACATAACTCGTACTAAATATAGAAATTCTTATACTACAATAACTGGATAAAAGGATGAGAAGTAGATCATTCCTCCTATACTTAGGATCAACTAATCCTAAGTATAACAGACTGTAAACAAGGTAGGGATGATCGGATGTTAGAATAGACAAATCAACAGCTGGGCATGTCTCTCCCTATACTTAGGATGAAGGATACCTAAGTATAAAACAAAATACCGACGATGAGGTGACAAGCGAGGGGATCGAAAGAAACTAAAATAAAAACGAGAGAAAGGACAACATCACTTCTATACTTAGGGTAAGAGATCCCAAGTACAAGCAACTGTGGGAGTGATGAAACAGAATGAACAAAGAACAATCGACTCATTCACCTCCCCTAAACTTACGATAATGCACATCCTAAGCAAGGGAAACACATGAATTGAGGTGGGCGAGAGAAACGAGAGATTGAATGAAAGAAATGTGAGGAATATATACAAGGCAAGGAGAATATACAACCATCAAGAAGATATAAACTTTATTTTCTTGTGTGACCGTTGAGGAATAGATTTGACAAGGTGCAAGTCGATATCGGGGTCAATCATTGACGAAGCCCGATTAGGATCGACATGGTGGAGATCCTCAGTGGTCTCAAAGCGAAAAGACGAACTTATCAATGGAAGAAGTAAGGTCAGGTCAGGTCTAGGAAGTCCCTCCTTTTGCTGCCCTTTGTGGTTATATCAATAGTGTAAATGTTACGGATCTCATCAATACATCATCACACACAAGAAGAAGGAACACCGAGGTCTATTCTTTCCGAGTTTCCCCCCTTGAAGAGGAATTATCGGGTCTCTATATCGTCTATGTCGTAACAAACCTCTCCGATCTCAACAGGTAGGTCATAGTCCTCTGAATCAGCTGACACATGTACACTCTCATCAAGGGTAGATTTCTGGACAACAGTGGATGCAGTGATCGTCTCAATCAGAACGTTGTCGTTGTGGGAATGAAAGTATATCTCTATGGATCCATAATCAATAACGACATTCACAGTAGCGAGGAAAGACCAACTCAGGATGATTGGAGTACGTTCCACAGGGGTGGAGGTCTCCATAGGTAAAACAACAAAGTCTACAGTGTAGTTCATGTCATAGATCTAAATGACAATGTTTTCAAGAATACCCTTCGACCTCTTTATTGATCGGTTAATGAATTGACAAATCATCATGGTTTTCTTGAGAGGCCCGAGATTGAGTGTCTCGACAAGTGATGAGGATATTATGTTAATCGATGCGATGCTATCAAGGAGAGTGCGATCAAAATGATAGTCAAGAATGGCACATCTAACGAAGGTGTACAAGTGACCATGGTCAGACAATTGGTGATAGCATGTGCAGTGGCCATGGTCAGAATGTGGCACTCAGTCCTGCAACGTCTCTTCTTTCTCTTGGGTGCAGGTGAAAAGTCCATGGCCTGATGAAGTGGGGCTTCAGTAGTAGCCTGGATAGCCTAGAATCAACATGTACAAAGGGGTGACTAGAAGGTTGTACAAGGTCATCCTTGATAGGTAGGGTGGTGTGAATTGTGGTATGTGTATGTGTAGGCAAGGTGGGCGGCATAGGTGCCCCTCCTCACAATCTGTATTGGCTAGGTGTCTCCCATTATTTTCTTTTTCCAATTTTATATTTTGCTCCTTTTTTGTATTTTTAGTGACGATCTCCTATGGGCGGCCTCTCGTGACTCCATCACACCAGAAGGTAAAGCGACAATGTGTATCTTATTCTTTTCGATGAGTTTCTCTATCCTCTTCTGCATTTGCTCCACTATCGAGTTACGTAGTCCGGAATGGGGTCCAATGGAGAAAAATCTAATAGTGCAACACTGGGTGGAGGTGATAGTGGATAATGAGATTGTGATGGTGAGGATGGTGGAGGTGGGTACTCAAAATTTGGTTGCTGACAATGTGAGTGTGCATGCTATTGAAAAGGCACTATTGGGCGAGGGGCTACCTTGCAAACTAATTTCCATATGGAATAGCTTGTTTGAATCAAATCAGTATAGAATCGCATTTATATATTGAATTTTGATTTGTTATTTATAGAATGAAATGGATATGGAAAGTAAAGGTGTGGAGGTTGCACTTTGAGTCGTCGTACCACACTTACTAGAATACCAGACCACTTCATTTAAGGTCGGAGGCAAGTGCTTTCTGCAATAACAAGACCCAAGAGCTGACCCAAGCGCTTAAGGCACAAGTCCAGGGTTGGGGCTATATTCCTTATATGTATGTGCCTCACTCAGTCAGGAATGTACCTGCGATAATGAGGGCTTGCTCTCCCCAAACAATGTTTGTCGCTACGTTTAATTTTAAGGTGGAATTCAGTTAGCAGTCCCAATTTTTATTGGTTATATGTTTGCGTAAGGCCTTCTGCCATATGTTTGCATAAGGCCTTTTACCACCGTACGAGCTTTGTATCTTGCCATTGACCTGCCAGGATTGCGTTTTATGGTGAATACCCATTTACATCCAACAATGCTATGACCACTGGGTGGTTCTACAAGTGTCCTGGTGCCAAAAGAGATGAGAGCAGTCATTTCTTCTTGTCTAGCAAGCTTCCAATGTGGAATATGCAGTACCTCAGTATATGACTCATGTATATGTTCAACTGACAATTCCTTAGTAAATTTCATGTAAGTAAGTGGGACCCAAGAATTTCAGGGAAATTACTTTTGAAATTGGGTACATTATGCATGCTAACTGTAATCTCGCAGGTAGTTTACGCTCTGGGTGCCCCTTTCGTGCAGCAATTGGAAGGTGTATACTCCTCTGTGACATTAGTGTTAAGATCTGTATTGTTATCACTACTATCATTATTGTTATCTTATCGATATTACTTGTGCTTCAAGTGACTCCTCCGGTGTCCACGAAGTGGGAGTTTCATGAGAAGGAATCTGTCTATCATTCTCAATAGGGTGATCTTCAAGGGATTTTGTTGCGGAACAGGAGATTCAAGTAATCCCGACGCTGCAGGACTATCGTGAAACGATAAGGAAGCATGATGTTCGATTGTGGAGAAGAATGGAACAAATTCAAAGAAGGTGACATCTGAGCTAATAATATACTTATGCTTTGAACGTGGGTCATAACTACAATCCCTTTCAGATTTTAAGCATATCCGAGCATACCACATTTTACTGCTTGAGCCGCTAACATGTTTTCCCCTGACTCTCGGAGATGAGGAAAGACAACACATCCAAAAACCCTTGAGTGGAAGGAAAAATTGGGTGATTAGGAAATTGTATAGGTATTTTTTCATCAATGACAGAAGTAGTCATGTAATTTATAAGATAGATGGTAGTAAGATGTGATGCCCGTGGATCCGGGTTACCCGTTTACACAACGCTCGTAATATTATATTCGATATCGGTCGCATTAGGTTACCTAAAATTTAGGGAAAATTTTTCACGATTCGAAATGACATTCACAAGCCACAGAAACAACAAGTGTCGCCAATTCAGATTGCATTAATTTTCATATACAGTTACATGTAACAGAAAAAACTGATAATTATACACATATCTCGAAATATAGAAGAGAAAGAGAAGAATTTACATTATCTTTGTACAAAAACTATAATATGTGTAACGACAAGAGTAACTGCAGAAGGTCGGGGTCAACTGTCAATCTACTGCAATGCAGGCACTTTGCCTGCCATACATGTTAAGAATAAGAGAAATGTCAACAAATGTGGTACAATCAAGCATAAAAAAAATAACAGGTAATTCAATGATTTCAAAAGAAAGCCAAGTAGATATGTGTTGACGTGTAATTTTAATAAGCTACTTGCATAAAAGTGGATTTTCAAGCTGTTTTCATTGTCTCCCTTGTTTACCCATCACCCCTTAACTTTTCATATATGACATTTCATATATTAATTATGTGATCCATATATAGATTATTATCTTTTATCACGTATAACTCAGTTCATGGATCTTGGGATTGTAGATGATAAATCTTTGATCTGATATTTATCTTTGTCTAATTTCTCAAGCCTAGTGGATAGTCTGCGGTCTTGGTCTGAGTGTGACCTCACACCATGACTCCAAGGTGTGAAGAATACCGTAGGGTTGGGGTGCCTCCATAGGCATCCAATGGAGTATAATGCATCCTAACTAAGGTCCTAACATGTCCACTAGCTTCTTCTGACATCTGTAGTATTAGTTCTAAATTCTGATCAAATGGCAATGATTGATGATTTCTTTCTCACGATCTTTTCCTTTGCCAAACTTACTGGATCCACTGGATCCACAGTAATTAAAACTCAAGAACAATACCAAACTCAACCGTAATCAACCTCAAGTGTAACCAAACTCAACTCCAGCTGACAACGATCTCTTCTTCGCCAGGATCTACTCGCGGAAAAGTAACCAAAGGTCAAGCGATGAGGAAGCTTCTAAGAGACTCTTCTGTCTTGCCCTCCCAATGGAAGTGCGATCCAGGAGAGGGCTAGGCACACTCCCAAACTACGCTCCTGAGATGGGTGGGAGAAACGTTCCAGACTAAGTCACTCGAGAATTCGACCTGACTGGTACGCGCAAAAAGAGCGCTAAAAACGAAAACCAAGGATCCTCCTGCCTAGGCACCCTACTGAAACTGGGTAAGTGGAACTGGTCAAAACCTGGATCCCAATAAAATGTAAAAACACTACGAGCTCGCGTAAAAACCATAAAAAGGACTAAGATCCTAGACTGCGCTCTAGGCGACCGCTACCCTAACTGGGCTTCCTATCTCCCGCCCAGCTGAGGGTCACCGCGCCGTCGCATGGTCAGGTGTAAGGGTCACCATGACCGGCACTATTAATTATCAACCATCACTGATTTCCAACATTTTCACTTGTTTGACTATGCTTTCCTTTCTCAATCCTTTAAGTGGTTGACTGACTGTACAGATTTAGGTTTCTTTGTTGAAAACCTTATTCAATAGTGATCCATAGTTAGTGGTTCATACATAAAGGATTGATCACGAAGATTTTCAGTCACTGATCACATATTACCTTATTTTTAAAATTATGAGATTAGAAATCATTTATTGGATCTGGATCTAAGTTTAAACAATGCAAAGTTCTAACTTTTTAATTCATAAGATTAGGGGCTACTTATTAGACCTAGATTTAAGTTCAAATCAATGCAAAACTTCCAACTTTTCTTTTCAATCTTCCAAGTTTTAAATCATGAATTCTCATATATGATTTGATTCAACAGTAATAGAAATCGGATAATAATTTCTCAAATTCTCAGCCAGTTAATTAATAGTAGTAACATGTAATTAAAAAAATTCATAAATCTTAGCTAATCAGTAAGTGTTCATTAGCATATACATACAAGCCATAGAGAATTCAAGTTAATATTTTTTATACTAAAAAGATTAAGCAGCAGCTTACAGTAGCAGCAAGAATTTAATTCTTCAATTCAATTTTTTTAAAATTAGAAATTTAGTAGCAGCTCTCACAGTTGCAGAGAATTAAATTCTTAAATTAATTTTTTTAAAATTAAATTTAAACAGCATCTTACAGTAGTTATATTACAGAATTTAATTCTTAATTTTTTCTAAAATAAAATTTAAGTAGCAGGTTAGTAGCAAGAATTTAATTCTTCAATTCAAATCTTTTTTTAAACTAGAATTTAGTAGCAATTCACATTTTCAGAGAATTAAAATCTTAAATTCAATTTTTTTAAATAACATTTTAGCAGCAACTTAGAATTAAATTTCTTAAATTCAGTTTTTTTGAAAAACTAAAATTTAAGTAGCAGTATTAACAGTATTAACAGAGAACTAAATTCTTAGAATTCAATTTTTTTAAAAACTAAATTTAACCTGCACCTTAAGAGAATTAAATTCTTAAAACTAAGTTTTTTTAAACTAAGTTTAAGCAGCAGCTTAAGTAGTAGAGAATTTAATTTCTTAAATTCTTTTCTTTTAAACTAAAATTTAAGCAGCAACTTATATTTAATTCTCCAATTCAAATCTTTTTTTAAACTAGAAATTTAGTAGCGATTCACAGTAACAGACAATTAAATTCTTAAATTCAAAATTTTTAAACTAACATTTAAGCAACAGTAATAACGGAGAATTTATTTTCTTAAATTCATTTTTTAAAAAAAAACTAAAATTTAATTATCAGATAATTAAATTCTAAAAAATTAAAAAAACTAAATTTAAGAAGCAACTTAAGTAACAGAGAATTAAATTCTGAAAATTCATTTTTTAAACTAAATTTAAGCTGGAACTTAAGTAGCAGAAAATTTAATTTATTAAATTTAAAAAATAAACTAAAAAATGATTAGTTGCCAGTAACAAAGAATTAAATTAAAAGTTTAAACTAAACTGTTGTGGAAATGAGTGACTTGTTATTCCATAGAACCCTAGGCTCTCTTATATAGAGAGACCCCATGGGTAAAATACATAAGAGTCCAGAAAATAAACAGAAAATAAGAAACGGTACATAATATCATAACATAAGTCTCTACACTCCCCTTCAAGATGGAGCATAGATGTCTATCATGCTCAGCTTGGAAGAGCATCTCTGAAAGGATCCTCTGAGCAGCGGCTTGATAAATATGTCGGCAGTCTAATCCTCTGAGCTAACGTGAGACGTCGATATCAAGCCTCTCTGGATCATATTTCTCGTGTAGTGGCAGTCTACTTCGATATGCTTTGTTCTTTCATGAAGTGGTTGATTGTTGGCAATAAACAATGCTGCCTGATTATCACACTGAAGCTGCATGGGTAAAGGCACAACTATATGTAGATCTTCTAGCACAGCTCGAACCCACATCATCTCCGTGCTTGCTTGCGCCATGGCCCTATATTCAGAGTCAGCGCTAGACCTTGCCACAACGGTTTGTTTCTTGCTTTTCCAAGAAAGCAGAGAGCTCCCAACAAAAACGGCGAATCCTGAAGTAGACTTTCGATCCTTAGGACACCCTGCATAATCTGCGTCTGCACACGCTGAAATAGATAAATCTGTGCTCTTTCGAAATAGCAACCCTGAGCCTGGAGAAGACTTTAGATACCTCAGTATCATGTATATGGCATCCATATGAACTTGTCTTGGCTGCTCCATAAATTGACTCACCCGGCTTACTGCAAAAGCAATATCGGGTCGAGTTATGGTGATATAAAGAAGCTTACCAACCATCTCTCTATATCTCCTCTTATCCACTTCTGCAGTATCATTGTGATACAGTTTCATGCTCGGATCCATAGGAGTACTCGATGGTCTACATCCACCCATGCCTGTTTCAATCAGAAAATCTGTAATGTATTTCCTTTGGGTCGTCACCAGACCCTGTGCATTCCTGGCAAATTCCAACCCTAGAAAGTATCTTAGGGTACCAAGATCCTTCATGACAAACTGACATCCCAGGAATGCTTTTGCCCTCTCTATTCCCTGAACGTCATCTCCTGTAACCAGAATATCATCAACATAGACCATGATAACAATCGTACCTGTAGAAGTCTTCTGAATGAACAACGAGTGATCAGCATTTGATCTTTTGAATCCTTGTCGTTCAATTAGGTGGGAAAGCTTCTGGAACCATGCCCTTGGACTATGTTTAAGACCATAAATCGCCTTGTGAAGTCTACACACCATAGATTCTCCCCCTCAGCAGTGAACCCTGGTGGTTGCTGCATGTAGACTTCCTCCTGCAGATCTCCATACAAGAAGGCATTCTTGACATCAAGTTGAGATATAGTCTAGTCACGTACCACAACAACCGATAAAAGAATGCGAAGAGTAGAGTGACGAGCCACTGGAGAAAATATATCCATATAGTCCACGCCATAGGTTTGTGTGAAACCTCTCGCAACAAGTCGTACCTTGTACCGATCAAGACTGCCATCTGCATGGTATTTAACTGTGAATACCCACTTGCAGCTAACAATGGATGCGTCAGATGGAGCATTAACCAAGCTCCATGTACCACGAGACTGTAAAGCACACATCTCTTCTTCCATAGCCAGTCGCCAGCAATCAATCTTCATAGCTTCTTGATAGGTCCGTGGTATATCCACAGAAGACAAAGACGCAGCAAACCTCTGAAAAGTCGCCTGTAAGGCGGTGAAAGGACACCTGGGAAGCAAAAGGATAAGACACGCAAGTCCATTTCTGCTTCCGAATAGCAATGGGAACATCATCGTCGTCCTCTGTACTGGATGATGCAACCTCCTCTTGCAATGAAGAATCCTGCACATGTACAATATATGACCCATCATTAGTAATGCCATCTGAACATACCTGAGGCGTGATGGGTACTTGACGTGTAGTCTGAGCAGGACCTGACCGACGTGTATAGAATTTAGGCAAAGGTGGGATAGGCGGTTGTGGAGGTGGCGGTGGCGGCAGCGGCCGTGGTGGTGTCGTAGAAACAGGAGCTGGATTGAACTCAGATGAACTCAAACTAGGAGGAGGAGGAACATAGACGTCATCATTGGTAGTGGACGAGACCAACCTGTCACCTGCAAGGGAGAAGTACATAACGGACTCAAAAAATGTAACATCAGCACTGACAAAATATTTCTTGTTTATGGGGTCATAACAACGATAACCCTTCTGAGTCCGAGAGTATCCTACAAAGACACACTTGACAACTCTAGGAGAGAGTTTGTCAAGTCCAGGAGATAAGTGATGAACAAAGGCAACAATACCAAAGACACAAGGAGTAAGTGAGAATAATTCCTTTTCAGGGAAAATCACGGATTGAGGAATTTTCTCACCAAGAACAGATGATGGCATGCGATTGACCAGGTAGCAGGCTGTAAGGACAACATCCCCCCAGAAAGTGATAGGCGCACTTCTCTGGATAAGAAGGGTTCGAGTGATGTCAAGAAGGTGACGATGCTTTCTTTCTGCCACGCTATTTTGTTGAGATGTGTAAGCACATGTGGTTTGGTGGATAATACCCTTAGACGAAAGAAACTGAGAGAGAGAACAGGTGCATAATTCCAATGCATTATCTGTACGAACATATTTGATAGTAGAAGAGAAAACATTCCGCACTTCATTAATCAGATTTTTAATAACATCCCCTGCTTCAGATTTATTCTTTAAAAGAAAGACCCATGATACACGAGAAAAGTCATTTACCACAACTAGATAAAATTTGTGTCCCTGATGATCAGGTACACGACTCAGACCCCAAATATCAATATGAAACAACTCAAACTGGGAGCTACTGCTCCGACTCTGACGACGAGGAAAGCTAGACCGATGATGCTTTCCCAACTGACATGCTTCACAACGAAATGACGAACTAGGAGAGATCTGAGGCAAGAGATGTCGCATTTTCTGGAGCGGGAGATGGCCAAAGCGAAGATGCCAGGTGTACGAAGAGACTGATCCGGCTGAATGTGAAGAGATGCCAGCATAAGAATTCCGGACCATACGATAGAGACCATTCTGCTCAGAGCCACAACCAATCACCCTGCCCGTTAGTATGTCCTGAAAAATGAGAGATGAGGGGGTTAAATATAGCACGACAGTGCAAATCCTTCGTAATCCGACTAATAGATAACAAATTCATGGAGAACTCAGGAGCATGTAGAACATTATGTAGATGCATAGAAGATGATAAGGTGATCTCCCCCTGTCCAACGATGGGGGAATGAGTCCCATCTGCTATCAGCACTGAGTGGCCAGGTGGGATGGCCCTGTATAACTCAAGTCTCTCCGTCATGGCAGAGATGATGTGTGGCGCCAGAATCTATAATCCAATCGGAGAGATCATGACAAGATGTAAAGGCAGTGGCACTACCTGAGGTACTGGCAGCGGCAGACGAACTAGCAGAAGATGTAGCAGCGACATCTGAAGATCCACCTGGAGAATCAGTAGACGATTGAGGCATAATATCTCGTAGACGTGCCACAAGCTCTTCAAACCGATTATCTGTAGTGGATGCCGACTGAGACGTGACATGCTCGGCTACACGCGCTGATGCTGGGAACCCATGCTTAGAGTAGCATGTATCCTCCGAGTGGCCTATGCGATGACAGAATGAACACGGCTGGCGGAAGCGACCTCCTCGTCCACGAGGTCTACACCCACGACCGGAAGACTGACCACCTCTCCCACGCGATACCGCCATTGCCGATGGAGGTGGAGTAGATGTGCTGGAAGAAACAGATATGCGACTGAGCCTCCGGTAAACGTCCTCCAAAGGAGGAATGACGACATCGGTCAGTATCTGAGAGTGGGTTTCCTCATACTCAGGATCGAGCGCTGCAGATAGTACGCCCACTATGGTAGCATTCCAAAAGGTCTTCTGCTGCTCTGGAGTCGCCGTGAGTGGTATGATGCTATATAGTTTCTCGAACATCCCTCTCAGGGACGTGTACAACGAGTGAAGTGGCCGCCCATTCTACTTCATCGTGAATAATCATGCTGGAGCTGTAACATCTTGGCCTCGTTCCACACTTGGGAATATGTAGCGGCCAGAATATCCCACATTGCCTTGGTAGTGGGCTGATGGAGGACATCATTGGCAATCTCCATCGATAGTGTGCCTGATAGCCAAACCTTGGCATAAGAATCATCGGCCTCCCAGGAGGCATAGATCCCAGTCTTCTCTGCCGGCTCATCCTCGGTAAGTATATGCTTCTTACCGTTAGACTTCATGAGACTCATGAACTGCATCGCCCAGAGCTCATAGTTTGTCCCATCCATCTTGACTATTGGCGCAGGACCTTTGAAGGCACATATGGAGGGCATATCAACTTTACTTTCTGACATTTAGCCGGAGATGAAAACTAGGGTTTGTAGACAAGAGACGGTGTCTACATCAACCAGATAGGATTTGAGTGCATATGTAGACTTTATGCACTCAAATCCATGTCATAATATCGCCCGATGAGTGTTGAAGCAGCTGGCAGGGACTCGGCGGCCGACGGGGCCGGAGGAGAGGTCCGACGGAGGGCTTCAGAGGGTTCGGGGGGTGCCCGGCGGTGCCTGGCTAGACCTAGCGGGGACCGACGAGGCCTGACAGGGTTTGGCGGGACCCGGCGGGGCCTGCCTGTGGTAGGCGGAGGCTGGCGGAGGACCGGTGATGTCCGGCGGAGGCCGGGCGAAGGGTTGCGGACGCCTGGCGTGGCCTGGCGGGCGTGAAGGGGCCTGATGGAGGCGGGCGGCGCCGCCGAGAGAAGAGAGAGGGTGGGCGGCGGGGCTTAAGAGGGTAGGGTTAGGGTTTTGGCTCTGATACCATGTTGGTGGAAATGAGTGACTTGTTATTCCATAGAATCCTAGGCTCTCTTCTATAGAGAGACCCCATGGGTAAAATACATAAGAGTCTAGAAAATAAACAGAAAATAAGAAACGGTACATAATATCATAACATAAGTCTCTACATAAACAATATGAGCAACACTGTCAATTTCATATTATGAGTCATGTTGTTATTATTGATTTGATTTTTGATCCAACACATGCTAATTACTCCAAAATTCTCACCCTTAAACATGAAATCAATAGTTTTTTAATGATATGAAATTAGTGAAAACAATGGCAATTTAAGGGTTTTGAATTGGATTTTTAGGAAACATGGATGGCAGCAAGAGGGGGAAAGAATTGTACCTTTGGGTTGCTCTAAGTTGGATGAAAAAGGGCTAGATCAGGGCTTGCATGCAGCAGCTAATGGCTGAAATAGCAACAAGGGGCAACAACTCATTTGATTGGAGAAGGCAACAACCTCTAGAGCTACTGGACATCAGCTCAAAGAGGGAAAAATGTTCTCCAGACCTTGGTTGCAGCAGCAGTTGGCTCCTATATGCAGCAACATGAGCTCCGACAGAGGAAGAAGGGAGGCTGCAGCAGTTGGGGAAGAGGGCTTAGAGCTCTCTCGATGGAATTTGAGGAGATTTGGGGGAAATGAGGAAAAAGAAAAGGGGATGGGGTTTATATTTATAAGGGAGACTAAAACTTTGATTTCTTGCCAAATGTAGAGAGAGTGCTAAGTGGAAAGGGCTGGAATATGCAATTTGTAACTTCCATTAATATATATATATATCTTATTTGGAATACCAAAGTCATCCATATTCGCATCTCGAGACTCTGATTCGATGAACAATAGCTTATTTCGACCGTGTCTGAATGACGATCAAAATGATTATAATATTCATATACTTCTGGTCTGAGATGAAATTGGAATTCGTCGAGATACAGTTTTGGTTTGCGACTAAATTTTGTGATTTTAATTAGTCAAACAACCACCGATCGATGAACGGTCGATTTTGCTGATCTTATTTCGTTGATACCAATTTTATAGTGGTCTCGGTTTGTTTTGCAGTTCCCGATTGTGTTACGGCTTTTCCGATGGCACGTTTTATGATGCAATTGATTTTTAATCGACTGATCCCAAATAAATTTTGATCTACGATTGATGGATCGATTTAGATCATTGAATATCGATCGTTAGTTTTATCGGATCAAATGGACCATAATCGGGTTGGGTTCGGGTTATTCGTGTTCGGATGTCACAAATATAAAAATCTCAAAAGGAGTCTCCTCCTTGAGACTCGGGTCAATGTCATATATGTTATATCTGAGTTTCATCTTGCCATAAAACCTCAAAGGGTTTTGAACCCATAAAAACCTCAAAGGAAGAACAAGCTGTATTCTTTAAACATGCATATAATTAAATAGACTTGTTTTAATAATTATCTGAAAATAGTTGCGGGTATCGTGCTCGCATGTTTGCTTCAGTCTCCCATGTTGCATCTTCGACACCACGTCGTTGCCACAATACCTTGGCCAAGGCAATTTCTTTGCTATGAAGCTTCTTTACAACACTGTTAAGTATCTGTACTAGCCTCTCTTCGTATATCAAATCGAGTTCCACGCCAAGATTCTCATAGCTGATGATGTATCGAGGTTCGTGCATGTATTTCCTCAAGTTGGATATGTAGAAAACATCGTGTATTGTTGGTAGGTGTGGAGGAAAGGAAACTCGTTAGGCTACCTTCCCTTTACGGGCAATGATCTCAAACGGTCCCACATATCATGATACCAACTTGCCACGAACACCAAATTTATGTACTCCCTTCATGGGAGATACTCGTAGGAACACCCAATCTCCCATCTGTATTTACAGGAATTTCGTCAGTATATATGACTAAATGAATCATATTTTGAAAATGAATTTAGAGAAGAGGATCAGATTACCTGAAACTCCAAGTCTCTTCTTCGATGGTCTACATAGCTTTTCTGGCAGCTCTGTGCTGCCAGAAGCTTTTTCCTCACAAGATCAACAACCCTTGCAGTCTCCTCCAAGAGATCCACGGAGTAAAGAGCGTGGTCACCTACTTTACGTCAACTGAGAGGTGTGAGGCATCTCCGCCCGTATAGGACTTCGAATAGTGACATGCCGATACTGGAATGATGGAAGTTGTTGTATGTGAATTCTACCAACGAAATGTGGTCCTTCCATGATCCTTTCCACTCCAGAGTGCATGCACATAGCAAATCCTTAAAAGTCTGAATAGTGTGCTCGCTCTGTCCGTCGGTATGTGGATGGAATGCAGAACTCATCTTCAGCCCTATCTGTAGTGCTGGCATGAACTGGTGCTAGTAGTGCGATGTGAACCTCGAGTCTCTGTCAGACACTACCTCACGTGGTATACCATGGAGTCTAATGATATTCTACACATATAATCTAGCCAATCTAGATGGAGTGTAGGTCATGCTGACAGGTATAAAATAGGCTGACTTGGTCAACCTGTCAACAACGACCCAAATAGCATCATGGTCATCTGGTGTCCTCAGAAATCCAGTAACGAAATCCATAGAGATAGTCTCCCACTTCCACTCAGGAATGGGGAGATACTGCAATAACCCTGGTGGTCTCCTATGCCCGTCCTTGACCATCTGGCAGGCCATACATCTGCTACCTTGTTGTGCCGCACCGTGCTTCTTCCCATTCCACCAGAAATGTCGACGTAGATAACGATACATCTTTGTCCTGCCAGTAAGAATGGACAATCGTGAACTGTGTGCATCGTCAATGATGTCTCTACGTAACTGCTCATCGTTGGGCATAACGACCCCACCAACCTTTCACAAATTGGACTCTGTTACCATAAAATCATCAAATTCATCCTTGATGGCACACATATATCTATCTCGAATCCAAGGATCTGACTTTTGGCCTTCTACTATGCGATCCCACAAACTGTTGAATCGTGGAGGCACGACAATAGATATGGATGCACTCTCATGAGGGTACCAATCAGTCAAAGCTATGAGCATATCCCACATGTATAACCAGTTTGTCGTACCCTCAACATGGACTCTCCTGCTAAGTACATCAGCCACCACGTTTCCCTTACTGGGATTGTAAAAGATCGTGCAGTCATAATCCTTCAGTAGCTCGAGCTACCTGCGTTGTCTCATGTTCAACTCTTTCTGATCGAAGATGTATTTCAGACTCTTCTGTGATAATCTTGAAATTCACCCAATAGAGATAGTGGCGTCAGATCTTCAAGGCGAAGACAACTGTCGCCAACTCCAAGTCATGGGTGGGATAATTCCTCTCATGTGGCCTCAACTGACATAATGTGTATGTACTCGCACGACCTCGCTGCATCAGTGCTGCTCCTAGACCTTCTCCTGACGAATCTGTATAGATTGCATAATCCTGAGTGCTTGAAGGAAGTGCAAGAATGGGAGCAGTAGTCAATCTTTCAATGTTCTGATGGCCTGCTCACATGAATCATCCCAAATGAAAGGAACTCCCTTCTGTGTCAATCGTGTCAAGGGAAGAACAATTCGTGAAAATCCGTTGACAAAGCGTCTGTAATAGCCTGCTAATCCAAGGAAGCTTCGAATCGGAGTGACTGTCTTGGGCTGCTCTTAAGACGTAACTGCCTCAATCTTCGCAGGATCAATTGTGATACCTGCTCCAGAAATGACATGCCTAAGAAATGAGACCTGGGATAACCAGAACTCGCATTTGCTCAGCTTGGCATACAACTTCTGCTCTCGCAATGTGTCCAGAACTATCTTCATATCATTCGTGTGATCCCATTCATTTTGAGAATAAATCAACACATTATCAATGAATACCACCACAAACTTGTCCAAGTATGGACGGAAGATCATATTCATCATGTTCATGAATATTGTAGGCGCATTGGTGAACTTAAACGGCATCACCACAAACTCGTAGTGCACATATCGAGTTTTGAAAGATGTCTTCGGAATATCCGACTCGAATCCTCAATTGATGGTAGCCAGATCGAAGATCGATTTTCAAAAACACCGAAGATCCATGTAGCTGATCAAATAAGTCATCGATGTGTGGCAGAGGATATCTGTTCTTCACTGTTCTCTTGTTCAGCTGCCGGTAATCAATGCACAATCTCATAAATCCATCCTTCTTCCTGAAAAAAGGAACTGGGGCACCCAAGGTGAAGTGCTCGACCTCATGAAACCTAAATCAAGTAACTCATGCAGCTGTACCAACTCTCTCAACTCAGCTAGTGCCATGCGGTAAGGAGCCATCGAGATCGACCGTATATCTTGTAGCAATGTGATCTCGAATTCGATCTATCTCAGGAGGTAGCCCTGATAGATCATCAGGAAATGCATCTAAGTAGTCTGATACTACTCTGATATTCTGGGTCATCAGCTCATGATCGGATGTCTTTTGAACAAATTCTATATATGAATCGCATCCATGATCAACAAGTGCCTGAGCTCTCAACACTGGTACTCTATTTTGGAGTCATGTAATGTACTCTTAAAAGTGAACTCAGGTAAGTGTGGAATCCTGAAGACAACTGTCTTCTTGAAGCTATCAACTAAGGCATAATGAGCTGACAACCAATCCATACCTAAAATCAAATCAAACTCGTCAAGTTGTAGTAGCAGACAGTCTGTGATCATCTCGTGACCGCCAATCAGTACCTGTAAATCTCTAACTATCAATGAAATGACAAAGAACTGGCCACATAACCCATGGATGTGGTAAGGAGGATATGGTGCCTCTGCAACTCTACCTAAGATGCTAGTAACCTCGAAGCAATAAAGAAATGTGACCCTCCAAAATCAAACAAAACATGGAAAGGTCGGCTTAGGATCGAGACCATACCTTTCACCATCGTAGCCGCCAATCGTGCCTGCTCTTCGATCACGATATGTAATTGTCCATGTCTAACCGGTGTTGTCCTCGAACCGACGACACTTTGTATCTGTCTTTGCGGCCTCCTGAAGTTGAAGTTCATGTTGTGCCTGCGGTTGTGAAGGTCGTAGCTACGATTGAGGCTCACTAGAAGCCTGGGGGCACTGAGACCGATATTGACTCCATTAGTTGCACAAGTAACATACTACAAATTGGGTAGGCATGGTAGTCGTGTATGTACTCTGAGTCGGTCCTGCGAGGGGTCTCTCTACTCTCTGCGACCCAGATGGTCCAGTTGAACCAGTGCCAAGTCTGGTGAGTGCTCCTCCTAAAGTAATCGCTTGAGATGAGCGAGCACTGCCAAAAAATGTCGAACCTGAAGGATGGAATCACCTGGCTGATCTCTGCTGCTGGAACAGTCAACGTATCGATCCGAAAGACTGTTGTGGCGTGGGTACCGCTCCAGACGAACTCCCAAAGCGTCTCTCTCTGATGTCCTCAAACTTCTCTGATGCATCAGTAGCATCAGAGAAGTGATACGTAGTTCGGCCAGCTTCTCCTACACCTCTTCCCTTATACCTCTAATGAACTTCTCCATATTCTCATCTAGAAAAACAGCGGTTGCCGGTGTGTGTCACGACAACTCGGTGTAGCGAACAATGTACTGTCTAGCTGTCATCCGCACATGTCTGAGCTCTGCGAATAGTCGGTGTTGTGACTCCTTCCACTTCCCAGAAAAGATGTGGGATCTGAATCTCATCTCGAAATCGTCCCATGTGGGCTCACGTCCCAACTCGAAAAATGTTGTCTCTCATCATCTCTCAGTGAATGATGTCAGTGAATACTCCATAAAAGATAACCTCGAGTCTCGTGGTGCATGAATCATCTGAAGTACCTTCATCACCCTCTTCAGCCACTGCTCGACCTCATCTGATGTCTCGGTGCTGTTAAACATGGGCACATTGGCTCGTTGATAGGAAGTGAAAATTGATTGATGCCTGTGAATGGCGGAGTGCTCGTGTGTGTGTCCTCATCTGCAAAGAGTACATGGTCTTACTCTTTGCCATAATCTACATCCTCGTCTCCATGTACTGGTATCTCCTCATGTAGATCATCGAACTGAGGCTGTTGAACCTCTATAAACTGGGGTTGATCCTGTCGTGTTCCATCCTGAGATGGATGGTAAGTAAAATGAGATAGCTCCTCGAACCTCATCTCTATATCAGTCAGTCTGTTGGCAATTTCTGTCTGCTGGGCCAAGATATGGTCCTGCTGACCTCACATGGCAGGCTGATGTTGGAGGTCGGTGAGGGCGGTCAGGATGTGCTCCAAATGATCCCTCATCTCCTAGCCAACCTTGGATGCCATGATTCTGCACGAGAATCAATATTATCATAATAGTTGATGTTCACTGACAATTCTAACTGTGTTTTTCTCTTCTTCGGATACTATATGAAAATTAATTGCAATTGGTGATATCTGTGGTTATTGAGTTTGAATGACATATTTCCCTCATGGACTCGCGACAAGTCAGAGGACTGTCGCTATCCGAGGACTTAATGCGATCGTAATTATATACTGCGAATGTGTGTAGCAGGGTACCACTGCTCTGATACCAATATGTGATGCCCGCAGATCTGGGTTATCCGTTTACATAGCATTCATAATATTATATTCGATATCGGTCGCATTAGGTTACCTGAAATTTCGAGAAAATTTTTCGTGATTCGAAATAACATTCTCAAGTCACAGAACAATAAGTGTCGGCAATTCACATTGCATTAATTTTCATATACGGTTACGTGTAACAGGAGAAACTGACAATTCTACATGTATCCCAAAATACAGAAGAGAAAGAGAAGCATTTACATTATCCTTGTACAACTATAATATCTGTACCATCGAGAGTAACTGTGGAAGCTCGGGGTCAACTTTCAGTCTACTGTGATGCATGCACATTGTTTTCATACATGTTAGGAGCAAGAGAAATGCCAAGAAATGTTGGTACAATCAAGCATATAAAAAATAACATGTAATTCAGTGGTTTCAAAAGAAAGCAAATAGATAGGTGATGACCTGTAATTTTAATAAGCTACTTGCATAAAAGTGGTTTTCAAGTTATTTTCTATGTCTATCACATGTTCACCCATCACCCCTTAACTTTCCATATATAGAATTTTCTTATATTAATTATGTCCCATATGTAGATTATTATTTTTTATCACTTATAACTCAGTTGATGGTTCTTGGGATTGTAGGTGATGAATCTTTGATCTGATCTTTATTGTTGTCTATTTTCTCAAGCCTAGTGGATAGTGATCTTGGTCTAAGTGTGACCTCACACTATGACTCTAAGGTTTGAAGAATACCTTAGGGTTGGAGTGCCTCTGTAGGCATGCGGTGGAGTATAATGCATCCTAACTAAGTTCCCAACACATCCACTAGCTTCTTCTAACATCCGTAGTAGTAGTTCTAAATTCTGATAAAATGGTGATTGCTAGAAAATAGGAATGCGGAAGCAAATATCAGAGATGAATAAAATAAACATTGAACATCTGGATTTTAACGTGGAACCCTACTCCCTAAGGAACGAGATGAAACCACAGGAGAACTCCTTAAAGAGCTTAACGTTCATTTAACTTTCTCATTGGATACATGGGGTGAGGGACTTCTTATATAGCCCTCACTGAGTCTCCACATCCCATAAGTGGTAGATGTGGGACTAAACAACTGGATGTGGTAAATGGATCCTGAACCCATCTCCCTCATAAGTGACACATATAACAAATACTCCAACACCCCCCCTCAAACTGGAGCATGCAATGCTCAGCTTGGACAAACGGAAAGAAATCTCAACTCATGCTACATGACACTACATACAATATCAACTCAACGTACACAACTGTCGGTTGTTGTCGAGGACGTTGCCTCTCATGCTGTGCAGGTGAGGAGGATGAACAGGCTGGAGTGTGAGTCAGATTGAATCTCCTCGTCAGAGAGCATGTGCTCTGTACTGCGCTATCAGAGTCACTGCAACTGAAAATGAGTCTCTACACGGAGAACTCTGGGCCGCCACAACATGTGGACAACTGCTCCATCTCTGAAAGGGTCGAATAAAGAATGTCGCTAATTATCCATACGTAGATCTATGAAGATGGGTCTCTTTCATAGGGACCTCAAAATGGGTTCTCTCTCATAGGAACCTCAGAAGGATCTCGTACTAGAGTTCATGAACACTGGAGAATGGAGTCTGAAAGTCTCCTCGTCGGAGAACTGGGTCTCTCCCATATTGGCTCAGAGAATGGGATCTCTACTCTGGAGTCCCTATGAAACCACATGAAATGCTAGCCCACATGGCATAGGGAATGTGATCTCTACTAGGGAGTCCCTATGGAACACATGAAAACTCTGACCGAAATAAAAGATGGGGACCACAAACAATGATGGCAAACATGTGCACATTTGAAAAAGACCGCATACATGTGCGTGTCTGAAATTGAAGACTCGGAACCAATCTGACGTCGAGTCTAAATATCTGATAACTGTAGATTCTTAAAATATGACTGGCTTCTGGACTGGAGAATCTGAATCTGTAGCTTGTGACTCTGCACAATACTCCCCCTTTCTCCCATACTTGTCAGAAAACACCGGCATTGACAAAGTTGGGAGAAGACAATAAAATGAGAAATGAACCAATGAATCACATAAGCCGATAACCTTTTTTTGGCTTTCTTAAAAAAATAAATAATCATTTTCCCGGCTATTCCAATTTTTTGAATTGTTGTCTCCTTTTTTTCTCAAATAAGCCATTTACATTTTTCTGGCTTCTCTTTTTTTTGCAATTTTTTTAAGCATACGACTTTTCTGTTGTACGTACCTCTTTTTAAAAAAAACAAAAAAATCTCCTCCTTTTTCTTCACGCATTTTTTTAATCTTTCGACCCACTTGGGCGTAATAGGCTGCAGTCCTCCTCTCATTTTTCTGTCGTGGCCCACCTGGGCATTTTCAATTGCAGTATATTTTATTTGTATTTTTTTAATAAATGAAAGGAGCCAAGGAGCTATCATCCTTTCTAAACCCATATGAGTTCCCATCGTGGGAACTCTTTGCTATCGCTGCCCCCACGATGGGGAGCCGTCTGCTGGAATCTGCGCCGATCGGGGAGGATGAGTGTCGCTGCTTGTGCGAAGGAGAGAAGAGGCATCTCGCGTTGTCGAAAGAGGAAGTCGGTGACTGCAGCATCGAGTTGGTGCTTCGCCTGGAGCTCGAGCTCCGCCTATCGTGAACTCGGCCTGGATGTCGCCGCCACTAGGGAGCAGGTGAGGTGGAACCTAGCAGATTGCAGCAAGGGGCTGCTAGGGCTCCCCGAGTGGGACTTCACCGCTTGGGTTTAAAACCATTTGAGGTCACCTGAAGGTATCTCGCGCTGAAGATGTGCCGCTTGAGGAAGTGGAGATCTGCATGAACGAGTTCTCACGCCACCTACGCGAGGGGAGATCGGGGTTTGTCGCCAGGAGAAGAGCGGCCCTAATGGGGCTTGGAGGAGAGTTGCACCTGGAAATGAAGGCTCCGCCAAGGAGCTCCGCCTGGAACTGGAGGTCGGCGCGAGCGGCTGGTAGTTGCGCTGCGGCTGGAAGATGTGCTCGCGGCTCTGAGCGATGTCGCTGCCACCTGCAAATCGTGGATCGTCGGGTAGATACGAGGTGCGCGAAGGTGCACACTGCTGGAACTGGGGACTGTGTGACACGCATGCGCGGCTTCGGATGGAACCTCAGATCTGGGAGATGCACTGTCGCATAGGACTGGATATAGGGTTTCATGAGTAAACCCTAGATATTGTTGTTATGTAGAGTTAGGATTTGGAAATCCTTCAATCTCTTCAAGAACTTATACAATCGAATCTTGACCAAGAACCTAAAATAATTTCTTAATGACAAATCCTCGAGAATCGATCCTGCTCTGATACCATGTTAGAAAATAGGAATGCGGAAGCAAATATCAGAGATGGATAAAATAAACATTATCGGGATTTTAACGTGGAACCCTACTCTCTGAGGAGCGGAATGAAACCACAGGAGAATGCCTCTAAGGGCTGATCGTTCTTTTAACGTTCTCATTGGATACATGGGGTGAGGGGCTTCATATATAGCCCTCACTGAGTCTCCACGTCCCACAAGTGGTAGATGTGAGACTAAACAATTGGATGTGATAAATGGATTAATTCTCATCTATGATTTGATTCAATAGTAATAGAAATCGGATGATAATTTCTCAAAATTCTCAGTCAGTTAATTAATAGTAATAACACGTAATTTAAAAAATTCTCAATTCCTAAATAATCGGTAGGTGTTCATTAGCATATACATACAAGTCATTGAGAATTCAATTCAATTTTTTTAAAATAAAGAAATTAAACAGCATCTTACAGTAACAAGAATTTAATTCCTCAATCAAATTTTTTTAAACTAGAAATTTAGTAGCAGTTATCACAGTAGCAAAGAAATAAATTCTTTAATTCAATTTTTTTAAACTAAAATTTAAGCAACAGCTCTTACATTATTTACGAGAATTTAATATATTTTAAGCAAAAAAATAAATAACAGTTTAGTGGCAAGAATTTAATTCTTCAATTCAAATTCTTTTTTAAACTAGAAGTTTAGTAGCAGTAATAGATAATTAAATTCTTAAATTCAAAATTTTTAAACTAACATTTAGTAGCAGGTTTTAATTCTTCAAATCAAACTTTTTTTAAACTAGAAATTTAATCGCAGTTGACATTAGCAGAGAATTTAATTTCTTAAATTCATTTTTTTTTAAAAAAATAAAGTTTAGGTAGCAGAACTAAATCCTTAAAATTCAAAAAAACTAAAACTAAATTTAAACAAAAACGTAACAGAGAATTAAATTCTTAAAATTCAATTTTTAAAACTAAATTTAAGCAAGAGCTTAAGTAGCGGAGAATTTAGTTTCTTAAATTCTTTTCTTTTTAAACTAAAACTTAAGCGGCAGTTTACAGTAGCAAGAATTTAATTGTTCAATTCAAATCATTTTTAAACTAGAAAGTTAGTAGCAATTGACAATAACAAAGAGTTAAATTCTTAAATTCGAATTTCTAAACTAAAATTTAAGCAGCAGCTCTTATAGTAGTTACAAAAATTTAATTTCTTAAATTTATTTTTTTTAAAAAAATTAAGTAGCAGCTTAGTGGCAAGAATTTAATTCTTCAATTCAAATCTTTTTTTAAACTAGAAATATAGTAGCAATTGACAGTAGCAGAGAATTAAATTCTTAAATTCATAATTTTTTAAACTAACATTTAAGTAGCAGCTTACAGCATTTAATTCTTCAAATCAAATTTTTTAAAATAGAAATTTAGTAGCAATTGACTGTAGCAGAGAATTTAGTTTCTTAAATTGATTTTTTTAAAAAAAACTAAAATTTAAGTAGCACTAACATGAATTAAATTCTTAAAATTAAAAAAAATAAAACTAAATTTAAGCAGTAACATAACAAAGAATTAAATTCTTAAAATCCAATTTTTTAAAACTAAATTTATGCAAGAGAATTTAATTTCTTAAATTCTTTTTTAAAACTAAAATTTATGCAGCAGCTTATAGTAGCAAGAATTTAATTCTTCAGTTCAAATCTTTTTTCAAACTAGAAATTTAGTAGCAATTCACAGTAGCTGAGAATTAAATTCTTAAATTTAAAAATTTTAAACTAACATTTAAGCAACAACTTACCGTAGTTAGAGTAACATAGAATTTCATTTCTTAAATTCAATTTCTTAAAAGACTAAAATTTATGTAGCAGTAAAAGAGAATTAAATTCTTAAAATTCAAGAAAATTAAACTAAATTTAAGAAGCATCTTAAGTAACTGGGAATTAATTCCTAAAATTCATTTTTTTTAAATTAAATTTAAGCAGTAGCTTAAGTAGCAGAGAATTTAATTTCTTAAATTCAAACTTTTTTTTAAAACTAAAAATTAATTAGCACTTAGCAGTCAGTAACGGAGAATTAAATTAATTTTTTAAACTAAAGAAATGAGCAACTCAGCCAATTTCATATTTTGAGTCATGTTGGTATTATTGAGTTGGTTTTTTATCCAATGCATGCTAATTACCCCCAAAATTCTCATCCTTAAACATGAGATCAATAGCTATTTAATGATATGAAATTAGTGAAAACCGTAGCAACTTAAGGATTTTTTAATTGGGTTTTTAGGAGACATGGATGGCAGCAAGAAGGGGAAAGAATTGTACCTCTGGATTGCTCCAAATTGGAGGAAAAAGGGCTCGATCGGGGCTTGCATGCAATAACTATTGGCTAAAATTGCAGCAAGGGGTAACAACTCATTTGATTAGAGAAGACAACAACCTCTAGAGTTGTTGGACAACAACTCAAAGAGGGAAAAAGGGTCTCCAGACCTAGGTTGCAGCAGTTGCAAGCTGCTGGAGTAGAAGCAGTTGCCTTCTACATGCAGCAGCAGGAGCTCCAGCAGAGGAAGAATGGTGTCTCCAGCAGTAGGGGAAGAGCGGTTGGAGCTCCATCGATGGAATTTGAGGAGATTTGGGGGAAATGAGGAAAAAGAAAAGGAGATGGGGTTGATAGACTTTGATTTCTTGCCAAACGGGGAGAGATAGAGAGAGTGAGTGAGAGTTCCAAGTAGAAGGGGTTGGAATATGCAATTTGTAAAGTTCATATATATATATATATATATCTTATTTGGAATACCAAAGTCGTATGCATTCACATCTCGAGTCTCCGATTCCGATGAGCAATAGCTCGTTTTGATCGCCTCTGAATGACGATCAAAATGAGTATAATATTCATATTCTGCTTTGAGATGAAATTGGAATTTGTCAAGATACGGTTTTGATTTACGACTAAATTTTACGATTTTAATTGGTCAAACGACTACCGATCAACGAACGGTCGATTTCGTTGTTCTTATTTCATCGATACGAATTTTATGATGTTCTCGGTTTGTTTTGCGATTCTCGATTGTGCTACGGCTTTTCCGATGACACGTTTTACGATGCAATTGATTTTTAATCGATTGATCCCAAACGAATTTCGATCTACGATTTATGGATCGATTTAGATCATTGATATCGATCGTTAGTTTTATCGGATCAGATGGATCATAATCGGGTCGGGTTTGGGTTATTCAGATCTAGATGACACATAAGAACTACATCGCTCGAATAGGTTGACGGCACATTAGTAGGGAGTGATAGAGTTCGAGTGACATCTAAAATATGTCGATGATTGTGCTCATCGATTCCATTTTGCTATGATGTATGGGGACATGTGGTCTGATGTAAGATACCATGTGAGCGATAGAATTCACGTAGAGTAGTGGAGCACAATTCTCGAGCATCCGAATAATTTTCACATAGGTACCAAATTGAGTTTTTATTTCTCTAAAGAAGTCTATGGTGATTGTTATTGCATCAAATTTATGTGTAAGTAGATAGGTCCATGATAGCCGAGAAAAATTATCAACCGCAACAAGATAATATCTAAAGCCTCTATGATCAGGATAACGACTAGGTATCCATATATCAATGTGAATCAAATCAAAAATAGATTTCGAGTGGGAGCGGAAGTGATGGTGTTTGCCATGTTGACAGGCTTCACATCGAATGACAATGGTGGGTGGAAGTTGAGGGAGAATTCGTCTAAGTTTGGCTACAGAGGGATGACCTAAGCGTTGGTGCTAGAGGAGACTCGTTGCGGTAGACGTGTGAAGTGGAACAACAACAGTAAGAGACAAAAGAAGATGATGGACTCCTCTTTTACAGCCCCCACCAAACATTTTCCCTGTGAGGATGTCCTAAAAGGTAATAGAAACAACATCAGAGATTACTTGATAGTTCCTTGCATTGCATATTTAACTAACAGAGAGTAAACTCATGGGAAATTCAGGGACAAGCAAGACATTGTTCAAATGTAGATTTAGAGTTACCGGTGTTTCTCCAATTCCTTTAATGGGAGATAGTCGTCCATCCACTACTTGAATTGTTTTACCTCTAGGTACAGATCGTATTCTTTGGAAATGTTGTTCATCTCCACATAAGTGGTGTGAAGGCCCGGAATCTACTAACCAATTTATCTCTCTATCTTGAATGCAGAATGTTGTCATACCCGGTGGTGTTGTTGCTGCCATGTTAGCCGTAGATGTGTTGGATATGTTCTGAGTTAATTTTTGAAGCCTTTCCTAGACCTGAAAGAGTCGATATGTACTGATATGTTCCGCTTCTGTGGTTACAGCACGAGCAACATGTGGTTTCGCATGCTTCATCCAACACGAATCCTTTATATGGTCATTCTTTCTGCAGTAGGTGCGTTGAAGACTATGACCACGTCCCATGACTCCTCTTCTGCGCCCTCTCCCTCGAGAGGAACTCAAGAAGACATGACAACCTCGACCAGGTGGTACCACCAATGTTGTAGGTACTTTCTCCACCTCAATTGTCGATTATACAGCAAGTCGACTAAGCTTGCTATAAGCTTCTTCTAATGATGGTAGTGATGATCCTGTTAGTAGTTGATCACGAGCAAATGAATAGGTTGGGTCTAGACCGGATAGGAAAAGCATGACCACGGTCTCTCAATGATGCTCCTTTTGTTTTGGACATGTGCAAACAAGGCGAAGAGAGTTGTACTTCTCGCTTTAAGCCTTCAATTGTGAGTAAAATTGAGCCAATGGTTTTTCATCTTGCTGCAATCGCATCATCTCATGATAGGTTTGGAAAACATGAGAGATATTCTTCTCATTCGAATATGTATCTTGGAGACTGTCCCAAATCTCTTTAGTTGTCTCATAATAGATAACTTCATCTACAATTCGAGGTATGACACTATTTAATAACCAGGAGTATACCAACCCATTGCCTTTTACCCACGTCGCATTTTTGCATGTATTGTCTTCAGGCTCGGGTTCTAGAAGAATGTGTTCTTTCTCATGTCTTTTTACAGTTATCATGAAAGTTCTGGACCATCTAGCATAGTTGGTTTCATCCAATTTGACTATTTGACCAAAGAAAGGGTATCTACTACCCGTCTTCCCATTAGAGGTGCCCTTTTCACACTTATTTCGTGCATATTCTCCTACAGTGTTATGAAGGGCCGAAAAAAACAAGGTATTCTTCTAAGGTATGAACATCAAGACTCCGTGTTACCTTGAATTTATTCAAGGGCATGAACATCAAGACTTGTATGCAAAGAAGATGACTCGCGACCTGAACATGGGTTGTCCTTCCCATGCGGTACTCAGAACGAGGTCAATGTCGAGGAATGTACACTTCTGTCGAGGACACCGACAACGAGGAAGGTGGCGAGGTACACGCGATTGGAGCTGACACAACACCACCTAGAGGTGATGCCTTAAACTATGCTAGATGGCGAGGAAGGCCTTCGTCTGGAGGTGATGATGGGAGCGAGGCGGAGCGTCGGAGGTACTAGCCAGTGACAGTGATGGCACCGCCGTACCTAATGATGAAAGGAGGAGCCTAGGCGAGATCGATGGGAGGGGGAGAAAGAAGTCGTGGCTTTCATACCACGTTAGAACAGAGAATGAGAAGAGAAACTTATATTCGTTCCTTAACCCTAGACCTCCTTATATAGAGAGGAGGTCGGCTGACAAAATAGGAAATAATCCAAAGAGGGAAAGCGTTCAACTATGACAGATGCTGAGATGTTTATATCTCTTTATATTTATTTCTTATTTCTCTTTCTTTCATGTACCTCTCTTGTAATTTACCCAGGGGTTTTCTCCTATATAAGAGAGCCCTAGGATCTCAATAATGATATTTTATCACAATTCTATTCTTCCTCCAACATGCTATCGGAGCAACGGTCCTAGACCGGGGTTCCCATATCCCATCAACCCTAACTCGACCCCCTTGTCACCGCCGCAATCATCGACAGTCGATCCCTCCGTCGACCGAGCATCCCCAGTCGCCCCTACCGGCCGCCCCTATCATCCCAGCCACCTGCTCCAGGCGCCCCGGTCGTCGGCAACCCATTCTTGTGGCCTTACCGCCAGCCGTGCTTTAAGGGTCATTTCATCATCTGCAGGTTGCAGTCTGCTCGCTTTTGCATGCCTGTACGATCTGATTTTGACTGGAATACGTGATTTCAGACATATAAATCACGCTTTCCGACAATAGACTACAACAAGGATTGAAGAGGATGGTTGTATGAGTCTATGCATACAATCGTTCCTTTGTATGATTGTGTAGACTTGCTCCAAGTGGTCTATTCCCCAGTTTAAGTCCGATTTTTCGGTAATCTTCTCATCATGTCAGAGAACAAGGATGATGTTTTTTAGTTGCCTGATGCCTTCAAGGGCTCGACTCCTATCGTGAAGATAGATGGGACTGGCTATGAGTTGTGGTCCATGCAGTTTCGCACCCTTATGCAGTGCCATAACAAGTAGCATATTTTGACAGATTCAGAGTCGACGGACAAAACTGGTGCTAATGCTTAATGGAAGCAAGATGATGCATATGCACGGATTTGGCTCTTCGGGATGCTCACCACGGAGATTGCCAAGGACATCGTCAATCAACCCACAACCAAGGCTATATGGGATATCCTAGCTGACACATATGGGCAAGCGAAGAATGAGAGCAAAATACTCCAGTTGCAGTATGACATTTTCTCGACCAAGCAGAATGGTCGGCCTCTTCATGCCCACTTCTCGCATCTCTGAGGCATGTTTGAGTGTCTGAAGACACGGATTTTCACTGCGCTAAAAGTGTGTTTTTGTGTGTCGTGTACATACACGAAAATCGAGATATTCAGATAATTTATATTCAACTACAAGCCAACTAATATTAAACTACGCATATGATAAGTAGAGGATCGATCCACATGGACTCGAACATTTTACGCGAATTTTTATTCTATTTACAAGGGCATATTTGACGTTATTGATCCAAATTAAATTCATTTTCTTTTTATTTTTGAAGCCTTAAAATGTGTCGAAACTATTGTCACTAGATTCTAGACATCATAAGAATAGCACAGGAGTTTTCTGGGAATTTTTTGGATTTTTCTGCTATTTTTTGTGATTTTTGGAAGTACCAGGGGTATTTATGTAATTTTTAAAGAAACTTAGGGACTTGATTGCAAATAAATTGAAAGTTAAGGGCGTAACTGTAATAAAGAAAACATATCTGTACAGAAATGAAAATGTACCAATTAAAAAAACTTAAAGGGTAAATTACAGAGAAAGCATTAGACTTTGAGAAAATTGCAAGGTCCCTGGAGGACTGAAAAGTAATTATAAGAAACTTGAATAAAAAATTGCAAATGACACAGAATATAAAAATCAGAAAATGGAAAAATGCATAAAGAACATCAAAAGTTCAACAAAATATTGAATGGTCCATAATAATTTAAAAAAAACTAAAAGAAAAAAAATTAAGAGAGGGTCACCCCTTCTTCCTCCAGCAACAGGGGCAACGTGCGAAGGAGGCCGTCCGCGGCGGTGGACGAAGAGGAGGGACCGCAAGCGGAGCGACGGTGACACTTGGCGGTGGATGGAGAGGTGGAGATACGGCAATGGAGGCCCACAGAGGAGGTGGGCGAAGCCCTTGGAGTCATCGCTCGTTCTGTGATGCCCCCTCCTCCCCTTTTGTAGTTGGCGTTGAGGGGAGGGGAGGGGGTGGCGTTTGCGCGGAGGGGGTGGAGGAGGCGGCACCATTGACGCGGTAGGGAAGAGGACAGGGCGTAGCGGACGCCGATGGCTTGCTGGAGAAGATAAAGGAAGGGGGTTGATGTCAGTGTTGACAACATCGCCTTAAATTATTTTTTTATTTTTCAAATGTTGATGTCATGCTGACGTCATCTATTTTGTCGCATAGCGTGTTTTTTTGTAAATGAAGAGGAAGGGGATTTGAGTCCCTTTGTGCCTCTTCTAAGGTAGTCCTGAAAAATAAAAAATGTTAGATACTTAATATGGGCTTGGATCCCATATTTATTACAAATTAAAATAATGCAATTTTTTTAAGAAATTGTAGAATTCTTAGATGATTTTAAGTACAATGCATATGAAAACAATGAGATGAAAATTATGCACAAAATGAAGAAAAATGCAATTGATTAAACATGATCTTTGCTCACTAGATTCATCATACCCCCATACTTAACTTTGGATAGCCTCGAGCAAAACAATTATATGCAAAGAGAAATAGAAAACAGTTAGATAACGCTCAGAGAGGGTTTATAGCAGACACACCCACAAAGTCCTGAGATTTTAAGCTAAGTCTGAACAAATAGCAAATGAGGACTGAGTCGACCTTTAGATTAATAATATGTTCAGACTCCCTTAGCCTCGAGTATTCAATTCAACAGTCCTCAAGTTCTATTAATTCTAGTTGGTTCCATCCTAAGGTCAAGTAAGATCATCGTGATCAACAGATATTCTCTTTAACTTTGAGTTGAATTTGAACTGTGTGTGAAAGTTGTAGTTCTTCCCAACATGCGAGACAAGTATACTGTACAACCTTAAGTATGGTACCTGGAGATTTTACAAAATCTAAACCCTCTATTCTCTCTAAATCTATGCTTATTCTCATTTCACCTGAATCTGTCAGCAAAAGAAAATGGGTGCAAATTGTAGAGAACTTGGATTTTCAGGGGTTTTCCATAGACTGCTTTGGTCCATTGCTCTCTTTTTTTCTTCTTTGTAGAGCATAACCTTAGGCCTCTTTGGTCTCTTTTAAACTGGTAGCAAAATTGATATGCTACTTGGCTTATTTGGTAGAGATGGGTTATTTGTGCAGATTTTCTTTGGTAGATAATTGCTTTGCATTTGTATTTTTGGAACATGCATCCTTTATTATGCCTTCTTTTTTAGAGGATTTGGTGGCATTGGGCATCAAGAGTATACATGTATAAAATGTGACTTTCAGTTACATGTACATGGCAAGTTTGCTGACAGACCCAAACTTATAGAAAATAAGTGGTTCCTGAACTTAGATCATCGAATTTTACTTTCGGAGATTGAGAGTCACTTCCTTCCCTTGCTAGAGATCGAAACAATCCCTCGTACACGCAAATTAAGTTGAACTAAGGTGTAATGTGCGATTTGTTCAATAATCACTCAAGAGTAAAAGAGTACGAAAGCTGTCAAGATGATCTATTTAGACACATATTTTGGTCACCGCATAAAATTAGTGGAACTCGAGGAATTAAGTCTAAAATGGACCTGAAGAAACAGAATATTCAATGCTAACGAAATCCTCTAAATTAAGTGGATTAAGGTCTTCTTAGTCTAAGTCCGAAACTTGTAAAAAACGGACTAAAGATCCCAAAAAGTTAGGAGAAAACTCGGAAAATATTTTTGGATTTTCGAAAATTTTTGTTGGTTTTTTGAAAAAGATTTTATTAGAAAATTTTGCAATTTTTTTTGTGATTTTGGGTATATGCATATGTTTTTGTTATTTTTGTAAAACATGAAAAAATGATGCAAAATTTATTTTTTAAAAATATGAAATAGAATTAACAAAAATGCAATAAAAATTAAAATATTTTTAGGTTTTTTAAGGTAATTTAAAACAAAATAAATGCATGAAATGAAATGCATTTTTTTAAAATGTGAAAATAAAAATGACATACATGAAATGCAATGTACCCCCCATGCTTAGTGAGAGCCATGTCCATGGTGATAATAAAATAGAAAAAATGGGACAATATGATTGAAGAAGGTGCAAGAGCAACAAATAAATGATGCTCTTTTTTTCAATTGTTTTGTTAGGATTTCCCCCATACTTATTTTTAACTACAAAAAGCAAGAGGGGAAAATGCAAGAGAAATACATGAAAAATAACTATGGGAGGAATCCCACAATGTGTGCTGGTTTTAATGCCCCCAGTCCGGCTCCAGGGTTAAGAATACACTCTGTCTCGAGTATGTGTGGCATCCGTGTTTAGAAAATCACGATGATGTACAGAACTTTGCTTAAGAGATTTGGAAGAGATAATCATGTGAAGCTCGGGGTGGGTAGGTGATACTAGCGACATGAAGCTCGAGTGAATGATCGATTTTGTTGGTATAATAAAAAAACATAGTAGACTCAAGTGAAGATGTTAGTGAAAAGGATAGAGTCGGTTTCGATGATAGTGTCTCTAAACGATATGTGGGTTCAATATGGTCCAAAGTTACAAAATTTGTGTTCATCACATAAAAATATTTATCAGTGAAATCCTTCTCTTTGAACTAAACAAATGATTCTTTGATGTTTCCACGCATGTACCAACATTCTCTACCTCGAATCCTCCTTGGTATCACAAAAGTCAGAGATTTGATCATGCCATTGAACTATTTCTGTGAAAACTATGTTATCTTGAAAGTCCAAGGACGGGAGGTCGGGTTCATGTATACTCGAATTTAACAGTTGTTCATGCTCATTGTTGGTATGTCAATCATCAATATCATTCGAAGCAATTGTTTCTTTTCCCTGTACCTTAATTTCCATCGACCAAGAAACTGGTTCCTGTTATGGCAGAATCAATGTAGTAGTTGGTCGTTCATCATCGATTTTCTTGAGGAGCTCTTCAGTTTCAACCCAAAAATTATCAAGAGACAAAGCGTCGTCTTGATTGAAATTCAAGGTAATATCAGGGGATGTACTTAAAGAGTAAAAGTCGGGAGGATCATCTTCCCCAGAGGTCATGGGATTAGAGTAGGAAGTTATGTGTTCGTCCCTGAGAGAGTCATCAGGGAGGACTTCCGACATCTGGTCGAGTGTGAGAATCAGCACAGGTTGTGGTAATTCAGTCTTAATTTTCCTCTCTTTCTCAAAATTATCATCATGTCCATAATCAAGTTCAATTTCATTATCATATTCATCATTATGTTCATCATCATCCTTAGGTTGATATCCATATTCAAAATCATTATCATTGTTGCTATCGTTTCCAAATTTGACCTTAGATTCATCATCATGTTATTTCTCAGATTCAGATTTGTACTCAGATACCTCACCATATTCAACCAAATATTTATTCTCAGATTCGAAATTATCCTCAAATTCATATTTAACGTCATCCTTAAATCTATCCTCAACATCCATTTCATTGTTATTATCATATTTATCTCTTAATTCATTATTAGACTCATCCTCAAAATTCATCATTCAAAAGTCAGAACATAAAGTCGAGGTTAAAAACTTACTAGACAACTCAGATAATCCGATCAGAATTTCATCAGACGAAGGAGGGATCTTGCCATGAGTCTCGTAAAAATCATGGGATTCATTTTGATTAAAATTTTTTTTAGCCTCTAAATTAACCTCATGATCAACAATTTTTTCAGGCCACTTAGGATAATCATCTAAACCTTCATTATTGATATTATTGTTCATGTTCAAAGGTTCGTGTTCGACCTGTTGTTCAATAGGAATCTCCAATAAAACTGGATCTGAACATTGTGGTAAAGGCATCATCTTGGTTACATAAAAATCATTTTGCTCAAAATCATGTTGAGCTAGAGATATGATGAATTTATATCCATAATTATTCCTAAAAAAATGTTCATTAAGATCCTCAATTTGATGGGGTTCTTGATAATTTTATATTTATTCTGTCTCATTAAATTTTCCATCCAAAATCTCATCATTTTTTCCTCGAATGTTTTTCAAATTCAGATCATGTTGACCAAGAGTGATTGTGTCACAAGTCAACTTATTGGTCGAAAGCAGAGTTTTGGTTTCTTGAGGAGGTTCCAATGGTATCAAATGGAGATGTAATTAATCGAAATCCTCAAAATGACACCACTCATCACATGAAGGTTCAAAAAAAATAGGTGATTTGGAAGGAGATAAGGGACAACTGGATTTGGTGAAAGGTAGAAATTCAACCCTAAGAGAGTCGTCAGGCAGGAATGATAGTATCTGACAAGGAGTAGAAGGGATATCAAGAGGATTAGTCGATTTTAGCCTCCGATTTGATGACTCTCTCCTTTTATATTCCTCATCCTCTTGATATTTGTGTACTAGATGCATGACTTCATCCATCTCATTTTCAATTGACAATAGTATAGGAGGGTTGTATGGGGGAGGAATTCGTTTTCTATCCTCCATATGATGAGCGCAATAGCCCAATTTAACTTCGTTTTCTGGTGCATAACGTCGAGTATAACTTGAATTTTTTCCATGATTAAGGTTTTCAAGTAAACACAAAACAAGATCGATTCACCAACACACACGAGTTGCCTCACAAGTGGTTATCTTTTCAAAAAAGTTAATTTATTGTTCATAAACATTCAAGCACACAAAAAGATTGACCTAAAATCTAGTTGTAAATTTAAGGACTGCCTTGAATTCCTACGCTTAGTTGCATCTACTTTCAGCCAGTATGGGTGCAAGTATACGGACCATAGAAAGGCTACCCGTATTTCTTGAGGACGGTGCAGAATGTGGTGTCCTTAAATCACCCACTCTGCTAAGGTTTCCCTCATTGAAAAGTGGTTGAACGTTTTAAATTCAGTACTAAATAAATTACGTAGGATTTTTGGCTCTGCCCTAAGGTTGGTTGGTTGTGCACGTGAAATTGTGTACAATGTGCAACATTTCAAGCACTTCAATCTGTATTCGTCTGAGTCACGTGGTGACTTTCCGAACTTATCTGTTTTTATGCGAGCAACAAAAATGTGATCTTGTTTATATGGTGAGTAGAGAGAGATCTACATATATGAATGCGGTAGAGGAAGTTGATTTTATGATTTTCAGGAATATTTTTAAAAAAATGCACACACAAATGCAAGCACCTAGAAATGTTTATGTGATTGGAAAGATCTTACAGTGTGCGGTATGTTGGATCCAGAATACGAGATAGAGAGAATGAGAGAAAACAAGAGAGTGCGAGATAGAATCATTTAAAAAAAAAATCCTGCAATGAAAGACAAATGAATTAAATTTACAAAATTAAGACAAAAAGATAAAAATACCAAAATAAATTGTGAAAGTTGCTGAATCCCCGGCGACGGTGCCAAAATGAAGACGCGGATTTTCGGTGCGGTAGAAGTGTGTTTTTGTGTGTCGTATGCACACGTGAAAATCGGGATATTCAGATAATTTATATTCAACTACAAGCCAACGGATATTAAACTAAGTATAGGACAAGTAGAGGATCGATCTAAAGGGACTCAGACATTTTACGTGAATTTTTATTCTATTTACAAGGGCATCTTTGACATTATTGGTCCAAATAAATTCTATTTTTCTTTTTATTTTCGAAACCTAAAATGTGTCGAAACTATTGTCACTAGATTCTAAACATCATAAAGATTGCACGTGAATTTTCTGGGAATTTTTCAGATTTTTCTGCTATTTTTGGTGATTTTTATGGCTATTGTGTAATTTTCAAAGAAACTTATGGACTTGATTGCAAATAAATTGAAAATTAAGGGCATAACTGTAATTAAGAAAGCATATCTGGACAGAAATGAAAATGTGCACATTAAAAAAACATAAAAGGTAAATTGCAGAGAAAGTATTAAACTTTGAGAAAATTGTAAGGTCCTTGAAGGATTGAAAAGTAATTATAAGAGGCTTGAATAAAAAATTTACAAATGATGCAGAATATAAAAATCAGAAAATGGGAAAATTACAGAAATAACATCAAAAGTTTAACAAATTACAGAATGATCCAAAATAATTTAAAAAACCAAAGAGAATAAAAATTAAGAAGATGTCCTTGAGACCCCTTCCTCTTCCTCCAACGATGTGGGCGGCATGCGAAGGCGGTCGTCCGTGGCATTGGATGGAGAGGAGAAACCGCAGGCGGAGCGGCGACGCTTGGCGGTGGACGGAGAGGAGGGAGAGGTGCGGCGTGCAGCAGCGGAGGCCCACGGAGGAGGAGGGCGAAGGGGGCGAAGCCTTTGGCGTCATCGCTCCTTCTGTGATGCCCCCTCCTCCCCTTTTGTAGTTAGCGTTGAGGGGAGGGGAGGGGGCGATGGTTGTGCAGGAGGCGAGGGGGCGGAGGAGGCAGCGCCATTGGCGCGGCAGGGAAGAGGAGAGGGCGTAGCGGACGGCGTTGACTTGCTGGAGAAGAGGGAGGGGGCTGACGTCAGTGCCCCAAATTAATTTTTATTTTTTTTCAAACGCTGAAGTCATGCTGACGTCAACTATTTTGTTGCATAGCGTATTTTTTTGCAGATAAAGAGAAAGGGGATTGAAGTCCCTTTGGGCCTCTTCTAAGCTAGACCTGAAAATAAAAAATAAAAAATGTTAGATAGTTAATATGATCTTGGAGTCCATATTTATTACAAAATAAATTAAAGCAATTTTCTCTCTTTTTTTGTAAAGAAAATGTTTATGTAATTTTAAGATGATTTGAAATGCAATGCATATGAAAATAATGAGATGAAAATTATGCATAAAATGAAGAAAAATGCAATTGATTAAACATGAATTTTGCTCAATAAAAGGTATAAAAACATGATAAATCTTAGATCCATCAGCGTCTTCATAGTTTTATGCCCACTACTACCAGCACTGAGCAACAACAGGCATACAAGAATGCCACTATGACAGAAGTCTTTCTGTCATCCCTTGACTCAGAGTACGATGCATTACGTATTCAACTACTTACATGAGAGACGATACCTCCGATGGAGGAGGTCTACAAGAGGCTGAGCAGGATCACTACTTCGTCTACTACCGTGGTCCAAACTCTCTCTGTGATGGCAGCTTCTCGTGGCAGAGGGGGCACGTTACAGTTTCGCAGACATGGATCTCGTGGTCGAGGAGGAGGGCATCATCATGGCCCATGCTCACATTGCCACCGTCCAGGACATTCGGAGGAGACATGCTATTTGAAGCATGGGTATCAAGTGTCTGCCCGTGTAGCTGAGCAGACAGAGACTACTCCAAGGTATCAAAAACATAAGAGATGTCATTTATAGTCCATCTCTTTTTGTTTAAAAAACCATCATATAATAATCGAGAAATTGCAATAGAAAAGAAAAAAAGGGAGGTTTGTGGTGATTTTGAAATCTTTTCTACTAGGCAATCTATTATCCTTATGCATGAATCAATGAAACGACATCAATTCAAACCCTGGATCTTCGAATTGAGAGAGATATTGAGAGAAATCAAGAATTCTCACTAGTTCTTATATTCATGGATCAAATTCGATTCAGTGGGATCTTTCACTCCCATTTTTCCACCAAGAACGTTATATGAAACTCTTTGCCATCTCCTTCTCATGATGCAAAGCTTGATGATATTGTCTCTAGATTGAGAGAGATGATGACTACACCACCCGTCCCTGCAGTAGGATCTTCAGATGTTGCGGTTGTTGTCAGAGCCTCTACGAGTTTGTCCGGTATTGCTTACGTACTTACCAGTTGTAGCAGTTCAAATTTGACTGATTGGATTATGGACTCTGGAGCTTCTCATCATATGTAATGAGATCGGGCTCAATTTACTTTTTACAGATCTATCCCTCCTGGTAGATCAATGGAGATTGATAATGGGGTTCATCTACCCATTGTTGGTCACGGAAAAGATTGTTTTAGCCCCATTGATATGCCTGCAGAATGTCTTACATGCTCCAGCATTTCAGATGAATCTTTTGTCTATTAGTCAGATTACAAAAGATTTACATTATCGTGTCATTTTTTATCCCTCTTCTTTTGTGTTTCAGGACATACTCACAGGAAGGATGATTGAATGTGGTCGTGAACAGAGGGGGCTTTACAGACTTGTCCAACCTCCGTCTGCTGCTACTATTCCGTCTGGATCTGTTTCTCCTTTCATGTGGCATCTTCGCTTTGGACACCTTCCTCTCCAGAAGTTGTGTCATGTTCTCACTCAGGTCTCTACTCGTCCTACCTTGGAATGTGAGGCATGTCAGCTTGGGAAGCACCATCGTTCTTCTTTTTTGAGTCGGTCAGAGTCGCAATAGTCAGTGCTTGAGCGGTCATGTTATTAAATTATTTCTTATTTAGATTAAGAATATTTTTTCTACTAATGTGAAGTTTATTCACATTGACAATGCCTTGGAGTTTTCTACTTTATAGATGTCTGACTTTCTCAGTTCTCTTGATATTGTTCATCAGACTTCTTGTGCTTACACTTCGCAGCAGAATGGGGTTGCTGAACGCAAACACCGTCATCTTTTTGATGTCACGAGGACTCTTTTGATTCAAAGTCGAGCTCCTCATTTATTCTGAGGTGATGCGGTCCTTACTGCATGTTACTTGGTGAACCGCATGCCTTCTACCATCCTTGGAGAAAAGATTTCTTTCTTGATTGTGTTTCCCGAGAAGGACCTTTTTTCCCTTACTCACAGGATCTTTGGGCCTATAGCATTTGTCCAATTTTACTCCTGACTGTGACAGGCTCTCTCCTAGAGCTGTCAAATGTGTGTTCGTTGGTTATTCTCGTACCCAAAAAGGTTATAGATGTTTCGATCCTGTAGGGAGAAAATATTATATGAGTGATGATGTCACATTTTTTGAGTCTATTATGTATATTTCTCCTACATGTGATAGGTTGTCTAATGCTGACTCTGGTGAGGATGTTTTCGTTCCAACACCTCCGTTATCTCCACCAACAATACCCCATGTTGAGTCTCAGTCATATCCACCTCCTCCACCTCCGTCTACCCTGGGACAATTCCTACGACGGTTTTACATTCGCTTGCTCATGCGTCTTCCCCTTCATCCAGCATGCCTCAAGTATGTAATGAACACATTGTTTCTACTGATGACACTGGTGATATACATGTTCCACAGGATACTATACAAGAGGAGCTGATACCAGAGAACAGAAAGGCTAATGACATCAATGTACCTATTGCCTTGAGGAAGTTACGTCATAACTGTGCCACTTATCTTTCGTTGTGCATGTTTTCTTGGACCATCTTTCAGAGGAGTGCAGGAGGTTTATTATGGGACTCTCAACCGTTACGATCCCACGAACATATCAGAGGCCATACATGATAGTAGTTGGCGACTTGCCATGTAGGTGGAGATGGCCACTTTGCAGTCTCGTACTACTTGGAGTGTTGTTTCTGCTCCTCTAGGTGCCTCTGTTGTGGGGTGCAAATGGATCTTTACGGTGAAGCAGTAGGTAGATGGCAGTGTGGATCGCTACAAGGCAAGGCTTGTAGCACGTGGGTCCACCCAGACTTATGGGGTGGACTATCAAGATACCTTCTCTCCAGTGGCCATACATTCGACATTGCGCATTCTTCTATCAATTGCTATTTCATGGGACTGATTCTTTACCAACTTGATGTGAAGAATGTGTTTTATATGAAGATCTACATGAGGAGGTACATATGCAGCAACCACCAGGGTTTGCTGCTGAGGGGGAGTCTCAGAAGGTGTATAGGCTCCACAAGGTGATTTAAGGCCTGAAGCAGAGTCCGAGAGCTTGGTACCATAAACTTTCAAAGTTGATAGAGCACCAGGGGCTTACGCGGTCCATTGTAGATCACTCGCTTTTTGTTCAGAGGACACAAAGAGGTATTGTTGATATTCTTGTCTATGTTGATGATATTATGGTCACGGGTGATGATGAGCAGGGCATTTAGGCTGCCAAGGAGTTCCTAGGTCAGCAGTTTGTGACTAAGGACCTTGGCAATCTTCGATACTTCCTTGGATTATAGTTCGCCAGGAACCAACGTGGTCTTGTGATGACCCAGAGGAAGTTTCTGACTGATCGTCTACTAGAGACATGTATGACAGGGTGCAAGCCTGCTGCTACCCCTATGGATCCGAGTATGAGATTATATGATGATGATACCGAGGAGGTAGATAAGAGGAGATATTGGGAGCTTGACAGGAAGCTCATACATGCTACCATCACCAGGCCAGATATATCCTTTGTTGTTAGCAAGGTGAGTCAATTCATGGAGTAGCCCAAGAAGGTTCACATGGATGTGGTCTATATGATTTTGAGATGTTTAAAGACTTCACATGGTATTGGTCTTATATTCATTAGGGGTACGTCTCTCGAGGTGACAGTTTGTGCAGATGCAGATTATGCAAGATGCCTTAGAGACAGGAAGTCTGCTTCTGGCTTTGCTATTTTTGTTGGGAGCTTTCTCGTGTCTTGGAAAAGCAAGAAGCAGACAGTGGTTTCTAGATCCAGTGCAGAATCTGAGTACAGGACCATGGCACAGGGGAGCACAGAGATGATGTGGGTTAGATCGATTTTGACTGATCTTGTTGTTGAGGTTCCTCTTCCCATGCAGCTTTTATGTGACAATCAAGCAGCTCTATCTATTGCCAATAATCCTGCATTTCATGAACGAACCAAGTATATGGTGGTCGATTGCCACTATACCAGAGACATGATCCAGAAGGGTCTCATATCCACTTCTCATGTTTCTATCGGAGATCAGACAACTGACATTTTCACCAAGGGATGTTGTTCCAAGCTGAGCTTGATAGACATATATGCTCCAGCTTGAGAGGAGTGTTGAGATATTTATATCTCTTTATATTTATTTCTTATTTCTCTTTCTTTCTTATACCTCTCTTGTAATTTACGCAGGGCTTTTCTCCTATATAAGAGAGCCCTAGGGTCTCAATAATGATATCACAATTCTATTCTTCCTCCAACAACAGCCTATTCCTCAATCACGACAGCGTATTCCTTCTACATCCTACAAACCTCTTGACAGTTACAATGATCTCATTGAATTGGAGGAAAGACTAGGATTTTGTATTATTTATAAGCTTCAAAAAGATTTCGAGTCACTTTCAAGTATAGTTGAGAACGAATGGGTCGTGAGGAACCTCAGGAGGGGACGACCAAAGCACATAGATGGCGTTGTTTTCTTTCTGTTCCACTTAAATGTAAGCGGAATGCGTACACTATTTATATGATGAAAGGCTAAATGGATCCGCGAGCCGCTTATTCAAGTAATAAAAAAAATTCCTTGCAATCTCATATTAAGGTATACTTGAAATTTTGAGAATGAGGGGGAATTTGTAGTCGGCTTGTGTGGGAGTGGGTGTTTGTGCGTGTGTTGGTTTGGGTGGTGTTATAATTCGTCAGTGAAGTTTCTTTCAATGTCTTAGATATATCATGGCAGTTGTGTTAAATCCATCACATACCACATGATACGGAACAATTTCGAGGTCTTCTGAGCATTTATAATCGATGTTAAATATATATTGATCTGTGCTAATCAGTTAAAGTGCATTGCAAATGATGATTTTCCCTATGTGGGAGCATAGTGACTCATTTTCCTGCTACTATTGTTTGCAACCAAAAATAAAAATATGTATCATTAACTTATTTACAGGCATAAACAGTCTGATACTGGATTTGCATCCATCTGTTTGGGTGCGCCCGTGGCGACGAGGAGCTATTTTTCTCCAATGATTTATACTCGTATGGTAACATTATTATTTATGTTTGCAATCCTTGGAATGTACTCATCTGCAAGTAGAATCAGGCTTTTGCTATGCGGCAAAAAAGGCAACCCTGCACATTGATGGCTAGCTCAACATCCCCTTTGCTATGTACATTGTTTTTTAATATGCTTTTTCGTGGTTAGTTGATGCAGTGTGCAAGTACATATGGTCGGACTTTAGGTTTTGTATCTACCATACTTCATTAAGTAGGGAATCTTATACGGTAGTTTGCGCGAATTTGGTTTGAGAAGAACAAAGCACCTGCAAACACACACTCACACAAGCATGGTAATGCTTGAAAACAAACAAACGTGCACGCACACAAAGGTAGATATGTGCAGAGACGCGCAAATACGCATGTGCGCTTGCAAAGCAATATGTTGATGCATGCATGACCATGCACACATGAAGGTCTTGAGCAAGCAAGGACCTTGTACGCAATGCATGAGATGGACAGCAGAAACGAAAAGGGGTTTGACACTGGATGTGGAATGATGGTTCAGGGATCAGAGCCTCTGCAACGGTAAGGACTCCAGATCTCAGGTTGTTTTTATACGGTACATTTCCCATTTTGATTTCTGATGAGCTTTCTTCCCTCTTGTAACTTGGTCTAGGAGTTGAAAATTCCATCGAGGCTATTGTGAGCCGCAGAAGCAAGCACGCACAAGCGATCGATCAAGCAAGCAAGCACGAGTGTAACTGGCTACATCCTTGAGCACCGGCGATCGGTTTTTACTACGTGGAGAAAGAAGAATACATAGGATACCCAGAGCCCTGCACTAGAGGAGTTTATATACTACTCTCAGTAAGATGAAGTATGGTTTGGTAGGGGTTGAATATGACGGTTCTTCAACTTAGTTCATTAATACAGATCGTTTGGATTCAAGTCATATCAAACAGAGGCGTTTGTAGTTGAAGTGATGGTGATTAGTAAGATTTCTGGTCTGCATGTTTAGAGATTAGATTAGAGAGTGGCACTGGTGTACTGAAGTAAAGAAACTATTTTGAGAGTAAAAAAAACTGATTATGGAATGAGAATTTTACTGGTTAAAATGACTCTTTGAAGTAAAAGATTGGAGTAGAAACTGATGAAGAAGATAACAAAATTGTTTTAGGGGTTTAGTTAAGTACGTGAATTCTAGAATGTCAATCTAGTGTACAAGTATGGTGCAATCTAAGCAGCAGAGGTCCCTCCTCCCTCTTTAGGTGTGTGAGTCCATTCATTTTTGTGGCAGGTCTTTGAGTTCCTACCATGAGTTCGTTAATTTCATGGCAGGTCTCCCTTTCTTCTGCCAGTAAATCATTCATTTTGATGGCATGTCTTCAAGGACTTGCCATGAGCATCGTTTATTTTGATGACAGGTCCCCCCTCTCACTTGTCATAGAGTTTTTTTATTTTGGTGGCAAGTTCTTCCATATGCCATGAGAGTCATTCATTTCGATGATAGGTCTCCCTCACCTACTATGACTTCGCTTATTTTGATGGCACGTCTCCCTCCTCCCCACCTGCCATCTGATATATCATCACTAACATTACTTTATCTTTCCTCTCACATGCACTAATGTCGTCGCACCTCCACCATCTCCTTTCTATTGTCACACTGCCACCACTACCATAGCATTGTTGTTGTCGCCACTCATGCACCATCATCGTGCCACCACCGTTGCACTGTTGTTGCCACCACTACTCACACCGTTGGCACCACCACCGGTACTATCACCGCCACTATGCGCTCGCATCCACATGGTCGACCCACTCTGACCACCACCACGTCATCACATCCATCACACAACTACGCTTCTCTCTCTCCACATCGTTGCAGCCAGCACCCGCAATATGGGAGGTGAAGTTGTCCTCTTTGGTGTCATCTTTGCAACCATGTGTGCTCCACATCGGATTTGGGTATGTTTCTTGGGTGTTTTTTGGTTGCCATTGCTCTTTCTCAACCTCTAAGCCCTTTGAGAACATGATTACAGACAAAAGTGAGGTTGAAGACCATTCTAGGGACCCAATGTTGGTGATCAAACTTAGTAAATAGCACATCTTCTCCTTAAGGAGTCTTTTTTATCTCCCCATGGACCATGAAGCTCCATGCAAAGACTCCTATTGCCTTGAGAGCCTTCTTTCAATCTCGTGGGACATCACTCGTCTTCCTTTAGGTTGTTTCATCGCGATAAAGTTCCACCTTGTTGTCCATCTCATTTATGTCAAATGGATTTACAACAAAAGTTGAATATGATTGGTAAGATTTTGCATGTGGAAATATCATGGTGGTGCCAAATGGGCAAGATGTTAAATGATGAATGTTGTTTGGGGTGGGGTGGGGGAGTTCTTTAAGGGCATCAAGTTTTGCCAAAAAGAGCTTGCTAATTGTGGTTGTATTAGTTATGATAATTTCAAATGATAAACTAAACAAGAACATTTGGGTGAGGGCTAAAGCCTCCAAGTAGGGATGAAAACGGTCGGATACGGATATGAATATAGGTGTTATCATATCCTTGTACCTTTTACAATCCAGATACAAATACGAATATCACACAAATGTGTAAAATATAAAATCATATCCTCAAAGTACGAATACAAATGCAAAACAAATATCTCAAAATCTCATGATCCAGATAGTGGATTTAAATGTCACTGTTATATATTACTGTCATGTGTATTACATCTTTACATGTATGGTTATATGGTTGGATATAGTGTTACTGGACAGAACTTAAGTTCCCATAGAGCATATCATTGAGATAGTGATGACGAGGAGCACTTAATGGTCCATTTAATGCTCAAAGTTGGTTGACCACTGAAATATAGATGAATGTGTATCCTTTTGGGAGGTTATAATGTCAATTAATCTTCTTTTTTTTCTCATACATCTCCTATGTTTATTCCAATATAATAATACCTTTATGAAAATTTAGGGCATGTGTTTTTGTTGAACAGAAAAGTAATCTTCTGTTTTTCTCATACATCTCCTATGTTTATTCCAATATAATAATACCTTTATGAAAATTAGGGCATGTGTTTTTGTTGAACAGAAAAGTTGTAAATAAAATAGGATGGTGTCTATTAGTGCACAGCACCAGGGCGAACTTACATGTATTCCAATGGGGCATGCCCCCCCCCCCCCCCCCCGCAGAAGAAAAAAACCACACGATTGAAAAGCGTAGACGTCCTCATCTTGCCCTCTCTCTGTTGTGCTCATGGCTCACGTTGTTCCGTATATCGTCGGTGATTTCCAGCCATAAAGGACACCCTCGTCATTACTTACCACTAACTTAGAAGTAGACGATCGTCGATTATTAACCTCATGGGAACCAATCGTTCATCTCCTTGTGTACCTGCGCGAACATAGCACACATACCCACAATCATCGTTCACGACGTGACACACAAGACGTCATGGAAGCACCCCCCACCTCGTGGAACTGTCGTTCTCGCTAGAGGTGTACATGGATCGGATTGGATCGGATTTTAGCTTAATTTATGTCCAATCCAATCTTAACGGATTTTAACTTTTTCCAATCCATCAAATATCTAAATCCAAACCAATCCAATCCATCGGATTACGGATTGGATCGGATGGTTCGGATTTTTTTATACGTTTGTATTCCATCTCAATTGTTTGCCCTCTCGTGTTTGCGTTTTATCGCACATTAGCCCTCAACATCTAAATTATGGCTCAAAATTTGGTAATATAGATTGGATGTAAAGAAAAAGATATTTGAAGACCACTCAATCAAATTAAAGTTGAATAACTTCATTGAGCAGTAATGAAAAAGTTGAAGACCATGTACTCAACGTAAAGGATTATATTGGATTTAGAATTTGAGATTTCTTCTATAAATGTTGCATTAGTTTTTTTTTCAAATGATTTCCATCTAGTGATTCAAGTAAGAATAATACAAGTTACCAAATAATGATTCAAAGACAAAGATTAAGTTACACAAACAAATAATGTGATCTTTATAGTTACATATTGATGAAGTCCAAGGGAGATGAAACAAGGAGTAAAATATTGGGGTCAAGAGTGAAATGAAAGAGGATGGAAACTAAGAGGGGAATAGTCAATTGGGATTATAACTTTACAAGGTATAATTATATTTATTATTTAGGAGATTAAGGGTGATGACAAGAGAACTCGTATCCACTATAGATATGAAAAAATGAGAAGAATCACATTGACTGTGGTCTTATGGGAATGGGTGCACACGCACGTACGCGCGTATATGCATGTAGGTGTATGTATGTATGTATGTATGTATGTATGTATGTATATGTTAACGGATTGGATTGGATCGGATTTTCATGATAATCCGATCCAATCCATACTTTAACGGATTTGAAAATTTTCAATCCAATCCGATCCATTAAAATGATAAACCCAAACCAATCCAATCCAATCCAATAACATCGGATTGGATCGGATTACGGATTTTATCCGATCCGTGTGCACCCCTTTCTCGCCCTCGAGGCTCGCACATCAACTGCCATTGCTTTGCGTTAGTCTTCTCATGTTTCATGTGTAGGTAATGGCATTTAACTAGAATATTTTAACAATTTATTGATTCAAGATCTTAATAATTTGGCACTCGAGCATATGGAAGGTCTTTTAAATTCATAACATATACATAAAATATAGATTTAAATTATATTCCTTAGGTTGATTCGTGAAAGTTATTTGAATTGTAGGTTTTTATTAAGACAATTCTATGACGCTTGAAAAACATCTTAATGTTATAACAAAGTTGTATGAATGATTTTGTGGACATTATTATGTTACATATTTACCAAAGATAAAAGGCGCTTAGAGATTTTGCAAAATGAGGCTAATTTTTTGTGATTTATGGTGTTATCAGTTATATGAAAACTTGTATTTGTTTAACTTTTCTCAAATCTTGGATTAGGGAATATTGCCTTAGTCTATATTCCTGAGTCCGCCACTGCTCAGCACATGCATGAGGAGATAACGACTTTGCACTCCTATTATTTCCAGATGAAGTCAAGATAATGCAGAAGAGATAGTTGGGAAATGATTCACTCATCTTTACAACAAGAATCGTGTAATCAACGTATTCAGAATCCAAAGAAGCCTTGTGTTCGGTTCAGAAATAAGCAGGAATAAGTGTGGGGAATAATGAGAATAAGGGTCTATTCTCTGTTCTACCGGAAAGATGGGAATACCGAGAATAATGTGGAATAAAGATAGAAATAAGGGTGAAATAAGGTGAAATAATGGGATGCGGATGAGAATAGCCATACCCTAGAGAACCACGTCGGGCAGGGAATTGACCCCTTATTCCAGTGCTTATTCTCCAAACTAACATGTATGATGATGAAAACAAGAGAATATATACTATTGCTAATTATGATTACATAAAACAGTTGTCTACTACATGATTTTTCAGTATCTACAGTATAAGAATTATATATAAATCACTCCCATATTTATAATGTCATTCAGAGATATCGAGGGAACTTATAACAGGTCGATCATCCATTAGCATGAAAAGAACAAGTAATTGATTTACTTTGGAAAATATTTTTAGATTGGTTTATGGAACGTGTAAAGTTTTTTTTTACGAAGATATGAAGAAGCATATTGTAAAGAACTCCGTGCATGGCTATATGTAGTAGGTTTGTCCATATCGAGTGATTCTGACAGAAGTACAAGCACCCCAAATTATGGGATGATGGGCAAAGGAACATATGTTATGTTGCGAATTATATCAACTATTATGAAGTTTTAAAAGAAGTGTTGGGTTATAATCTAATGTTCTAGGTCATTTTAGTTTTCCTATGACTAGTGCGATTCAAGTGAAGGGGTGGTGAGACAAAAAAATAAAGTCAAGAAGGCTATAAATATAATTAGGGGTGCTAATCGAATCGAATACATTCGAATCCACTTAGATTCAGATTCAATTCATTATAAAATTTTCGAATCCGAATTCGAATCGAATATTAAACGAATTTCTAATCTAAATTCAAATTCAATTCGTTTGGAGTTTCGAATATTCAAATTTGATTCATTTTATATCGAATTAGAATTTTATATAACAATTTAACTAATAAAAAAATATATTAATAATATTTTAAGTTTCAAAGGATTGAATATACTTTGTGATACTAATTTGTGAAAAAATAATTGAAATAAATTAAAAAAAAATAACATAAATGGTAAAATTCAATAGATGATATAAATTGCATTAAAGTACCTAACTTATGTTGTTCTTGCATGTCTCTTGCAATCCTCATTTGCTCTTTTTGTACCTATGATGAATTGAATATATAAAAAAATAATTATTGACATCTTGATAAACCATTGATCTTTTCTTTTTGTACATATGATGAAAATTCAATCAATGCATCTCCACCTTTCAACTCGCACTCCACCAACTTTCTCATTCTCTTTGGCAAATGATTCATGGATCATTGATTTTTGTTAACAATCTTATTAGTTATTTCAAGAATCGATTTTTCTATTTCTTCACCCACTTCTTCCCCTTTTTTCAGTAATATCATCATCATGTCCAATGACCATCTCATAGACACTATCTTGAAAAGATGGTATGCTTGAATTAGACTTCTAAAAACAAAAATAAAACACATACTCAAAACTATATTTCAAATTCCATACCAATATAGAAATACAATATATAGATTTAACAGATATACATGTCCAAAATAATAACAAGAAGATTGTGTTCCACATTTCTCTGAAGAATCCTCCATATCTTCCCTCCCATTGTGACCTATCTCCATGATATCCGAGAAAAAAAGAATCACTAAGTCCCATCAGAACCATAAAAGGTCGATGTGAACTGACTTATGGAACTGAATCCAACATCTGAGGTGTATAAAAATCGGCAGACCGGACTAAGAACTTAGATGGTATGGCTCTGATATTCAATTTTCTAATATATAACATTTTTCTACATCAAGCATGAATAGTTCATGCTTACCTCATTTCAATGCACGCTTATGGGGGCATAGCTGGGCTTATTAAACCCTATGATGATATTTCCTTCTTGATAACCTAGTCTCTTTTTAATCTTGATGAGAAATGGAATTTAGTTACAACTATGATCTTTTGCACAGTTAGCGATTAGGCAAAGCTCGAAATTCATGAAATATATCCATATCATATATCTCTAAGATATTATTTGTATTCAAATGCTTGGTTGTCCTTATCATAAAATCTGTATATTATGATGGATGGGAGGATTAAGAGTGTGATTAAGGAAAATATTGTTAGAAATTTGAAATCTATGACCTCGAGATGGTTTTTAAAAACTAGTATGTGTTTGTTTGTAGATGATGTATTTTAAAATCGCATAAATTATTTGGATAGAACTTAAAACTTAAGATTTTAGGGTGAAAGGGGGGTGAGTGGTAATACCAGTAGCTGCGGGGGTGATGGAGAGATGCTGGCGACGTTGGTGAGTCTAGAACCGATGTCGTTATCGACGGCGAGGGAGAGCGGGAGCTGGTGGTGGGGTTGGCTACTGGAAGGGTGGTGTTGTCAGTGGTGGGAGCGAGCAAGAGCATAAGACTGGAGCTGACTGTGTTGGAGAGAGTGAGTAGAAGCAGGAGACTGGAGCCGACGGCATTGGAGAGAGCGAACAGGTGCAGGAGGCTGGAGCCAGCAACGTTAGAGAGAGCGAGCAGGAGCGAGAGGTTGGAATTGGTGGCGTTGGAGAGCAGAAGCAAATGTTATGATTTTTTTCTCATGAGTGGCGAGGGGAGAGGGAGAATTTCAGGGAGTAAAGAGGGGGTATGGTGTATGCAATGGGCATCCCAAGATTGTGATGTTTAGAATAAGACGATGAAAAATTTTATTTATTATATTAAGTTGTGTATCACATGTGGGGATTTTACAAAATATATACTATATTTATATACATATATAATTCTCCATACTATATCATATATGTGTGTGTGTCGAATCGAATTATTATCGAACGAATCCAAGTGAATTCAGATTCGATTCATTTGGACATCGAATCCAAAAGTTAAATTCAAATTCAGTTTATTTGATTTCGAATCGAATTTTTATCGAACGAATCCTATTCGAATTCGAATGATTCAATTCAATTAGCAACCCTAAATATAATGATGAAAGAGTTGTCTTTGAAGCTTCCAAGGATGTTTTCACTTAAGAATTCGACCAACCAAGTGTTAGTAGCTCCAAATCTTATGCTTGATTCTGCGGATGATTTCTCGGGTAGCGCATCCACATCTCTCAATTTTCCTGTCAGGGTAATTGATTTTGAAATTTCCGTGTCAGGGCATTCATCGGCAAATGGTTCGACGGTCGGTAAACTGTTTGAAGATCAAATGTATCTTCTGACATTTTCTCCAAATCATTCATCGGTCGGTGAATGGTTCGTCGTTTGAATTCAATACATTAAACATATGTATTATTAAGAAAAAATGGGGTTGCCCCTGCCTCATTTTTCGTAATTTTTTTTAAAAATATCACCATGTATATTTATCTATATATCCCTTCAATATGTCATTCTAATGTTGTCAGAAACAGAGAATTATGTACCCTCCATCTAGAGCAGGTAATTTCAACGATCTAAATATTGTTGTAATCGACATGTTCTAGATGGAGGGCATAGGAGTCTCCGTTTCTGACGAAATTTGAATGGCATATTGGAGGGATATATGGATGAATATACATGACGATATTTTTCAAAAAAAATAAAATATGTGGAAAAATAGGGTGGGGCGGTCCCATATAATCATATTATTAAACATATGTAAAGTATAAATATATATTATAATATATTGTTATGGGTAAAATGGAGTTGCCCCTTAGGGGAGTTAACTTGGTTTCCTCTGCCTTATTTTTCCCATTATATATTTTTTTTATGAAAAATGAGTCTGTGGAAATTCATCACTATATCCCTGTATTATGTCATTAAAGTTTCATGCGAAATAGAGACTCCTACGACGCCCATCTAGACATTCATTTTTTAACAGTAAGCAGAATTGTTGAAATTGACCTCATCTAGATGGAGGCCGTATGAGTTTCTTTCGTATGAAACTTGAATGACATAGTGTAGGGATATAGTGATGAAAATCCACAGAAGTATTTTTCAAAAAAATAAAAGTGTGAAAAATAGAGTGAGGGGAGCAAATTAGCTCCATAGGGCAGGTCCATTTTACCCCATTATTAAACATATATAAAGTATAGAACATATAAAAAGTACAGACATATATTATAATATATTATTAAACATATATAAAGTATAAACATGTATATTATAATATATGAGAAGTGGGTAAATAGCCAACCATTCGCCTTTCTCATTTCTCATATATTATAATATATATAATTAATGTATATACATACTTTATATATGTTTATATAATATATATGTTTATTGTATCAAATTCAAATGGTGAACCATTCGCCGATCAACGAATGAAATGTCGAAAATATCTGAGGATGCATTGATCGGCAAACATTTTGTTGATCGATGCCGCGACAGGGAAATTCCAAAATCAAATATCCTAACAAGGCATTTAGGGGATGGGGATGTCATGCAAGGGAAATCACTTTGATTTTGCATCTCTAGTTGATTCAACAAGACTATGATAAGATACTAAAGACGAAGATAATAAAGTGGAGAAAAACTTGAACAACTTACTAAAGACGAAGATAATAAAGTAGAGAAAAACTTGAACAACTTGGTGAAATGATAACATTGCAATTGATCAATACAAGGAAGAGTAACCATATTTATATTTTAATAACAAAATATAATGTTTGATGGATGTAATTTATTTACTTTATTGTATTGCACTTTCTAAACAAATATGGTAGGATCTGGTAGAGGATATGGATCATATCTTCTTTGCCAGTTGGGGCAGGCATGCCCTTGCAAAAGACAATGCATGTGCCACTTTAGATATGATATCATAGCTTTTCCTCCCATCCCATCAAAGTTTGTGGCTCCTTCACGTGCAAAGGCTAAGGCTTTTTCGTCCCTTCCTACATCTTTTGCCACACAATCCTATGTAGATATTGTTGCATACGTATCTCAAGGTACCATTCCAGCCCTTCTTTTGGCAATTTTTAATTATTTTCTTATATTGCTATTAAGATCTCATACTACAGATTATTATGTTAAATGATCTTTCATGTTTAAGGACTTCTTGAATAGTCGCAAGATAGTGGCATTTGAGACCGTCAACAAAACTAAGATGCATTCTACTACTACAAATAGGGATGAAAGCGGTCGGATACGGATGAAAAATATAGGTGTCACCGTATCTTTATCCATTTTAAAATATAAACACGAATGCAGATACGAATATTGACGGATATGAAAAATATGTTACCATATCCTTGAAAACGAATAGAAATCTTCAATAGATTAACTAAAATACACATGTTCAGGATGATTTATACATAAAAGAGATATACCAGATATATTTGTTCACTGTAATTATATCAACAACGATGAGTGCACTTATAAAATATTGCTATACACGATTATAAATAAATCTATGACTATATTTATATATTAAAACAGATATACGAATACGAATGCAAATGTTAGAGAATGTCAAAGTGATATACATATCCGCATCCACTTTAAAATGAATACGAATACAAATGTCAAAACATGTGTAAAACAAAATACGATAGCAGATCGGATACAAATTCATTCATATTCGTTTTCATCCCTAACTATAAAGTATCGTCGGTGTATGATGAGCAACCGATCAACTAGGTTTAAGTATGCAAATATTTCAATGGTCATTGCGACCCCAATTAATCGATTAACTCAACGAGAAAATTATATAAAACCACTTAAGAGAAAAATATATCAATGAAATGTAAGCGGTCTTCGCTATTTTAATTTACATTGTATAACGACCAGGGTCGAATACAAGGAGCATGATTAAAGAACTCGGTAGACAAATTTCAAAAATAAAGGATTTTTTTAGTGGATTTTATTTTTTTATTTTTTTATTTTAATAAACACGCAAGTCACAATATGCACACACTCTTTTTTTATTTTTCAAAATGGTAAAAAATGCTTAGAAAAATCAAGAGAAAATGTTTTTGAGTTTTATAATTTTTAAAATGTTATTGCTAATTTTCCAAGTTTTTCTGATATTTTTATGATTTTATAAAAATCAAACAGTGGCCAAAAAGGAAAACAGTGCACAGCATCGAGTAATTTGCAAGTTAAAAATATGTTAAATGCCCAAAACTCCTGGGAATTATTTTTATGCTAAAGTATAAACAAATATCTATGCATAGGAACTGAAACCATGGTTTTTTTTATTTTTTTACAATTTGTTGAAGATTTTTAATATTTTGCAATTTTTAGGAGTTTTATAAATAATTAATCCATAAAATTTGGATAAAAAATAGAAGACAATAAAATACACCTAATCTAATTTTTTTTTGAAATATTTTAGAGGAATATTCAAATTTTTATGATTTCCAAAGTTCAGACAGAGAAAATGACATTATTTTTAAATTTTTTAAAATATCAACTAAAAACAAAATACGATGAAATTTGTGTACAATGAAGAGGAACAAATCAGGAGCAAAACATGATTTTTTCAGAATTTAGTGACCATGAAAAAACATTTATTCAATAAGAGAAAGCATGTAAAATAGGTGTCTGTAATACAAGGACTGATTTTCAAATATTCAAAGTTCTTCCATAGAAATATAACAAGTAATAAATAAAGGACTAAAAGTACAATTTACCCAATGAATGCATGCGCCGCACGTGACTCTAGCTGGAAGGGGCCTCTTCGTAATTTGTAAAACTTCCAAGGACTTTTATGCAATTTACCCAAGATTTTTTTATTTTTAAAATTAGGGTTAATGTACTCCTCTATTCTTTGTTCTTTCAGAACCACAAAGGGGGGTGTGCCGCCCTTCTCTTCCCATGCCCAAGCCACGGCGGATCTGCGGTCTATACTTGCGAGAAGGTTGTTGGCGGGTGGCACTGAAGTTTGCGGTGTCTTGCGCAGGCGGGAGCATCGGCAAAGGTGTCGCGCGAGGAGGCTGGAGTCGGGCGGCGGAGTGGTTGGCGCCGGTGCACTGATGGTGTCGGTGGCGAGCACCGGCGGCTCTACGACGGAGGTGGCAGGCGGGGGAGGCGACTGGCGCACGGATGGTTGTTAGCGGATGGCAAGCGATGGAGGTCGACGACATTCCAGGAGGCGGGCGACAGTGGAGGAATGGTGGCGATTGGTCGCAGGGATCTAGGCAGGGCTGAATCATGCGAGCATGTTGTGATCTCCTAGCGGAGAGCTCATTGGTGAGGCATGGCAGAGTCGACAGACAGCGAGCGCGGCCAGGCAGAGGGTTGTGCGGTGGTCGGTGGGCGGTCGGCCAACGGGCTGAGAGCGGTGGGCGGCGGGCGCCGCCCGTGGATGGAGGTAGCGGGCCTGCTGCAAAACAATTTTTTATTTTATTTTTTTATATTTTTTTGTAAACAAAAATAAATAAATTTTTTATTTTTTTTAAATAGAAACGGTAAATAATTTTATTTTTTTGTTACTTTTTTATTTTATCATGTAAAACAAATGTTAGAAAGAGAAACTATTATTTTTTTATTCCTGTAACACAAATGTTAAAAGAAAACATATAATAAAATTTTTATTATTTTTTGTAATTTTTTTTAAAACAAAATAGGATGTGTGAACTGGTGTGGATCTGGCAAAGCGGGAGATAGATCCGTATCTCCGGTCACCGTGCGTGGTCGGAGGTGCGTAATTGCGTGAGGTAGAATGGAAATGAAGAGGTCATGAAAATGGCATGAAATCGGTAGTCGGATATGAATTGATCGGTGATGATGAATGATTAAAAGTACGGATCTAGGTCTACAACGAGATTGAAAATAAACGCTATGCTACGATTACTCTAGATGAAATATGCGAAGAAAAATTGGATCTAACCTGAGGTAAGTGGGCGCCGTGATGGCCTCGACGACAACCGATCCGTTGTCACCGGACAGCTCAGGGGTTGGGCTCCTCTATCGCCCGACGAGATTTCGGGGCTGAGGCTCCTTTTGCACCAAAGATTGATCAAAGAATAATGAAGGAAATGAGACCCATTAAAAAGAAGAATAAATCCTAAAAAGGAAACTATGTACAAAAAAGGAATGTGTTTGTTGGTTGATTAAATAAATAAACTAATTAAATTAAATTAAATTAATTAAAAATGAAATTCGAAATTAAATAAAATAATTAAAATAATTAATTTATAAAAATTAATTAGCCACCTTAATGGTGGTTATTTAAGGCATAAAATCAAATCTTATATACAAGGTAGTTTTTCAAATCAAATAAATGAATAAATTAAATAAATAAATCCAATTTTTGTAATTATATTAATTTAGTTAATTAATGTTAAATATTAGATTTTTTAGTGATTTTTATGTAAGGAATATAGTTGTATACAAGTAATATATACATATAGTAAAATATACACATATACAAATAAGGAAATTATTTTTAATTTTTTTTTAAATTTTATTATTTTTTATTTATATATTTATTTTAATAATAAAGAGAATATTTACAATTATTTATATTATGTATAAAAAATAAATATGATATTACAATAAGTAAGTGGTGAAATTGCAAAAACCACCTCAGAAAATCGTTTTGTCAACCGTAACTCCAAAAATTATGAAACTACAATCTTTTAATGATAATTTAATTTAGAGTACAATGGAAGTGACTTTGATTCAATTTGAGTTTGTATGGAGCCGGAATTGATCTTTCAATTGTTACTTTATGGCTTTTTCTGAGTATGGATGCTTTTATTCTATACATGGTTTTACTTTGTAATTATTTTTATTATTTACACAATATTTTTATTTACAATTTCTATTTAGAAAAATCTTTAATCTGAGGTCAATTTATATATAAATAAAATAGTATAAGCTTTGTACAAATATACATGGAAAATTTTACAAAAATAAAAAGGATGAATATTTACAAATTATTTTTTGATTTTTGGATTAAAGACCTTATCTCCCCCTACTTTATTTCTGGTCAATCAGGTCAAGTCTTGATCTTCTATCGGGGTTCGGGTCAGTCTGCATTTATTTCATAAATACATCCTTTATTTTCTTCTGTTTTCTTTTTCTTTTCTTCTTTATTCTTTTATTTTGAGTATAAAGAGTGTTAAAATTGAACATTTAACAAATGCATACAAAATGCTAATTTCATGAAATTAGTGGATATTTGTAGGTATTTGAATAAGAAAATGAAGCTAAAATAAAAGAACAAAGGTGATGAATCGTGGATTCATCATTTCCCTATACTTTACCTTTGCTAGTCCCTTAGCAAACACTTATTTGAAAAATAAGTGAAAACAAAAATAAAGAAAAGAAAAAGGGAAAAAATTAGAACAATGTTGACTTTTAAACTTATCTTCATAAAATTGTAGTATGGAGCTCTCTCGGACCTTTGGATTATTAGTGTGGCAGAACCTTAATGGGAAATGGAGTTAAAACCTAACAACCTCTAAGTTCCACGAGACTCCTATTGAGGTCTCCTCAACAGTCAGGTCAGAATAAGTCTACATATACAAATTCTTATGACTATGAATCTTTACTTGTACGGTGTAAGTGAAATATAGCTCCTCATCTCAAAAGTAGCAAAGAAACAACCTCTCTTAACAAGGTAACTCCAGTCCCCCGGTCTAGCAACTCTTTCCTCGAGGAGCGGGGATACTCCCTTCTAAGTTCAAGTACAACCAGCTCAAGAAGAGGGGATAGAGAAGAGAATGGACGGTAACCAGTGTAGCTACCTATCCTTGGATGCATGACCAGTGTAGCCAAGTCATCCGCTGCAAGCTTACGAAACTTTGACTTTGAAGCTCTTATTCCCTTTTTTTCACTTGTATACACTCCGGCAGGCATTTTACTTTTCAATCAGACCTGTCCACTTTTAGAGATTCTGTATTTTTTTATTTCTTTTCTTTTTTTTTTGAATACATATACAAGGTGCAGCATGTACATAAGGAGTTTTTCCTCTTGATCAAGTAGACTATCCCTCTTTTGAAGCATTATTGCAACCCCACGGCATCCTATCTTTATACCTCAACATCGCCAAATCAGGTTGAGACGCACTTCCCTCCCTAGAGGAGGATGAGAGGTTCTGCCTAGATGTACTACTCTCGTATGCTCCCCCAAGCCAAAAGATTCTGCTCCTTCACTACCTCCTCCATGAAGAGCTACGTGTAGAGTGCTTGTCCAAGATAAGCCACGGTATGAAAGAATCATGCGTGTGTTCTTAAATATTCTACTTAGACTAATCAAGATGACATGTAAACATAGTCTTATGGACTCAAAGAATTACGTCACTAGGACCTGTAAAGTCTTAACTCTGGTTCTTATAAGGTTCCTCTGAAAGTAAGTGGATTAAGGTCCAACTAAGCTCCATTCTTCAATTTTATTCTAGACTTAGTTTAAATGTCAATATTATCTAAAAATGCATATGCAAATGCAATAAATATGTACAATGAAAGAAAATAAAATCTTTTTGTGAAATAATTTTCTAATTTTTAACTTTTATGGATTTTTGAAAGATGATGCACATGTAAAAAGAAATTTTTTAAATGCAAATTTTTATTGACTTTTGGGTTTTGTAGTTTTTTTAACGAAAAAGGATTAGTACTATATACAAGTATATACAATTTTTTTAGTAAGGGTTAGAGATGAGATAAACATATTTACACAGGAGTGAGTCACTTATTTACAAGAATCAGGTGACAAGATTTACAACTTGAGTAATTTATACAAGTATATACATACAGTTGGATTTTTTTGCGTGTGATGCTTATATTCCTAAAACTTATTTGAAAATAATTTTACAAATAATTTTGAAGACTATAGTCCAAGATAATTTTTCACACAATTTTACAAACATTTACAAACATTTGAAAACAATTTTGCAAACATTTTTCAAATTAGAGATTATATAAATGCCAAAAACTATATTGGATTTTACAAAGAAACTGTTGGGAGACGGGCAACAAGCTGTGCCGCCAATCCCTTTTGGATGGCAAATCCAATTCTTCGGAACACAACATCCATAGACCTGGGAACCATAACATATATAGATTTTCAAAATAATTTTTCAACTATTTTCAAAACATTTGCAAATAGTTTTACAAAATAATTTTATTTCACACAAAGAAAAGAAAATTTTTTACAAGCCAAAATATTTGTACAAAGGTTGAAAATATTTTTCAAATAGTTTTCAGAAAAAAATCAAATAGATTTTCAAACTACTTTCAAAATATTTTTCAAAATATTTTAACCTAACTTATTAATCAGTATATAGAAAAGGAGTTTTGAGGAAATAACTGCATCTTTCTATTAGTTGGTTTTACTTAATTATACAAGTATTTATATTGTATTTTAGCCATGTTAAAAATACGAAAGTACGAGTTATGGCTAAAGTATATATAAACAATATATACGACACCCCCTATACTTAGCTCGAACTATGTCATAGTGATCAGAGAGCGGCAAAGGAAGACATAACTCGTGATAAGTATAGAAAAGTGAAAAAAATAGACTACAACGACGAATAAAAGAATAAAATCAATAGGAGCCAGTGATCCCCCTATACTTTGGATCGAGTAATCTTAAGTATAGAAGACTGTACACAAGGGGACTACAGAGTGATAGGATGTACAGATGCTACCTCCCCTATACTTAGGGTAAAATATCCTTAAGTATAGGCAGCAAAACAGATGTAATAGAATCAAAAGAATAATCACAAGTCTGACACCCCCCCCCCAATACTTAGGGTAAAGTGCACCCTAAGTGTAGCATAATCATGAGATGAAGATGGGATGTTAAGACAGAAACAATGAATGATATAGACAGAACGATCTACACAGCTGTGAGTAGGAAGTGATAATGTTGAGGTGCCTCTCAACAAGCGCTAGAGTTTACACCACTAGTTGGGCGCAAAGGCTAGGATAACATTGTATCGAGGTTCAGGACGACATCTGTGAGGTGAATATCGTATTGTCATCGTAGGCTCGGTAGGGGAAAAACAACGAGGTCAACAAAGTAAATTATGACACACAAGTAAACAATCAGGCGGGTGTCTGCTACCGGGTAAAGATATGCGAGAATGAAATCGGGCTCCGGTAGCACAAAAGAATGCGTCGGCTCAAGATCAGAATGGAGTGTAAGGGTGAGCCGAAGAAGTCGAACGTGAAGAAAGAAGGATCTGTCAGGGAGTCCTCCACGTCAATCACCGTCTCGAACAAATAAGGAAGATCGAGATCAGGAGACTTTCTATGAAAATCTATATCCAATGTATATCATGTAGAGAAATCAGAATGGACATCGAATAACTCGAAGATCAGGTCATCCTCGCGAGGGTCGTCGAGGAGAGAAAACTCGGACTCAGCAAGATCAAAAGTAACCGACGGCTCGATCTCGTGATCCGACAGATCGGGATCACATCTAGGCAGCGAAACTGAGTACAAGGGACATAATGCATCCTCCCGTAAATAATCCTCGGAGAGTGATGCAGGATCATCGATAAAAGATGGGGTATCCGATCGTGAGTGGGGATCTACGTTGTTGTCAAACACCAAGTTCCTGCACCAAAGTAACTCAACAGTTGTAAATGGCATCTGAACAACCTCGAGGCACGGCATGCCTCTAGTCAACAATGTGGAAGCAGTAGACATCTCAAGATCTGATCCTTGAATTGTGGCAATGCTGTCAATCATCAAGTCCTCCAAAAATATATCGACATCATCAAGTGGGAGAACATATGGTTCAAACATGGGACTATCTAGGTCTTTCACATCAAAATAGTGTTTCTCATCGAGCTCTCTATGCTGAGATGGATCCAAATGTGCATCTGAATCTGAGAGGAACTTCTGAAGAATGGATACTAAATCAACTGGACATGGATACTAAAATGACTGAAAGGACAGTTGAGATGTGGGCTCCTCCTCTATTTCTTGGGATTCTAGCAGATCTAGAATCCAAGGATCTTCAATGTGAAAATGCGGAACTGGCTCAAACTCTGGCTGTAAAACTAATGGGAACTCGATCAATGTCCGGCTTTGGGAACTCACAGTGGTGGTCAACATGTCCATCATATGAAATGTAGTAAAATCCACATCTTCGGACTGGTGTGTGCTGTCTAAATCATCATGAAGTTCCATACACTTAACTGGTGTTATATCTCCCTCACGTGTTGTCCCGAATAAATCATCTGATGAATATGGAATGTTTGAAAGTGCTCTCAAGATGGTCTCAAATAAATCCATGTCGGAACTGTGGTGTGAAGCACCATACGAGATAATGGCTACTGCAATCTGCTATGCGGTCATCCCCTTCATGAAGATTTGAACAAGGTCTGACCTCGAGATTCCGTGATCTGGAAATATCCTCGATAGGTCAACAAACCTAAGCCATGAATCTCTCAATGGCTCCTAGGGGTCAACTGAAAAATCTCAAATGCAAGACAGCATCATATCTGCTCCATGTTGGGGGTAGAATCTTTGCAAAAACAATGATCATAAATCTCCTTACGTAGCGAGATTCCTTCCCAATCGTCTATGCCAACTCTTGGCTCTACTCTGAAGTGAGAAAGGAAAGGTCATCAACATCAACTCCTCAGAAGTGATATCTAAATATGCTCGTGAATCACAAAATTTCTCAAACTCAGATATATGAATATATGGCTTCTCATGCACCCCCATGAAAACTTAAGCAGTATATTAATGAATGCTAAATCTATAATGGATGGACTCAATGTAGAAGCGGACTGCGCTTCCTGATCTGGGTACTCATCCATCGTCCCAGGATAGAAGTCGTCTAAAACTCGTAACTGCTCCATGTGATCTCCTATGGAATGCACTATCATCTCAGCAAGGTGATCACCTGTGTCTCATATCTGGTCAATCTGAACTCTTTGAGTGTCTTCTCTTAGGACAACACGCCCAGAATAAGAAGGTGGTAGGGAGAAGATGGGATGTCGGTCAGAATTCCAACCTCCCAAGAGAGTGGGCAGGAATGATGGGAATGAAATGAAGCAGCCGCAAAATCCGGCTGAAATGGAGTATGTCCCATCATGAAGAGAGGGAAATGAAGAGGATAATGAAGGGAGGGAGGGAGGGAAAAGAAAACATATAGAAAGAAGAGAAGGCGACTGCTAATGATCTAGATATGATGACCGTAAACAACTCACACCAATTACAAACAAACACAATGCAAACCCCCAATTCACCTAATCAACGCAATGTAACCGTGAAGATGCGGTTAATTATCTTATCAGTTTTTTAGAGTTTAGGTGATAAATCAATCTATCAGAGCTATTAGAGCAAGCTGTTGGGAACCCGATGCTCCCAGGAGACTGGCCCAATCCTAAAGTTAGATCATTCCCGATCAGTATGAATTGCAGACCGTTACCGGCTACCCGATCAATTCAATCTGCTAAGGACGTCGCGGGCCGCTTTACCGAGTATCGGAGATATCCTCACTAGAGAACGACTAACCCCAAGCCTAGTAGTCTGGCTCTATCCTAGTGTACGGGTCGCTCCATCGCTGCAGATAAATCAAACAAGGAGGGGTTGTTCTACCCAAAACAATGGTATGGATCAATTACGTTTGATTTTAAGTGTCAAGTTCAATTAGCATACCCCATTTTAAATTTTTGATTTTCTCTTTTTTTGGATTTTTTTCAAAAATAACGTCTAACGAGTGTCCAATTTCCTGTTTGAATTATGTGAGTGAAATCAAGGTGGAAATCGGAAAATCCAATGCACGATGAAATCCAATGATGCATGCAGGGTTGAAGAGATGTGTACCTTGTCGCCAACACTCTACGTGCAAGTGATTCACGCAGAATTTAAATACAGAAAATTAAACTAACCTACATGATGCATGTGAACCGTCCTAGTAATAACTTCTATTAGCAGGCAAGAACCAATTAATTTGACTAAGTCCAGATTACGCTCTACTCTATAGGTGTAGAAATTCTTGTTTAGGGCTTTGGACCTAAAAAATTACCTAGCTCAAGCAAAATAATAAAACCTACAACTAGGGGCTCAAGTACATAAAATAGTTGGGATCCCCCAAGTACACTGGCACTTGGCAAAACAGACCCCAAGTACAAGTGTCCAAGTGTCCAAACAGTCTCAGAGTCTAAATTATTACAAAAATCTCAAAATGTTCTCTAAAATAGAACAATTGTCTCCTACTCTTCTTCTGCTCCTCCTCCTACGCAAGTCCTCCAAGAAGAATTTGAGTCGTCCGCCAAGGGATTCCTCGCACAAAAATTCAAACAGACGACGGTTAGAAAAAATTATAATATAGAGAGACAAGTAAAGCTGAAAAATGACTACTAAGTCGTGCTCCCCGGCAACGGTGTCATTCTGATGAACGACCGATCAATTAGGGTCAAGTATGCAAATATATCAATGGTCGTTGCGACCTCAATTAATTGGTTAACTCAACGAGAAAAATATATAAAAGCACTTAAGAGAAAAATATATCAATGAAATGTAAGCGGTATTTGCTATTTTAATTTACCTGGTAGAGACCAGGGTCGAATAAAAGGAGCACGATTAAAGAACTCAGTAGTCAAATTTTGAAATAAAGGATTTTTTAGTGGTTTTTTATTTTTAAATTTTTTATTTTTTAATAAACACGCAAGTCACAATATGCACGCACTCTTTTTGTATTTTTTTTAAATGGTCAAAGATGCTCAGAAAAATCCAGAGAAAATGCTTTTTGGGTTTTATAATTTTCAAAGTGTTATTGTAATTTTTCCAAGTTTTTCAGATTCTTTTGTGATTTTATAAAAATCAAACAGTGGCCAAAAAAAGGAAAACAGTGCACATCCTGTAGTAATTTGTAACTTAAATTTTTTTAAAAGCTCAAAATCCTAGAATTATTTTTATGCTAAAATATAAACAAATATCTACACAGAAGAACTGAAATCACAATTCTTTGATTTTTCTACAATTTTCTACAATTTTTCAAAGATTTTTAATATTTTCAATTTTTAAGGGTTTTATAAATAATTAATCCATGAAATTTGGACAGAAAATAAAAGACAATAAAATAAACCTAATCTATTTTTTGGAATTTTTAGAGGAATGTTCAAATTTTTATGATTTTTCAAAGTTCAGAAAGAGAAAATAACAGTGTTTTTTAATTTTTTTTTAAAATATCAAATAAAAATAAAATACGATGAAATTTTTATATAGTGAAGAGGAACAAATCAAGAGCAAAACATGATTTTTTCAGAATTTATTAACCACGAAAAATATTTATTCAACAAGAGAAAGCATGCAAAATAGATGTTTGTAATGCAGGTTCTGATTTGCAAATATTCTAAGTTCTTCCATAGAAATATAACAAGTAATAAATAAAGGACAAGAAGTACAATTTGCCCAATTAATGCTCCGCACATGACTCTGGCTGGCAGGGGTCTCTTCGCAATTTGTAAAACTTCCAAAGTCTTTTATGCAATTTATCCAAAAAAAATTTATTTTTAAAACTAGGGTTACTGTGCTCCTCTGTTCGTCGTTCTTTTAGAACCACAAAGGGGGGTGCACTGCCCCTCTCTTCCCACGCCCAGGCCATGGCGGATCTGCGGTCTAGGCTCGCGGGGATGATTGTCGGCGGGTGGCACTGGAGTTTGCGGTGGCCCGCGTAGGCGGGAGCGACGACAAAGGTGTCGCATAATGAGGCGCTAGAGTCGGGCGGCGGGGTGGCGGGTGCCGCCCATGGATGGAGGTGGCGGTCTGCTGCAAAATATTTTTTTTTGTTTTTTTTATATTTTTTGTAAATAAAATAAATATTTTTTTATTTTTTATTTTTAAACAGAAATGGTAAATAATTTTATTTTTTTATTGTTTTTTATTTTATCCTGCAAAACAACTATTAGAAAGAGAAACTATTATTATTTTTTATTCCTGCAACATGATTGTTAAAAGAAAACATATAATAAAATTTTTTATTATTTCTTTGTAATTTTTTTAAAACAAAATAGGATGCGTGAACGGGTGAGGATCTGGCGAAGCGAGAGATAGACCCGGATCTCCGGTCACCGTGTGTGGTTAGAGGTGCGTGGTTGCGTGAGGTAGAATGGAAATGAAGAGGTCACGAAAATGGCGTGAAATCGATAGCCGGAGATGAATTGATCGGTGATGATGAATGATTAAAACTACATATCTAGGTCTACGATGAGATTGAAAATAAACACTGCACTACGATTACTCTAGATGAAATATGCGAAGAAAAATTGGATCTTACCTAAGGGAGGCGGGCGCCATGATGGCCTCGATGACAACCGATCCGCTGTCACCGGATGGCTCAAGGGCTGGGCTCCTCTATCGACGGACGGGATTTCGGGACTGAGGCTCCTTCTCCACCAAAGATTGATCAAAGAATAATGAAGGAAAGGATACCTATTAAGAAGAAGAATAAATCCCAAAAAGTAAACTATGTATAAAAAGAATGTGTTTATTGGTTAATTTAATTATTTAATTAATTAATTAAAAATGAAATTCGGAATAAATAAAATAATTAAAATTATTAATTTACAAAAAATAATTAGCCACCTTAATGGCGGTTATTTAGGGCATAAAATCAAATCTTAATACAAGGTAGTTTTTCAAATTAAATATTAAATAAATTAAATAAATAAATCCAATTTGCGTAACTATATTAATTTAATTAATTAATATTAGATATTAAATTGTTTTGGTGATTTTTATGTAAGGAAATTAGTTGTATACAAGTAATATATACATATAGTACATATACAAATAAGGAAATTATTTTTTAAATAATTTTTTCTAAATTTTATTATTTTTTTCATTTTTATGTTTATTTTAATAATGAAGAGAATATTTACAATTATTTACATTATGTATAAAAAAATAAATATGAATAAATATATACAATAAGTAAGGGGTGAAATTGCAAAAACCACCCCAGAAAACCAACTTTTCAACCGTAACTCTAAAATTATGAAACCACACCCATCTTAAAGATAACTTAATTTAGAGTATATTGGAAGTGAATTTGGTTCAATTTGAGATCATATAGAGCCAGAATTGATCTTTCAAATTATTACTCTACGGCTTTTCTCAATGTGGATGCTTTTATTCTATACATGGGTTTACTTTGCAATTATTTTAATTATTTACAAAACATTTTTATTACAATTTCTGTTAAGAAAATCTTTTAATTGAGGTCAATTTATATACAATAAAATAGTATAAGTTTTGTACAAATGTACATGAAAAAATTACAAAATAAAAAGGAAGAATATTTACAAATTATTTTTGGATTAAAGATCCTATCTCTCCCTACTTTATTCCTGGTCGATCAGGTCAAGTCTAACCTTCTATCGGGGTTCGGGTCAGTCTGCATTATTTCATAAATACATCCTTCTTTTCTTTTCTTTTTCTTTTCTTCTTTATTCTTTTATTGTGAATATAAAGAGTGCTAAAAATGAATAGTTAACAAATACATACAAAATACTAATTTCATGAAATTAGTAGATATTTACAGGTATTTGACTAAGGAAATAAAGCTAAAATAAAAGAAATAAAGGTGATGAATCGTGGATTCATCAGTGTTGTGGGAGTCCCTATTCATGAGCATGAGAGATCACATGATATGTTTATGGTATCTTTCAATCTCCTATTTATAGTAAATTACTAAAAAATAACTTTAATATTAACTAAATACAACTAACTTTTTAGCAACTTTTCAAAGTAGAACTCAGACTTGCCCTAGATTGGGGAGGGAGAGTTATCATCATGTATTCACCCTTTATTAGGGAGACAATAATGAGTTATATATCTCATAAAGTGCTTAAGAAGTCTTTTAGGGATGTTCGGTTCAGGAATAATTAGGAATAAGGATAAGGAATAAGGAAAATAAAGGTCTATTCTCTGTTCGGCTGAAAAGATAGGAATAAGGAGAATAGGGTGGAATAATGATAGGTAAGGTAGAATAAAGATAGGAATAAGAGTGCAATAAAGCGAAATAATGGAATGTGTGTGGAATAATTTCAGGTAAGATATTTGGGGGATTCCAGGACTCACTCGAATTCTTGTTCTTGTGTGTTTTTCACCATAGGAAGACACATATATATAGGTCTTTCCAGTGACATGTACGCCCCCAATAATTGCCCAAAAATTCTGTAACATCTCTTCAATTATAATAAACGTTTAGATATTGAAATCGTATTATTCATTGCAATTATCTTTGCATTCATGACCATGAAGGTCATTATTCTTGTAACGGTCTAACATCTCCCACTTGACCAAAATCGTCATGATATTTCCCACTCCCACTATTCGAGAAGTGTTTATCTTCTTAGAATGTTTACTTGATGTCCATTATTCATGACACCTCCAATTTGACATAGTCATTTCTGAGTCCCATTAAACCAACATGTTTAATGTAATGTTCTAGCTGCAATTACTTTAGTAAAAGATCAGCTAACATATCACTGGTAGGCATATATGTTTACCTTGGTTTCTTGTTTAGCCACTATATCTTGAATATAGTGATAATGGATCTCAATATGCTTTCCCTTGGAACTATTTGCTCCACTGTTAATCAAACTTATTGCAGCTTGATTATCACAATATATTTCAATTGGTTCTTTAACCAATTCGAGACCTAAGTTCTCAAGAAAGCGTCTGATCCAAACTGCATGAGCGATGGCCATGCTACATGCAATGTACTCGGCTTCTTGTGCATGTCTAGAAACACATGTTTGTTTTTTACTACTCCAAGAAATAGTCGCTCCACCAAACATGAACATGTAACCTGATGTAGATTTTCTATCATCAACATCCCCTCCGAAATCTGCATCGGAGTATCCAACCGGCTCAAGTGAATCGGACTGATAACTAATTTTAATTGTCTAGTCCCTTTTAGATATCTCATAATCCTCTTTATAGATTCTCAATGTTCCATTCTAGGATTACTTTGATATCTACTTACCAGGCTTACAGGAAAAGCCAAATCGGGTCTTGTACACATCACTGCATACATCAAACTTCTTGGCTGCTTGTGCATATGGAATGTCAACAGGTTTTTGCCCCTTTCTGGGGCACTGACTTTTACTAAGTCGTTTTCCCATAACAAGTGGTGGAGTGGCTGGAGTTGTTATTTTGCATTCCAAAACCTCTTCAAGATTGTACGCAAATATTTTTCTTGACTTAGACTCAAGCTCCTTGAGCTATATCTCTAGTTATTTGAATACCAAGAACATATGATGCTTTGCTCATGTCCTTCATCTCAAATTCATTGCTCAATTTTTCTTTTGTTTCATTGAGCACTAGCATGTCATTTCCGGCAAGTAAAAATATCATCAACATATAGTGACATTATAACAAATTTTCTCTCACTTTTCTTTACATACACACAATTATTCCAACTTATTCGTAAAAATCCGAATTTAATAACAGTGTCATGAAATTTGAGATACCACTGTCAGTGAAGACTGTTTCAAGCTATATAGTGACTTTTCAATTTGTATACCTTTTTCTCCTTTCCTTCTACATGAAAACCTTCAGGTTGTCGCATCTAAATGTCTTCTCTCAATTCTCCATTGAGAAAAGTAGTCTTCACATCCATCTGGAATAATTCTAAATCCATATATGCAACTATTGCCAAGATCATCCTTATAGATGCGAATTTGGCTACCGGAGAGTAGGTTTCTTTGGAAATTTTATTCCAGCTTTCTGGGTATAACCCTTGGATAACCCTTGGCAACTAATCTAGCTTTGTATTTATCAACGGTACCGTCAATACGATACTTCCTTTTAAATACCAACTTGCACCCTATAGATTGCCTACCTTCTGGCAAGTCACATAGTTCCCAACACCGTTTTGCACAATTGAGTCCAATTCATCCCTCATGGCAGTTGTCCATGATTCTGACTCATTAGAAGTTATTGCCTCATTAAAAGAAATAGGATCTGTACAATCCTCTATATCCTCATCTACGGTGTAACATGAAACCTCACATCCGTACCGATAATAATCATCCATCCATGCAGGTTGTGTCATGGGTCTCTTTTTGCCGATTATACACGTGGGTTGTGTGGACTGTGGGTCCACCCACTTCCTCCAAAGGTTCTATATTTACTATAGGTTCATGTTCCATTTCCAGATGAGGCATGCCATCCAATATTTCTTGTCTCGTTTCTATATCATTTTCATTATCTTCTAAGATAATTAGAGGTTTTGTTTCCTCTCTTTCATGCTCCTTTCTCATCTTGATTTTCAAGAAAGATAGCATTACGACTTTCAATGAGACCTCGAGTATCATGAAAGAATCTATACCCTTTGATTTTTCACAATATCCAATGAATCTGCACTTTAATATATTAAATTCAAGCTTGTCTCTAAGCTGACTTCGAAGCAAGACATGTGTAGTGCATCCCCATTTCCGGAGATGGCTCAATTCTGGTTTTCTACCATTCCATACTTTGTATGGCATTGAATCCACATATTTGGTAGGAATCCGATTCAATATGTAATTAGTTGTCAACACAGCTTCTCCCCAAAATCTCTTGGAGAGAGATGAGTGTGATAGCATATACCTTACTGCATTCATTAAAGTTCTATTCTTTCTTTCTACTACACCATTCTGTTGTGATGTATAAGCCATTGTATTTTGTCTACTAATGCCTTCCCGAATACAATAATCTTTGAATTCATTTGAGTTGAATTCACCACCTCTGTCAGTTTTAAGCATTTTAATTGGTCTTCCCAATTTCTTCTCTACTTCCATTTTATATCTCTTGAACATTTCAAAAGCTTTTGCTTTACTACTTAAGAGATAAATGTAAGTATACTTGGAGTGGTCATCAATAAAAGTAATGAAATATTCCTTATTACCATGTGACTCACACTCAAGGGACCGCAAATGTCAGAATGGATCAAACCTAATAGTTCCTTTGACCTTGTATCTTCGGAGAAAGGTTTCCTTGTCATTTTACAGTCAAACAATTCTCATAGGGCAATGTTCTCATTCCCGTCATACTAGGTATTAGGTTCATCTTAACTAACTGATCTATTTTTGAATTTCCCGGGTGTCCTAGTCGCATATGCCAAAGATCATACATTGACAAACGACACAAGGAATAATCAGAACTTTCTTCCATTGATTCATAAGTGACATTCAGATAAAAAAAAATAATCGTCCGGTATAAGTTTTCTCATAGCAAAGATTTTTCGATCTTTGTCGATGGTAACACGATTGTTGTAGAAGCGGACTTCAAACTTCTTTTTCAGTAGCACGGGGACAGAGATGAGGTTCTGACGGATTCCAGGAGCATACAGTGCATTATTCAAGACCATTATGCTACTTCCTATATCCAGTTTGTATGCTCCAACACCTTCAACATCAAGGTAGGTGTTATTCCCCATGTAAATTCTCTGTTCTCTCTTTTGAAGTTCCTTGAAATCCACCAGGACCTCCTTGGTCTTTGAAATATGGTGGATTGCATCAGAGTTAATCCACCATCCTTTCACTCTATTACCGCAGAGTTACATTCTACCACTGCTGCAAATTCGGACTTATGCTGATTTTTACATTGTTGTCCCTTAGAGGCACTCGCATTATTTCACTTCGGGCGGTTGGCCTTGAAATGACCAAAACTCCCATAGCCATAGCATGAGCCTCGCTGCACTTTTCCGCATTTTCCTTTAAATACAGCTTTGGAGGGTTCCCAACACTTTTTACTTTGCATCGCATTTGCTTCATCTTCATGTTCAACTTTGAATACCTCTGTCATTTTCCTTTGATTGGACAAGTCTTGTTCCATCGCTAACTGAGCAGGAAGATCGGAAACATTCTTAATGATACCACTCAACCTAAGAGATGTTGCTGTTACATCAAAGGAGGATGGCAAACTATTGAGAATAGTTGCCACTTGCAATCTATCAGGAATTTTTGATCCTGTTGTCACTAGGTCTTTTGCCATGATAATTATTCTATTTACATGATCGATTACATTTTCGGATTCCTTCATTTTGAGGAAATTATATTTATGCAAACAGAAGTTGAATACTCACCTCTGAATTAGAGTGGTATTTTCCTTTCATTGCATTCCATAGCTTAAAAGCATTTTCTTGTGATTCGAAAACCCACATCAAATTAATCCTCCATGTGAATTAATATGAAACTTCTCTCCCCGATTATCCATTTTTTCTCATTGTTCATGTGTCCTAATTTGTTCATCAATAGGATTTTCAGGCGATTCGGGAGCGGGCTTATCGATCACGGAGTAGATGTTATCATGCATAAGACCATAACGAATTCTACGGCTCCACATCTCGTAGTTCGTACCATTAAGGCGCTCCAATTTCACAAGTTCAGTTGCGACTAATTTTCTGGCCATTTCTTCTTGCCTTTCTGAACTCCACGTCAAGTAACGGGTTGCGTGGAGAAGGATGATGAGAGAAAGTGTGACGGAGATCGCGAACAGGATGCTCGACGGAAAAGATGTGTATATGCATCGTGACTGGATGTGCACGCGTTCAAATGCACAACAAGGCGCTTCCATCGTATCTGTCGTGATTGAAGGTTTGGACGTGAACAAAAGATCAAGTTGTGTCGTAGCAATTCTTGATGGAGAATGTTCGTCAAGATCGTGCTCTGATACCATTTGTGGAACAATTTCGGGGAAGATATTTTGGGGGCTCCCAGAACTCCACTCGGGTTCTTGTTCTTGTGGTTTTCACTATAAGAACACCTATACATTGGGCTTTCCAGTGACATGTACGCCCCCAATAACTGCTTAAAGATTCTGTAACGTCTCTTTAATTATAATAGACGTTTAGATATTGAAATCGTATTATTCCATGGCCATTATCTTTGCATTCATGACCATTGAAGGTCACTATTCTTGTAACAGTTTAACGATGTGGATGGAAATATCCGTACTCTTGATAACCCGCCAGACGGAGAATTGACTCCTTATTCTTTATTCTCCAAATGAGCAAGTCCTAGGAAAATCCATATGAGGAGATGACTTAAAGGACGTGAAGAGTTTCATCCTACTTGGCGTCCCCTAGAAATGTAAAAGTTATTTTAAATGTTAATATTTTCAAAATTGCCAAGCTATGATTTCGTATAATTATTGGTCCATCTTTTAAATTTATCATTGTTACCTAGGATATGGAATATTGGAAGAGGTCGATATCTGGTTGGACAAACAACCAAAAAAAACAAATAAGGTCGACGTTTGGCTCAAAAAACTATAATCGAGTTCGGGAGAAGGTTGTAAATATTTTCCTTTTAATAATTTAAAATGATAACAATGACCATATTTAATTTATGTCATATGATTTTCCTAATTTGAGTAATATATGCTTTCAAGATGAATAGGGAACCAATTGTGATAGAGTGGTAATACAAGATCCATATAAATGGAAATCACGGAGGATGTGGTCCACTCCTATTATTTATGTAATTCTTGTAGTTGTTTAAAGTTTTATCTTCTCTTTATACATAGTTTTTGTGTTTTATTTAGATAAAAATAATATTATACAAATGCATGAATTTCCATTTCTATTTCATGCAAACATAAGGCAATCCACATTTGCCAATCTATCACTTCCAAATGTCTAAGTTAAGAAGTGGTTTTCAACAACATTGCCATTAAACCATTCACATACAATTTGCTTTACTCCAAATACAAATAATACTCATTTTTTATTTCCTTCGAATTTTTATATCTTTACATGGCATAAACGATATATGCAAAAATGGTACAGTACACTCGAGGATGCACTGCCTCAGTTCGATTCAGATTTATGGAAATAGGTACACATATAAATATATGATTTTTATTTTTATTTTTCCTTTTCTTATTTTTTTTTTCAATTCTTGTTGATATTTTAAAGTGCATGTATCAGATGAGAGGGATGTGGGATTAGTATGGAGCATCAGCCACCTATAATGTGGTGCTTACAAAGTCATATTCATATCTTAGGAAATTTTTTAGATAATTATTAAAAGGGATATTTACACCCATAACCCTGAGTAGTTTCGTAATTACTCCGTAAACCCTTTGTAATCACGAATTACACCCAAGACCCTGAATAATCCTTAACCATTACATGGCATAACCTTGTGTCAAATTCCGTCTTGATTATCCATTAATTTTGACGGGAAAGGCTTTATGTTGACCATTTTACCCTTGGAAACACACAATATTTATAATATGATGCCATACTCCTTCCCATTCGTCATCCAAGCAACACCCCCGAACTCCTGCCCCACCTCCCCCTGCCCGTCGGCCGCCCCGCCTCCCGCGCCCGCCCCCAACCCCTCCTCCGGTTGCAACCCCAGGTTGAGCCCCAAGGTCGAGCCTCAACCCCCTCCCTGCCCGCACCTCCGCCTGCAAGGTCGAGCCGCACCCCCTCCCGCCCGCGCCTCCGCCTGTAGGTTGTGCACCCCCCCTCCCGGTGCCCGCAAGTACGGCTCAGGTCGGAGCCCCGCCCGTGCCTCCACCCTGCAAACCGCCACCCGTGCCTCCACCCTGCAAACCCCCACCCGTTGCCCGCACCTCCGCCTGCAAGGTCGAGACGCCATTCCGCAACACCCCCCCCCCCCTCCACGCAAGCCGGCTCAGGTCGAAGCCCCCTCCCCGCCCGTGCCTCCGCCTGCAAGGTCGAGCCGCAACCCCCTCCCCGCTCGTGCCTCCACCCTGCAAACCCACCCCCTGCCCGCAAGTCTGGCTCAGGTCGGATCCCCCGCCTGCGCCTGCAAGGTCGAGTTGCCACCCTACAACAACCCCTCCCCCCTGGTCGAGCTCGTGCACCCAACCCCCCGTGCCACGCATCTCCCTCCCTCCATCCATCCCCGCCCGCGCTTTCAGGTCCGGGTTAATCCGTAGCCCCGCCGCCGCCCGGCGCCTCTGCCTGGTCGCCGCGTGTCCACCTTAAAGCCTAGGTCAAGCCGTCGCCCCGCGTGTCCGCCTGAAGGCTTAGGTCAAGCCACCGCCCCACATCCCCCTCCCCGGCCTTCTCCTGCAAGCCTAGTACCCCACCTTCCTCATCCAGCTCGAATCCAACATCCTCTCTCTTTTCTTTTTTATTAATCTCAACCGTTAGATTATCGATTGGGTTAGATTAACTCCACCATCTGGTCGAGTTAATGTACTAGACTAACAGAAGATTATGTGTAAAACGGAACAATTATTCAAGGTCTTGAGTGTAATTCATGATTATCGAAGGTTTCTGGGGTAATTATGAAATTACTCAGGGTTATGGGTGTAAATATCCCTTATTAAAATATTCTTAAATATTTAAACAACCATCAAGTTACAATATTTAGAAAAATCACCATTAATCGGTACCCCAAGTACTATTTAGAATGCATACAGCAAATAGGCACCTCAAGTGTCGATTTGGGCCTAACCCTTTTGGGTTATTTGCCTTTTTATCCCTCGTTTGTTATCAATACTATTTTCAATTACCTTTTTGTTATCGAAAAAATTCCATCTTTTTATCTATCAGATTCTTCATTGCCATCTTTATCCTTCCAATAGGATGCAGTCCTTTCTGAGTTCAGAAAAGCTGACCTCTTTTTTGTAAAAAAACACGATTTTAGTAGAATGTGTATGCACTTTGTATTATAATGTGTTGTTTTAATGTTTGTATTATATTGTGCAGTTTTGTATGCGGTTTTGTATTTATAATATGCGGTTATAATACCAACTATATATGTATTGTACTAAAGTGCTCGTGTTTTCTACAAAAAGAGAGTGCTTTCCTGAACTCGCGAAGGATGCATCCTATCGGAAGGGTCTCATATATATATATAGGATTTAATGGGGCTGCCCCGCCCCCTTATTTCGATTTTTTTTATTTTTTTCGAAAAATATCGCCATGTATATTCATCCCTATATCCCTCCTATATGTCATTCGAATTTCGTTAGAAACAGAGACTCCTGCGGCCTCCATCGAGATGGTGTCGA
>JAZKJV010000437.1:497865-518723 GCA_037367405.1 Ottelia alismoides
TTTCCCATCATGTTGCAAAATAGATCCCAAATATCTAAAAGAATCTCTCTTCCGAATGTTATCATCACCAATCTTCACCTCAATTCCTTCACAATTGCTTCCATCAAAGGTGCACTCCATATATTCTGTCTTAACCCTACTTATACGAAATCCTTTACTCTCTAACTCATGTCTCCAGACCTCAAGCTTCTCATTTACTCCATCTCTAGTCTTGTCAATCAACACAATGTCATCAGCAAATAACATACACCAAGATAACTCATCCTGAATGTGACTTGTCAACTCGTCCATTGTCAAAGTAAAAAGAAATGGACTCAAAGCTAAATCTTGATGTAAACCAATGTTGATGTCAAAATAGTCAGTCTTCCCGGACGGGGTCCTTACACAAGATAAAGCCCTATCATGCATGTCCTTTATGAGGTTAATGTATAGGACAGACACTTGTCTCTTCTCCAAAACTCTCCACAATATCTCTCGCGGACGGAATCATAAGCCTTCTCCAAATCAATAAAGATCATATGGAGGCTCTTCCTTTTAGCTCTATAAATCTCCATTGTTCTCCTCATCAAATGGATGGCTTCAATAGTTGAGCGACCTGGCATGAATCCAAATTGGTTTTCTTTGATGTTGAAAACTTGCCTCAACCTTCTCTCGATCACACGCTCCCAAATTTTCATAGTGTGACTCATCGCTTGATACCTCTATAATTTGAATAATTTTGAATGTCTCCTTTATTCTTATAAAGAGGCACCACGATACTCATCATCCAATCTTCAGGCATTTTCTTGCTTCGCCAAATAACATTGAATAGATTCGTAAGCCAAGTCAAACCGCGCTCACCTAATACTTTCCATACTTCTACAGGGATGTCATCCAGTCCTACACCTTTCCCTGGTCTCATAACATTCAAAGCCTCCGCTACTTCCTTTCTTTGTATCCATCTATATCTTGCACGATTCAAGTAACTTTCACTACTAGCTAGATCACCCAAAGTGATCTCTCTATTTCCTTTCCCAATGAAAAGTTTATGGAAGTACTGCTCCCATCTAGTCTCTATATCCTTCTGAGTAACAAGCACGTGACCTTCCTCGTCCTTAATGCATCTCACTTGAGAAAGTTCTTTGGTCTTTCTTTCTCTTTTTATTGGCTTTACTAACTTCACAATAAGCACTTCCTTAACCAGTATATATATTATTGAATCTTGTACCATATAATAAAATAAATGTAAATTATTGACCGTTGTTTGTGCATTACTGATCTCGCAACAACCATTTACTTGACCATTGTATATATATTACTAACATGAGTATTTGGATCTCATATTTCTACAATAGATCATTTATTTGAATATTTTCTTTCCAAAACTTTCTTCCTTTTTTAAGGACATGATATATTTGGAATAATACTTATTGTTAAATAGTCTTACATATTAATCTCCTTTCAAAAATAGCATCCTTCGAAATAGGTAACCACTCAATTGGTAATACATGTGTATGGCCTAGTATTGGTGCTCACCAAGATGCAAATGGCATAAGGTCCATTGGATAAAAATCCTATACATATATAGAGAGAGAGAGGGGAGGGAGAGAGCGTTTATAATTCTTTTCCATCATCATATAACATATATGTTAAGTCTGTGATTCAAGATAGTTATAATTACACATACTATTAAGAACTTGTTCAATTTTAATGTTCATTGTAGACAACTATTATAACACCTTTATAAATTTTAAAATAATTTTCTATAAGTTAAATAAATTTTAAATTAATAATTTAAATAAAGTAAACTTATATTTAAATTTGAAAATCTTAGATTAAATAAAATAAACTTATATTTAAATAAACATATCTTACACCATCAACTAAGGATGACAAGTGTTGCACTACAATCAATGAGATTTGAGGTATGATTAGCATTTTCTAGTACTCATTCACATAGTTCATGGACTCATAACAACCATCTCGTATCAATTTTAAATTTCTTTCATTTAATATCAAAAATAATGCAGTTTCAATCCCTTTTCTTTAAAAAAAGGCACCTGGGAGTGAGTGCAGTGTTAATGAGGATGAGGTCATCATCGGCTTACAAGAGAAGTTTGTTAAAAAGTCAGAAGACAATAGAAATCGATGTATGTAAAATCCTAAAAATTAGAAGATTTTGAAGTTTCTATATTTTGAACTCTAAGTATGTCATTGCTACTGATTGTTACATTTCATGCATGTTCAATCATACTCCGTTTAATTCATGTATGTATATATTTGATACTTCGATTATATTTGTCAGTAGTATATTATATATCCTTCATGAATTTTTATTAGATATGGTTTATATTGCTCTGCACATTCTTGTTAGGTTAATGAATGAGCGTATAGTAATTTGATTTCCAGGTAGTACAAGTTCATAGTGTAATAAGATCATGTTGTTACTTCTATTGAAGTATGATGACTTTGAGACGGAGTAGGTGCATAAGGTCAAAGTTCTACAAGTAGATAACATCGGCAAAGAAAATTTGCGCCCACTCTGAAAATCAAATGTGAATTTGATGAGATGTTTATTTATGCAATATATGCGTCCAGATAATGCTTACAAACTAAAATTAAGAGACTAGAGAAAGAATACACAAACTATAAATGCATGTTGATTTTAACATGGAAACCTTCTCCTAACGAACCTATCTTCCAATGTTCATGTTACTTTAAATCTAGGGTAGGACAATATGTTTTATAAGATTTTATTCCTTGTAAAATCTCTAAGGAAGATTTTATCTCATGCAGAGAAAGAATGATAATTCAGGTAGTTGAGTACAACAATATAAGAAGGAAAAGTTGCATTGGTATGTAAAACAATGCTTTATAGATATAGAAGAAGTCTTGCAACAACTCTTTGATAATGGATGAGAACTTGAGAGCGACTGAGTACACGTGAGAGTTTGAGAGAAGTGCGCTAGAATAAAGAACTGGAGCTAACAACTCACTTAGAATAAAGATTTGTTGCTTTGAGTTGATGACTAGCAAGGGACTTAAGGAACCCCCCACACACACATATACACACCCATGCATGCAGGCATGCACCCTCACACGTGTGCACGCATCCCCATGCACACTTGCATACTTTAGAAGGCTTAAAACTCGTTTAAGTGAAGTAAGTTAGAGTTATGTTGGAGTCAGGATACACATGCGTAAGCATGGGCACACACAATACACATGCATGATGCACCCGTGGCGCGCACACACATACACATGCACGCGCACCCACACCTCCACATGCACGCGCACTGTGCGCATACACACATACAAGTGATTCAACAAAAAAATAGTCGGCTTAGAAATAAATTAATCAACTAACTTACATATAGTTAATAGGTTGGAACAACTATTTGACTAAAAAGATCTTTTAGAAAGTTAAACAATGTAGTGCTCACTTGACTAATATAAATTGATTAATGATATGACTTAGTTGGTTCATTCATAGATTAGTGACCAACAATGTAGGCATATGAATTTCTAACTAGTCCATCGTGCTTACATTAGTTCACTTGAAAAATTTAATGTTTTATTAATGGATAATGTGTTGGGTACAAAGTTAAATAATAAAACATGACACTAGTGGACTTAAGGTTTTTATGAGTTGATTGGAATGATTTTAATTGGTTGAAAGTCTTCGAGACAAAAAGTTGAATTAAGGAATCGAGAAGAGGTGAATTCATTGGCCAACTCAGAGTGGAATTACTCGGTTGCAAAGTAGAGTAGTCAACTAATTTTGTCTCACTTGATATTTTTTTGTGCATTATGCATAACTTAGTGCACTACTTTAGAATAAAAAATCGAGCCTCGGTTCCCTACAGTACAACAACAACAACAACAACAAAGTCTTTTCCCACAATTAAGTAGGGTCGGCTACATGGATTTTTCGCCTCCATTCAGATCTATCTTGGGTCGATCCTGGGCTTATATCCATAAAACAAAGATCCCTTCGTTTGGTCTCTTTCCAACACTTCTTGGGCCGTCCCCGCCCTTTCTTAGCCGGCTCAACATCCCAAGCTCTGTTGTCTTGGGGAGCGTTGAAGCTTTCTTCTTCTCCAGACTTTTCTTGGTCATCCAAGTAAAGAAGATAAGAACATGCACAACTTCTTGATCTTCCTCTTTCTCGAGCATTTCTTCTTTGAGCTTTTTACTTCCTTTTAAGTTGACTTTTGTAAAGATGTATTTGCATTTTACGAGAAAATAAGCTCTATACGAGGGCAGGCTTGGTTATCTCATGACATGGATATTTTTGCAACAAATCCTTAAATCTCTCCCATGCCTCATGGAAGGTCTCATGAGAGAACTGGGTGAAGCTCGTGATATGGCATCTCATCTGATTGGTCCAGTTTCGAGGATAATTTTTTTCAAGAATAAGTCTTTGAAATGATTCCATGTGCTTACTACCATCCCCATATTTTTCAACCAGTATGTTGCCTTTTCTATCAAGGCAAAGGGGACCGCACATAGTCGGATATAATCTTGACTGACCCGAGGGTTACTCCAGTTGTCACAGATCATTTCGAACTCTCGTAGGAATGTGAAGAGTTCTATCTCATTCCCACTGAATTTAGGGAGTAATGCCAAGAAACACGGCTTCGAGTCGTATCTTTCTTGAGGTGGCACTGACCTAAGCCAGCTCTGTATCTGATTCTATGTAGGGTTGTATGCATCTCGCATAATATCATCTTCTCCTTCCATGGGTCTAAGACGATTCACCTCATCACACATGGTATGGTTTAGTTGTTCTCTCTGTTATATATATATATATACATTTTCCACAATAATTTTGACAAACAATTTTCAAAACATTTGCACATAGATTTTTCAAATCCTTTATTCCACACAAAGAAAAGTTTTGCAATCCAAACAATTTTACACAGGTTGAAAACATTTCACAACAAATTTTTCAAACAGTTCACACTATTTTTCAAATCATATTGTATAGGTATTTAACCTGATTTATTAATAAGTATATACAAAAAGAAGAAAAACTGTATTTGTTGTACAATGGTTTTGGCTCTTATAAGCTTTATTTGGGATTATGCTTATTTTTGTATGAGAGATTTTTGTGCAGACTCCTCAGACTTACTCGAGAATCATTTTCAAAAGATTTTAGAAAACTATAGTCCAAACTATTTTTGACAAACATGTTCACACATTTGAAAATAATTTTATAAAGGTTTTTCACATAGAATAGATAAGTTTTTCAAAGCTATTTGACAACCAAATTTTTCCAATCATTTGCACACTAGTTTTCACACATTTTTATTTCACTCAAAGAAAAGAAATTTTACACACAAGACCGATTTTGCAAAGGTTGAATACTTGTACACACTATTTTGCAAGCGATTTTCAAAAGATTTTTCAAAGAGAATTCTTTGCACAAAATGCTTTTCCTGACTTATTAATCAGTACAAGTACAAAGAGTCCGAGGAGCTCACAATCTTCTTTTATTAATGTAGAGTTACTTATTACTTATTGAACTGATGTTTTATTTCTCAGTATGAGTTATGGCTTATAGTATATACATGGTATATACGACCCCCCTATACTTAGCTTGAGCTATGTCCTCATAGGTCGAAGAAACAAGAGAATACATAACTCATACTGAGTATAGACAGATCTAAAGAATAAATGTGAATGAATGAATAAGAAGTTGACTGTCCCCCCTATACTTAGGATCAAACAATCCTAAGTATAGCAGACTGTATGCAAAGCAGGGAGGGTCAAGGGTGGGAATACACAGATCGTACTCAGATTGTCTCCCCCTATACTTAGGGTAAGATACTCCTGAGTATAGACAAGAAGAGGAGACAATGGAGAGGATCGAAATGAAATGAAAAACTCGGGGTGCACATCCCCCCTATACTTAGGACAAAGTACGTCCTAAGTATAGAAAACTGTCTACAAGGGCGGCACCTTTTAGATACAAAAAGAAGATAGAAAAGGAAAAGAAGAAAAGAAGAAAATCAGATAAACAGTTGTTGTAGTACATCGTCTGAATCTTCTGATGCTGCAGCAGTTGTGGAAATGTCTTCGTGGTGCACGAGCTGAATGGAGTCTACAACGACCAAGAATGCATCTGGTTCGAGGTAAGGCTTCAGGAGTTGGTCGTTGAAGACGAAGGGTTGTGCGTCAGGGGACAATTTTGATATTGCAATACTTCCATTGTCACGCACTTCACAGATTCGAAATGGCCATGTCCACTTACTCTTCAATTTGCCCAGAAGATCCGCAACTTTACATCAAATAACCACACTTTCTGTCCAATATCAAAGGTCTTTCGTCTGATGTGCCGGTCATGCCAGCGTTTCACCTTCTCTTTGTACATCAATGTGTTATCGTATGCATAGTCTCGGAATTCCAAGAGCCTGTTCAGATCATCTTTTCTCTTCTGACCACTTTTGCGTGAGTCCAAATTGCAACTGTTAACTGCCCATAAAGATTTGTGAATTAATTCAACTGGCAGATGGCACGGCTTTCCATATACAAGACGATAGGGCGACATGCTGAAGGGAGACTTGTAGGCGGTTCGGTAAGCCCATAGGACCGAGTCCAAGAGTTGAGACCAGACTTTTCTGTTTGGCCTAACAAGTTTCTGCAGGATAGTCTTGATTTCTCTGTTTGATAACTCCGCCATGCCATTGGTCTGAGGATGGTAAGGAGACGCGACACGATGATCGATGTCGTACTCCTTCGTTAACTTCTTGACCTCTTTGTTAATGAAATGGCTACCCCCGTCTGATATGAGAATTTTCGGTATCCCGAACCGCGAAATGATGTTCTTCTTCAGGAACTGGCATACTGTTTGGCTGTCGGCGGTTCGAGCAGGGATAGCTTCAACCCAACGACTCACGTAATCAACGGCAAGAAGGATGTGCTCAAAATCTTGACTGTTAGGGAACGATCCCATGAAGTCAATGCCCCATGCATCGAAAACATATGTTATCTGAATGATTTTCAAGGGTATTGAATCTTTGGCAGTAAGTGTACCTTTCAATCTCTGACAGTCAATACATCTTTTGACAAATTCTGTAGCATCCTTAAATAATGTGGGCCACCAGAAGCCACACTGAAGTACTTTGGCTGCCGTACGATCTCCAGAGTGATGTCCACCAGATTCGAACGAGTGACAATGCTCGAGGACACTAGATTGCTCCTCCTGAGGGACGCACCTATGCCAAATGCAATCCACTCCTTCCCTGAATAAAAGAGGATCCTCCCATTGGTAGAAGTGGATGGTCGACATGAATTTGTTCTTCTGATTCTTCGTCCAATCCGATGGTGTTACCCCAGAGGCGAGGTAATTGACTATATCAGCATACCAAGGAAGAGAATCCACTACTAAGATGGCTTCTCAGAAAAGGTTTTTGTAATAGGTGCACAGTTCAGAGGAGGCTCATGCTGCTCAATTCTGGAGAGATGGTCTGCTACCACATTCTGAACTCCAGGCTTGTCCTTGATTTCCAAATCGAATTCCTGGAGGAGAAGGATCCAACGAATTAGTCTTGGCTTGGCATCCTTCTTCTGCTGTAGGTACTGGATAGCAGAGTGGTCTGTAAAAATTGTGACTTTTGATCCAAGCAAATAGGATCTGAACTTCTCAAGGGCGAAAACCACAGCCGGCAACTCTTTCTCTGTCACTGTATAATTTCTATGTGCTTCATCTAATGTTCTGCTGGCATAGTGAATGGCATAGGGCGCTTTCTCTTTTCTTTGCCCAAGAACAGCCCCGACTGCAAAATCCGACGCATCGGTCATTATCTCAAAGGGAAGAGTCCAATCTGACGGCTGTAAGATTGGAGCTTGAGTAATAAGCTCCTTCAACTGATTGAAAGCAAGGAGAACATGCTGATTTACATTGAACTCTGTTTCCTTGCACAAAAGTTCTGTCAAAGGTCGGGCAATGCGGCTGAAATCCTTGATGAATCGTCTGTAGATCCGACATGCCCCGGGAATGACCTCACATTCTTTACTGTCTGAGGTGGCTGTAGATTTGCAATAACATCCACCTTTGCCGGGTCGACTTCCATGCCACGTTTGGAAACGACGTGGCCCAGCACGATGCCTTCGGTGACCATGAAGTGGCTCTTTTCCCATGAAAGCACTAAATTAACTTCCCGACACTTCTGAAGCACTCTGTCTAGGTGCTCAAGACAAGAATCAAAACTATCACCATAGACAGTGAAGTCGTCCATAAACACCTCGAGAAAACTGCCTACCATCTCGGCGAAAACTGCTAACATGCATCTTTGGAAGGTTGCAGGTGCATTGCATAATCCAAAGGGCATTCTCTTGAAGGCGTAGGTGCCGAACGGGCAAGTGAAGGTAGTCTTCTCTTGATCTTCAGGGGCGATTGCCACTTGGTTGTACCCAGAATACCCATCCAAAAAGCAGAAGAACTCCTTGCCTACGAGTCTTTCCAGAACTTGATCAATGAATGGCAAGGGGAAGTGGTCCTTCTTCGTTGCTGCATTGAGACGGCGGTAGTCAACACACACCCGCCAGGATGTTGGTACCCGAGTGGATATTTCCTCTCCTTTGTCATTTGTAACCACGGTAAGCCCGGATTTCTTTGGAACTACATGCAGTGGGCTTACCCATTTTGAGTCGGAGATGTGATAGATAAAGCATGCGTCACACCAATTCGTTATCTCTTTCATGACAACGTCCCGGAGGTTAGGATTCAACCGTCTTTGGAATTCACGGGATGGCTTGGCATCTTCTTCCAGATAGTGTGGTGTGAGCACAAAGCCGGATTTATCCCTCGGAGATCTGATACGCACCAACCAAGTGCCTTGCGGTTCTTTTCTAGAACCTCGAGAAGATGAGATTCCTGATCCGGATTCAGCCTGCTGCTGATGATGACCGGATACATTTGTTCTTCACCCGCAAGAAAAGCATACTTCAGGCCTGCAGGAAGTTGCTTGAGTTCTGGTGTCGATCTGTCCAACTTGTTGGTCACTTCAGACACTATGCTGGTGGTGGGACGTACTTCCTTGAAAGGGTGACCATCCTCATCATTCTGTTAAGATCCTGGTGATGTGCCGAACGGTTCTACGCTAAGCTGATCGTGTTCGGTCTGGAGTGAATGCTCAAAAAGATGCGCCTGCATCTGAGAATCTGTCTCCCAAGAATCATCGGAGCAAAGGTTGATTGTGCTTTCCAAGTCCTCCTCGAGTGTGAGGATTTCTCGGGTCCATGATCATTCAATGACAAAGATGAATCTCTAATCTCAGCAATAAAGTCACAATCTGCTTCGCATGCTAGTTGGCTCTCATCAGTCGTGGCATTCGACTCTCTATTCATGTTGATGGTGATTTGCTTGGCATTCGAGCTAAAGGTAATCTTGCCAGACCCGTAATCAACCACAGCACCTGAAGTACGCAGAAATGGTCGGCCAAGGATGATAGGGTCTGGAGTAGAGGTGCAGGTGAGTCCATATCAAGGACTACAAAATCAGCTGGAAAGTGCATCTCTTGCACTTTAACTACGACGTCTTCCAAAAGACCACGGGGCCGCTTGACGGCTCAGTCAGCGAACTGAAGGATCATGTGTGTCTGCCTGAGCGGACCCAGTCCGAATTCTTGCATTATGGATGAGGGCAGAAGGTTGATGGAAGATCCACTGTTAAGGAGAGTGCGCTCGAAGACCTGGTCAAAAATCTCACAACTGATCAGAGGTGATCCTGTATCTTGCTTCTTCTGCGGGAGGTTATTGATAGCTGCTACCGTGGCTAAGGTGAGGACATGCTTCTCAACTTGCTGGCGTCTGTTCTTTCTTGATGGGCGATGCTTGCTGGTACATACCTCCCTTAGTCCTTTCTTCACGGCTGGCATGTACTCCACGACCTTTCGTAAGGGAATCTCAACAGTTAAATTATCAATTAGTTCCACAACTCCTGGATCAGACAATGCACTTTTTCGTTTTGCAATTTTTTTGGACTTTTCTATTTCATGAGGAAAAGGAATATGTACATCTCTAGCAGGTAAAATAGAGTTCTTATTTACATCAAAATCATCGCCCATAGAATGTTGTACATCCGAACTACAAAAAGGAGTACAAATTGTATCCTGGTGTGTTGGTGCTGAGGGGCGAGCAAAAAGTGTAGCGTCTGCTCCGTCGGCTGGCAAGGGATCGGCTGCTGCTGGCGGCTCCTCCAATGCCGGCGCGGCTTTGCTTCGGCTGCAAACTTCTTTTTGGTGTTTTTGGTTTTGCTGATTTTTTGTATTTTTAGCTGAGGCTGCTGCAAATGCAAGACGACTGGAATGGCTTCTCCTTCTTCTTCCTCCTCACCCGCCCCTGTAGCTGGCACGGCTGATGCGGAAGACGACGATCCACCTGTTTCTTTATTCACCCCATTCTTGGTGGCAGGCGGAGGCAAGGCCCTACCGCTTCTGAGAGTAACAACATTAGAATAAACAGTAATATCATTATCATACACTGACAGGACATCACAATCTACCTGCTCTTTCTTCTTGAAATTATTGAGGTTGGCTTCGACGTGAGACGGAATGGTGGTTCGGGTGGCGGTCAGGTCGTCAAGCCGCTTGGTCATTTCCGCTAGCCCTTTGACAAGCTGGGCCAGACAATCCATTGTGGGGTTCGCAGGGGGTACTTCGGTGAGTTCAGCGTGCAGAACACGCTGCTGTTGCATGGATGGGTGCGGAGGTTGTTGCTGGTGGTGCTGAGGTGGTGTAGGAAGTTGAAGTTGTTGATAAGAGGGGGGAGGATACTGTTGATATTGCTGAGGTGGGGCAGCCGCATACTGGTGAAACGGCTGTGGATGGTGGTACTGCGGCTGCTGGTATGGCTAATTCTGCCTCCATTGATTCGCATACTGGGGAGGCTGATGGTACTGCTGATGAGGCTGAGAGGACTGGCCAAAACGACCACCCTGAGGTTGGTGGTATTGTCGGTTGGCAAGTGGTTGTCCCTGGGGTTGTCCCATAGGACGGGTCGGCTGTGCATCTAAGTCCATACCCCGTTCACTTCCTGAATCAGGGGTGGTGGTGGGAAGACTGGATCAGGTCCTGAAAGAAACTCTGGCTGATACATAACCATCTGATGCTGCGGCTGGCCCTAGTCGGGCGCCTGCACGTAGTACATGTGCTAGACTGCCGGCGGCTGCTGGCTCGGCTGAGGCTGATGCTGCGGTTGCTGCTCATCCTTCTTCTCAGCCGGAGCTTCCGATGGTGTAGCCGACTGAACAGAGTTGATGGTGCCCACCAACAGTTCAAGATACTTGTTGATCTGATCAAGCTTGTCTAAGTTCTGTGTCCTCTTCTCGATCACAACGAGTTTTTCGAGGTCCTGTGATCGCTTCTCAATGATGTCAACTTTCGAGAGATGGCCCCCGATGATACTGAGGTTGGAGCTCTCATCTCTCTCTGCCTCCTTGGATGCTGCCATGTGTACTTGCTTCTGGAGGATCTGGGGATGCTTCTGATATGCCTTGGATGAAGAGAGGGTGGCCTCTCCTTCGGCCATTTCTTCAAATATCTGCCAGACTACGTCTTCATCCTTGTTAAAATACGACCCCCCACATGCTGCGTCAACGAGCCTTTGGCTTTCGATATTCAGTCCCCCAAAGAAGTGATGGACCAAGCTGGTCTTCGGAATATCATGATGGGGACACTTCTCCTGCAGGTCAGTGAATCTCTCCCATGCTTCATGTATTGACTCATGGGGTCCTTGGGAGAAATTACTGATTCGGGCTCGCATCTGGTTGAGCCGACTGAGAGGGTAATACTTATGCAGGAAGGCTGACTTCAGCTCCTCCCAGGTCGTCACAACCTTCCCCAGATGGTTGACCCAATAGAGGGCCTTGTCTTGTAAGCTGAAAGGGGATGCCATCATCTTAACAATGTCCAGAGGGACATTGGGATAGTGAGTGGTGCGGCAAATGCGGGAGAATTGCTGCAGGTGAATGTACGGCTCTTCACTGGTGTTTCCATGGAATGCAGGGAGGAGAGCAATGAACTGGGGTTTCAGCTCAAAGCGAGCGTGTACCGGTGGAATGAGGATCCACTCGGTCATCTGGCTGTCTCCCGGATTGTATGTTTCTTTAAGTGTAGGCTTGGGTGGTGGTAATTCAGGGTCATCATCATCAGGACCACCACCACCTCCACCTCCTCCTCCTCTGCCTCCTCTGCCTCTGCCTCCTCCTCCCTCGTCTCGGTTCATCATATCGTTCAACATATCCTAGAATGTTGTCTGCGTGAGGGCCTGCTCGGTCAGCTGCTGCTGGATGGTATGGATAGATGCCAGTAGTTGTGCATTGACTTGATTCTGTTCTGGCACCTGTCCCTCTGGTAGTGGTGGCTGCTGACCCTTGCCCTTTCCTCCGGGAGCCATATCAGGGTCTGAGTCGGACGAAATGAACTCCGGAGTAGTCTCCAGGGCTCGCTCTGTCTTCTATCTGCAGAATGAGATAGTCCAAATCAGATCACTTGTAATTGTGTTCAGCTGCCGTGATGAAGCTGGAATTCAGGTCAACCCCAGCATGTTGTGAATGGAAAAGGATGTAGACTGTAATCGACTTCCATTCACAACGGTGAAGGTGGGACAAAAGTGATACCAGTTTATTGGGTGGCCAAGAGGAAGGTAGAAAACGAGGAGTCTGGAGATAGACCCGCAAAGTCCGGATCGGGTTCTCGAGAATCGCCTCGAATGTATTGGCGGAGTTGAGTCTATGGAATCGATGTGGGTGTCGGCATGGTCCCGACGGAAACCATCCATGGATCAACTTCGCGAAGTACAAGAGAAGATCGGATGTTGGATGAAAGATACGATGGTCAACGAGGAATAAAAGGAGTGTAAAACAGTAGAGAGGCTCGGCTGAGCGGGGTGGTCAAAGGGAGAAACAACAAAATGTGTGCAAAGGAGCGGGACTTGATCTTTGAACCTTAATCTAGATCCATACAAACACAATACAAAATCGGGTTCACCAACTCACGCCATGTGAAGCCGTGAAGGTTCGGCTATTTATTATCTTTTCATTTTTAGAGTTGTGATTTCAGGCATATCTTATAACAAGTCAGTACGCTACCCTATAGGAGAGAGAGTATTGTCGGAAGAGTATCCCGTACTTGTCCTCCTCCTGTGTAACATGTAGTCTGTACTTTTTGGAGTCCTTTTAACCCTTCCTGGATCCCTACTCAGCCAAAGAAATAGAGAGAGGAAGCCGATAGGCGAAACCAATACTTCGGTTCTTGCTCGCAACGAATCACCCGTGAGCGTGCAAGAACCTACTCGAACGCAGGACAATGAGACAGACACCCCCGTGAAGGCGTGGCCTATGCTCAATACTTCGGACAGGGTCGATGCTCTACACAACAGAGAGTCATCATTAGTGACCAAGCCCTACTCGCCTACGTACGATAGAAGCGCCATTACTTCGGAAATCCATGCGATACACAAGGTAGTTGCAGACTGGATTTTTGGCTTTAATCCTTAGGGGGTCGCACTCGCTCAATGGAGTAGGGTTTTGGTCCCCCTCCAAGGTACCTGAAAACAATGAGGGCTTTATGAACCCGATACAATGATAGTCCATTATAGATTTTAGTTAAGGTCAAAGTTTATTTAGCAGTCCCCTTGTTTTAATTTTTGGATTTTCACTTTTTTTTGAGTCTGTTTTCATACCAGCGCCTAACGTTTTTGTAGATTCACATTTAAGTCCTAGGTGCTCAAAATCAGAGGGAGATAGCGGAAAAGCCGTGCAAGTGATTCCATGATGGAAATCTCACCATTGAACCGAATGATGCATGCTGAGTTAGAAGACTTACAGTGCATCCCAGCTCTCTCCATGCGGTATGCAAAACAGAATTTTTAAACCTATCTACATGTCGGTATGCAAGGCACAAAATCGCCCTAAATATAAGCTGCTATTAGCGTGAAAGACCATAAGTCGCTCATTTATCTTTAGCCTGAAAGGTCCGGTCTTGGCTCACCTCTCCTCTGCTCAACACACTTGAGTTTAGGAGATAGCGCTTTATGGGGCTCGTTGTGGCACAAGGCTAAGAGACAAATGAACGGCTTTTTTAAGTTTGACTAGATCCATACGAAGTAGACTATAGGAACATGCATTCTTATTAATGTGTGGACCTAGCTACCTCATCAAGCAACCTATATCTAGGGGCTCCAAGCACACAAAACAAAGTAAAATAAAGGCGGAAAGCTCAAAACTTCAGAAAACAAAGAAAAGAAAGCGATGAAAACTCGGAAAACCGTGATGAGGCCCCCAGGTGAACAATCACCCGGGCACATGACAAAATTCTCTCTCTCTCACCATAAATTACAAAAATAATTCTAACTCCCATCTCCTTGTACCCTTGGTGCTCTCTCCAGATGGTCATGAGGTGAAGACCACCCTCCTCCAAGCTCGGCTGCCTTGGCTCCGTAAGAAACCATCCTCGCATGGCGCGCCCTCGCATCAAAGTCACAAAGAGATTGAATTAGTATGGCTCAATCAATAAAATAAAGCATGAAAGAATTAATCACAATAAATAAATCAATCAATAAAGCATGGTGATTAATTACATTAGAAAGAGCTGCTCACAAAATCAATGATGAATCAAAAAAAAATTTACACAAGAATGACAAAATAAAATAGGATATGCTCATTGCTCCCCGACAACGGCGCCATCTGATAACACGGATAATTCCGCGAGGGTCACAATAAATGATATATATAGTGTCGCTGAAGCGACCGCTCGCAGAACACCCATGTTAATCATCAATTAACCCACAATAAAAGAATGAATTAATTAAATCCCAAAAGTGTGAATTAATATTTATTACTCTACCACAAAATGTACAGTGACTAAGTATGTAGAGGTCGAACCACAGAGAGCAATACAAAAATGCAGTAGCCTAAGATGTGCATGTACCGTAGAGTCATCCTTGTGTGAAGCCTATTTTTGTGGGTTTTTATTTTTATATATTTTTATATTTTTTTATTATTTTTATTTTAATAATATAGTTATGTAATATATATATATATTTTATAGAATATAAATATATAAGGATATATACCCATAGAGGGTATGTATAAAGCATATAAGTAGATATTTATCTATAGATAGATATATATATTTATTATTTTTTTTAATTTAATTATCAACATGTTGTATATTAATAAATATGTATATATATAATATATTTTTTTATTTTCTTTTTCAATAGGGGAATATATATATAAAGGAGAGAGAGGAGTGATACAATATTTATAAAAATATATACAAACACTCAAAAATGCAGAAATAAAATCTTTTTGGTATTTTCATGATTTTTTTACTATTTTGGTGATTTTTGGGTATTTTTCAAAATATTTTTGGTATTTTTAAATATCAAAATAAGGGAAAACAGGGAGTTAGCTACTGGCTGGGAGCAAAATGGAAATTAAAAATATAAATCAACCACAAAATTTTTCCCAACTATTTTTAAAAGAAAGAGGATAAAATATAGAACCTAGAGGAGTTGAGTTTGCAATTTTTAGGGTTTTCTAGAATTTTTTATATTTTTAGAAGTTTTTTGAGTATTTTTGAATTTTTAAGGTTTTTCTTTTGAGATTTTTAATGGTTTTTGGATTGACACTAAAACATGACAAGATAGGCCACATGTAATTTTTTTGGAATTTTTCGATGGGGTTTAATATTTTTTTAGTATTTTATAAGCTAGACAGTAAATAAAATGCATGTTTTTGATTTTTAATAAATGCAAAAATGCAACAAAATTAAAAACTAAAAATATGGCGTGCAAGAGTAAGCTAACAGGAGCTTATATCTATTTTTGCAAAATTTTTCAAGTTAATATGAGGCATGAAATAAATGGACAAAGCATACAAAAATATATGGCCTGGTAGGGGCATTTTTGCAAATAAAAATAAACTCAGGGACTTCTGTGCAAAAACACCAAAAATATTACACGTGAACTGAAATTTTAAGGGCTAAAATGAAATACAAAATCCGCCAGGGGTTTGACTACAATTTTCACGCGCCTCACATGGGACTGCACGTGAGGCGTGGGAGGACCTAATTGCAATTCAGGAAAATATAGGGGTCCTACTGCAAAATGTACATCTTATTTACAACGTGCGAATTTATTTACAATATTAAACATTAAATACAAAAAGTTCGAGGGGGCTCAGTGTAATTTACCCCCTAAGGCGCGCAAATGGACGGCGATGGGCGCGCCACTTATCCACGTGTCGGGCTCTCGAAGCCCGATACCCCTTCGACGATCTTCGGCCGAGATTGCTTCTGATGTCTGATCGAACGGCCGAGGCAGCTGCTACATGGACGACCCTGATTAGATCTGGGGCCGTCTCCTTCATCCGACGGTGGCTGCTGATCACGAAGAACAGGGAAGAACAGCTGGCTTCCCTGGCTTCGATCTTTGATTTCTCTGCCTCCAGACGCTCCTGGTTGATGGCGATGGGTTCCATACGTCCGGCGAGGTGATGCGCACCGTCCGAGGTACTCCAAAAGGTCCAGGACCCCCTAGATCGGTTCAACGAGCTCGGAGAAGAAAGGGGGGTCCTGGAACCTCGCAGGGGATCGAATCGAGCCCCAAGGGGCTCCGTTCAGCTTCTAACGTGCACCAAAAGCATGAGGGGCTCGAGGGGGTCTTCCTCGACCAGGGGTTAAGGCTAAAAAGATAGGGAATGACTGGGGGTGGCGAGGTCCGGTGAAGCGGAGAAGTTGGACCTCGATTCGCAGAGCTGGAGAAGCTCTGGTTGGTCTGATGCGTGGGTTAAGCGTGGAACGCGTAGGGAAATGAAGTGAGGTGAAGCGAGGGGTCAGATCGTGCGTAGATCAGGGTAGTGAGGTTCGCCGGAGCTGAACTCCGGCGAACTTCGATCTGGGTCTAATCGAGCACCTACGGTCCTACTGATTACTCTAAAGACTGGATTAAAGATTAAAAACTAAAACTAAGCTACAAAACGAGATAAATCAGCTCTTATACCTGGTGGTCGACCAGGGAGCAGGACCTCCGGCGAGTGGCGGCCGTGGGTACTTCCTTCGACTCCTCCGACCGACTGAGACTGCCAGGAGTACCCCCCTGTCACGAGGATCCTCCAAGGGCTGGAATTGAGGGTGGAAAGCGATTGAAGGGAGACCAAAATGGGGGAGGAGGTCGAAGGAGTTATTTATAGACATGATATGCACCCTTTTTGACCGGGGCACCACGAAGAATCGACAGGTTAGATGGTCGATCTGGGTTGGTGGCGGTGATGTACAATGATCGGGGATCATTTTGTCAGAAGACGTCGATGGCCAACGATGGACGAGTCGAGCGGGAAAAAAGGGAGACGACGGGCGGAAAAGACCAGCCACGTCATTTCAGCCGCCTGGGGGTCGAGTTGACCAGGCGGTCAACAAAATGTTGGAAGCTGATTGGGCCATGTCAGCCCGGATTTGACTTATTATTTTATCCTAATAAATGAATTTATTTAATTTTACTTATAAAATAAAAAAATGTTTATTAAATAATATAGTATTTATTTATGATTTTTATTTAATTTTTCGAAGTATTTTATTATGGTTTTAATTTAATAATGTATTTATGCGTGTATTTACATGTATTTTGTGTATTTTATTTTTATTTTGTTGATTTTATTTTTATTATTTTATTGTCTTATTTTATAAATTTATAATTTATTTTTGTGAGTGTGAGGTATTTTTATTTAATTTTTATGAGTTTATTTTCATATTTTAAATAAATAGGTATATGCATATGTAGGTGTACTTATAGGTATTTTACCTGTATATTATATATACTTTATTTATTTAATGTATTTTCTTGGTTTTTATTTTGGATTTGCATTTTTAATGAATTATATGTAATATTTACAACATTATACAAATATGAAAGAATTAAAGAATGTTTTCCTTCTTTATTTAGATATATACATAGCATAGGTATTATGCCTATTATCTTGCATTTACTTATTTTATTTTAGAAGTCCTTTTTAGTTTTATTATAATTTCAATATGTATATGTATTATATACATTATTTACAAAATTCTAAAAATATAATTTGATAAAAATAATAGACAATGAATATATTGAATATTTTAATCAGGTAGGTTGCACAATGGGGGCCAAAAACCTAACTTTTGCAGATGGACTCCAAAAATTATGAAACCAATTTTATTAAATAGTTATTGGAAATCTATATACAATTAAAGGTGAGTTTGGGTGATTTGGAGTTTTTATTTGCAAGATATGGGTCTGTGAAGTTGAGATTTTGGCTTTTTATTCTGTGTATAAGATGTACACTGAGTATTATTTTTACACAAACTCAATTTTGTATTTTTATTTACCTTGTTATCTACAACTTTCATGTATAAAGTTTCTTTATTTGATGGATAAATAATTATGTACAAAATAGGTGTCAGAAATGCATAAATAAATGCATGAATAAATGAGGTATTTATTGTACACTGGCCCTTATCTCCCCCTACCTTATTCCTTATCGACCAATTCCATGTTGGCCTTGGTCTCGGGGTTCAGGTCATAAAATATTTGCAATATTTTATTCCTTTTTCTTTTCTTCTCTTTATTCTATAATTTTGGCATTAAAAATCTTATTTAATGTATAATTAATACAATGAATAATGAATGCTACTTTGCACAAATTGATGTTATTTACCTGCATTTGCTGGGGTTTTTTAGGCCAAAATGATAGAATAAAGGTGATGAAATGGAGATTCATCATGAAGTAGCACTCTCTAGTGCTTAATTCCATCTTACATGCATGGAATCTTATTAAGGATATATATAGTGTAGTCTCTACTACACATATATACCTGGAAACTAAGGGATAACTATGCTAAAATTCATCATTGATCAAATCATGTCACACATGATCCAATTGTATCTTCCTACAACTCTATTGAGTTTAGGTGTGTTAGGAGGATTGAGATAGAAATGATGTTCATATCTTCATAAGGTATTCATTGAATTCATCTAATAAGTACTTGCTACCTTGGTTAGATCAAATTCATTTAATCTTCCTTCAAACTTTGATTCTAAACCAAAATTGTGAAATCTTTGAAAATTTCAAAGGTTTCTCAGGTGAAGAGAAGAAATCCCATATCATACATGATCATCAATAGATATCATATATCCATAATGTTCACTATGATATAGATGATCTACATACATCAATATGTATGAGATCTTGAATACCTCGACATCTAACACCATTCCTAGAGAAGGGTGCATTGGACATTTTACTTTGAATACAATATTCATAAGTATGCAAGTTTTGAAAATTTTGGACATTCTAAAGTTTCATCTCTTGCTTGTCCATTGATCTCATCAACATACATATGTCCAAGACAAGATGCCAGATCATTGTCAAATGATCTTTATCCTCCTATTGATCTTTAAAGGTTTAATTTTCAGTATTAGATATCTTAATGAACCATTCATTAAATTTCTAATTTAGTAGAGTCCACTAGATGTTAGACTACTATCTGGAATATATCCATCATAACTCTTTATGATAGGTTTATTCCACAATTCATGTTTATTTCCAACATTTAGAAATAAACTATGAGTGTATTCTTATATCTAGGTCATAGAGACATTCTCTAAGACAAAGGGCTCTCCCACTGAAAATATGAAGTCCATCTATCCAATAGCGATTGTTGCAACAATTGCATCAAAAAATCCATGTAGTTGACTATTAAACCTGAAGATCAAATTTATTAATCTTCTATAACATATGCAACAATTGCAGGTGTCATTAGAAGAATGAGATACAATTATTAGACTTTATCTTGTCAAATAAGCAAGCCAATATCAATGATTAATGTAGGTTATTCAGGTGCTCTATCCGAGTCCTTCTCTAAGGATTCAAGAGAGACTTGATAGTCATATTATCAATACACCAACTTATTGCAGTATTGGCATTCATCCAACTCTTAGGATGTCATATGGAAGTCACAGAAGTACAGTCAACTCTTTGACTATAGTCCTTACTTGGGTTTAACCCATGCTTCCACTGCACTCCCTTTATCAATAAGCAACCATTGCTTAAGACTAAGGATCTCTTACATTAAATTCAAAAGAATTCAATGTAAGAGTATTTCAACATTTATACATGCTTCATTAAATTCATACAATTTGAATATTATGAAGCTTCATGAATGACTAGAGTATAGATAGTAGAATGATGATACTCATCATGTCTACATCCATCTAGACTCTAAAACATTGGTTCAGGTAGGTATTCAAACATTTTTGAATACATCATCTCTTTCGAGCTACCATTCTGCATAATGCAGAGAACCATGTCATTCATGATTAAATGTCTAGAGCACATATGTATGCCAAAACATCTTCTTTGATTTTATAAGGATTATTTGACAATTTTGATCACCATCGACATGTCACTTCCAAAGTACACTCGATGAAAGATTAAGACTATAGAGACATTCAAACCCTAAGGTGATGTATTATTGTCTTACTTAATTGCCATTCCTCATTTTGTTGAGGAAACTTGCACATTGCAACCACATACATTATGTGTCCAATAGCAAGTACAATATCTGGATCATGAGTCCAATCCATGATATTTTACTGGTTATTATTGAGTATAACATTGAGTGGGTTTAATGAAGGATTATCTGAAATAAGAAATTTTGAATAAGGGTATATATATATTATATATACACATATTTTACTTTGATTTGGGAATTTTTATATCAAAGTTGTCTTGCCTTGTCAACAATGAAAGTTCATTCCCTTAATCACTTTCAATGTAAGAGATATTCTTACCATTATATCTCTAGCAAGATCTGGGATCTCCTTTCCTATCT